>OY755247.1:61509343-62109343 GCA_963576725.1 Azorinus chamasolen | reverse complement strand
TTTGACAGTTCTCCGTCAAACCATAGCACGCAGCCACTTTTTAGAATCACAGATCTACGAGTTAATTCTAATGAGCGGGTAGGGTCTGACTGAGGATTAACCCTTTTTACTCCATGTATATCCATGTAAGAATTAAGGGTCTGACTGAGGATTAACATGTAAATCCATGTAAGAATTAATGACATCATGAATATTGATTTGATTAATTTTTATAATGCTACATGAACAAAGGACTGTTTGGCCATTGCACACACTGTATACAGTAGAACCTGTCTTAAGTGGCCATTAAAAAGCGTCTTAATCAGAGTTTGTAAAACAGATGGAAGCTTAATGCTGGACACAAATATGCAGAGAGCTCTCATAGGAGCTTGCTGCATTAATATTGTCCTGCATAAAGCCTCCACGTGCGTTTCAAGACCTCTATGCTTAATAGATAAATGGTTGCTTAAGAATGCTCTACTGTAATCATATAATTATATATTAGTGTTAAACCCAAACAGACTAGATCCTGAGCAGATGGCTCCTATAGGAACTGGTCTGGTTTTGCAAAGGCGTATAAAAGCGTAGGTATGGAGTAAAGGGTTAAGAAAGTTTGTTAGCTTTCCCATTCTACCCACAACCCTAAACTATGATTAACAGGCAGACTCGTTTTAATGTCGAAGTTCATTTCTCTGACCTCTTACGGAACCGCTTCGTTAGTTTATATATATAAAGCTTCGTTTTAAGGGATGCAGGTCGCGTGTTTGATCCCTGGTCGGGTCACCTGACCACTTTAAAATGGTATTAGTGCCTCCTCCCCCGGTTAACTCACCATTTGAGGGCATTGCTTAGACTGGTTTGCCAATTTTCGGTATAATGTGACTCAGTACGCGTAAAGGTCCTACAATGTACCAACGCTTTATACTGGGCATGATTTGAAACTTTAATGTAAAGAAATCATATCCTATATTATTTTTGTTTCTAATAGAAAATTATCAAAAGAAAATACGACATAATTTAATATCTATTACCTGATTTTTTAATGGCATATGTACTCCTGATGTTTTGGTTTTGGTATAAACTGTAGAGCCAGATCTAGTATAATTGTTCATGAGCAAACTCTGTTTGCAAAGGCATGAATATGCGTTCATAATTATCAGCGAACGAGCTATATATGTACAGTTGAACTTCGATATCTCGAACTCGGATAACTCGAACTTCGGGATAACTCGAACAAAAAGTTCAGTCCTTCCAAAACTTACAATACATAATTGCTCTAAAATATATCGCTACAAATATCTGGAAACACATGTCACAGCTTAAAACAGGTCTATAGTAATGCTGAAAGCTCCTATACAGGAGCTTTCAGCATTACTTTAGACCTGTATTAAGCTGTGGCATTGAGAAATTGTTCAGATTAGAAATTGGATGACTCGAACTTCTGTTAACTCGAACTAATTTGTATGGTTCCTTCAAGTTCGAGTTATCGAAGTTCAACTGTAGATTAAAACTTAAAACTGGTTTTGCAAACAGTGTAGAACCAGACCTGTTTAACCCTTTTTTCACATGAACATTCATGACAATTAATGACACCATGTACAGGTATATTAATGAGAATAATTTTATAATGGAACATGGACGCAGGAATTTTCGCCATGGCAGAAACTGTAGAATTACAACTACATGTACATTAATATTATTACATAAGCAAACAGAACAGACACTGACAAAAGGAGCCGTCTGATCTTAGTTTATCCTGTCTGCAAAGGCGTGTGAAAAGCCGAATTCATGCCGCGTATGGTTAGGTTGTACACTGATCACCATTCAAATAAGCAAAACAGGATTCACTCTGACATGTGATATGCAGTGCAAAACCAGCTCAGATGACGTATTTTAAACCACGTGGATATAATACACTGATTTAACCCTTACAGTAAAGAGTTAACATTGTACTTGCTTAGCGAATTCTAACTGGAAGATTTATCATTAAAATGAAATATCCGTAGGTTTTTAAAAGAAAAATAAAGCTCCTATGGAAAAACTTAAGATAATTACTTAGTTTCTTGAATATTTCCTTAATCTTATAAAAATCAATACAAGTGAAGATATTTAAGAGAAATAAAGTTTTATGGAAAATATATACTTAACCCTTTCGCTGCCAACGCCGGATCTGTGATTGCCTATGCAAACAGTTTGGATCCAGATGAGACGCCGAGTAACTCGACGTCTCATCAAGATCCAAAATGTTTGTTACTGTTACTATGTTTTTGAAATAAAAATGAAGAAAATCAAAATAATGAAAATTTGTAGCAGACGACAAAGTAAGCAGACGACAGAGTTTGGCAGCGAAAGGGTTAACCAAATATCCTATAAGTCATTGAATGGAACGTTACTCAATAGGTTTGCTATAAATATAGACTGTAAAGTTCTCCTTAAGTTGTCCTAAGGTTAAAATATTCCTAAGGAACTTTATGAATATGGACCGAGAGTGTTAAACAGTTTTGCTAGTGATAGAAACTATAGAACCAGCTCTATATCATTCCATAAGCAAACAAAGTCGACCCAGATCAGACGACTCCTACAGAAAACTGATATCTCACACTCCGATGTGCTTCAGTTGTTCCCTACTTTCGATGCAATTAGGCTGGGTCCTAGTAGTGGTTACCGTAGCACCCCCACCCCAGACTTTTTTTCATGGGTACCAAATTGTTCGTTGGGGTCCTTAGAACACATTTTGAGCATGCCCCCAAAAATAAGTTTGTCCCAGCTATGTTTTATTTAACGGTTTCCATGGTAACCCGAGGTAATTTTCGAAACTACCTTGGTTCAGAAAATGCGCCATAACTTTGTTTTTAGAAGCAATAGAAGGACAAAACATGTACACAAGTAAATCAGAGACATATAGCTTGAATATGATATATGATTTTATTAATATTCATAAATGCATTCTTATGAATATTAATGAGGAAGTAAAAAATGTGATTTTTTTTAGAAAAAAGGAGTTTGTTGTTTAGTCTGAGAGGCTTATTAATGCACACAAATTATTGAATTTAGGTTTAAGTTGTTCGTTGGAGTCCTCAGAACACATTATGAGTATTTCCCCAAATAATTTTGTCCCATCTATGTTTTATTAAACGGTTTCCAAGGTAACCCGAGGTAAATTCCGAAACATTCTTGGTTCAGAAAATGCGTAATAGCTTAGCTTTTAGAGGTAATAGAAGGACAAAACAAGTACCAAAGTAAAGCAGAGACATATAGCTTGAATATGGTATATTATTTAATTAATATTCATAAATGCATTCTTATGAATATTCATGAGAATGTAAAAAAAATGCGTTTTTTAGAAAAAGGAGCTTGTTCTTTAGTCTGATAGGCTTATTAATGCACACAAATTATTGAATTCAGGTTTAAATTGTTTGTTTGGTTCATTAGAACACATTTTGAGCATTTCCCCAAAGTAATTTTGTCCCATCTATGTTTTATTAAACGGTTTCCATGGTAAGGCGAGGAGGTAAATTTCGAAACATCATTGGTTCAGAAAATGCATAATAACTTTGCTTTTAGAGGCAATAGAAGGACAAAACAAAAACCAAAGTAAAGCAGAGACATATATCTTGATTATGATATATAATTTTAATAATATTCATATATGATTGCTTATGAATATTAATGAGGAAGTATAAAAATCCGCTTTTTTAGAAAAATGAGTTTTTTGTTTAGTCTTAAAGGCCTATTAATGCACAAAAATTATTGAATTCAGGTTTAAATTGTTCGTTGGGGTCATCAGAACACCACTTGAGCATTCCCCAAAATAATTGTGTCCAAGCTATGTTTTAACGGTTTCCATGGTAACCGGAGGTAAATTTCGAAACATCCATGGTTAAACAAATGCGTCATAACTTTGCTTTTAGAGGCGAAAGAAGGACAAAACAAGAACCTGAATAAAGCAAAGACATATAACTTGAATATGATATGTAATTTAACTAATTTTCATAAATGTATTCTTATGAATATTAATGAGGAAGTAAAACAATCCGATTTTTGTTTAGAAAAAAGGGGTTTATTGTTTAGTCTGAGATGCCTATTAATAAACAAGATTTATTGAATTCATGTTTGAATGTTTTAATGTGAAGGAAAATAAACCATATTTGTTTCAGGTAATATTTCTATAAAGCATGCGTATTTCAGCTTATTTGCATATAATGTACGTATATGAATAAGCAATTTTCTATGAGCATTGTATTTAGTATTATTTTGAGTATACGGTAAAATCTCGATTATTCGAATTTTCTTTATAGAAGCATTAAGACCCTTTTAGGCAGGTGACTTCTTAATGCATGGTGAAAGTCATGCAGAAAGCTGCGCTAGGAGCTTTCTGCATGACTTTCACCATACATTAAGCTGTCACCTATAAATATCGATAATAATACGTACATCAATGATAATGTTTTCAATGTTTGAAGCGAATCCAATCTGTTGGATGCAACTACCGGTGAAGTGAATGAGAGAGAGAGAGAGAGAGAGAGAGAGAGAGAGAGAGAGAGAGAGAGAGAGAGAGAGAGAGAGAGAGAGAGAGAGAGAGAGAGAGAGAGAGAGAGAGAGAGAGAGAGAGAGAGAGAGAGAGAGAGGCCTAATGCCCGCCCCCTGGGGCTGTCGGAATCAAGTGAGGGGATCTGATAAAACATCCCAGGTCGATTTTCATTTGCAACCGGAGGCCTAAGAGATACCCAGGGAACCCTTGTCTGTAAGAGTTTAGCGGACATGATCCACCCAGTTGTCGGGCTGGCACAAAAATCTTCGTCCAGGTCAGGCAAACGGGAAAGAAGTCCCGTGGCAGGAGTCAAGCAAATGCATAAGACATCGCGAGTAAGTTAGAAGTCACGCAAGGCTAATATGGGTACATATAAGTTGATGATTACAGTCGAGATGCTATATATTTTCTATTGCATTGCAAAACACCCATACCAGTAATATTCTTCATAAAACATGCATGAGGCTCAATTCCTCTGCTGTAATTTCTTACAAGAAATGTGTTATTCATATACATGTATATTCCAATATAATAGAAAAACTTACTTTCCTACAACAGTTTACATTCTCATTAATATTCATGATTTTGAAATAATATTCATTATCTACATATTTATATACATGAACATCAATATCGCTGTTTCAGTCAGTATCAAGCTCTATACTGGTTAACTAAAATAATCTCAGATAAAAAGAACAGTTCATTCAAGTGTGTTTATTTTACATCTCATTAATATTCATAACTATGCATTAATATTCAAGAACCCAAAGTAATGACCCTCTGCTCTTGTCAATGTTTGTTGTTCTGGTATTTTACGTAAAATAAATAATAGAAAAGATAGTTCACTCGAAACAATGCTAAATATAGGGCTTATGTTAAATTGCTTATTCATTTACGCACGTTATATGCAAATTAGCTTAAATATACATGTTTTAGAAATACTACATGAACCAAAGATGTTTTTCTTTATTTGTATGTTGATATTAAAACATTTAAATCTGAATTCAATAACTATTTGTATATTATTAGGCCTCTCAGACTAAAAACAAACTCGTCAAACTAAAAACGCATTTTTTACTTCCCCATTAATATTCATAAGAATGCATTATAAGAATGCATTGTATGTATTAATAGAATTACATATCGTATTCAAGCTATATGTCTCTACTTTACGTTGGTTCTTGTTTTGTCCTTCTATTGTCTCTAAAAGCAAAGTTATGAAGCGTTTTCTTAATCAAGATAGTTTCGAAATTTACCTCGGGTTACCACGGAAACCGTTTAATAAAACATAGCTGGGGCACAATTATTTTTGGGAGAATGCTCAAAAAGTCATCTGATGACCCCAATGAACAATTTAAACCTGAATTCAATAATTTTTGTGCATTAATATGCCTCTAAGACTAAACAAAAACTCATTTTTCTAAAAAAGGGGATTTTTATACTTCCTCATTAATATTCATAAACAATCATATATGAATATTATTAAAATTATATATCATAATCAAGATATATGTCTCTGCTTTACTTTGGATTTTGTTTTGTCCTTCTATTGCCTCTAAAAGCAAAGTTATTATGCATTTTCTGAACCAATGATGTTTCGAAATTTACCTCCTCGCGTTACCCTGGAAACCGTTCAATAAAACATAGATGGGACAAAATTACTTTGGGGAAATACTCATAATGTGTTCTGAGGACTCCAACGAACAACTTAAACCTAAATTCAATAATTTCTGTGCATTAATAAGCCTCTCAAACTAAACAACATACTCCTTTTTTCTAAAAAAAATCACATTTTTTACTTCCTCATTAATATTCATAAGAATGCATTTATGAGTATTAATAAAATCATATATCATATTCAAGCTATATGTCTCTGCTTTACTTTGGTACTTGTTTTGTCCTTCTATTGCTTCTAAAAACAAAGTTATGGCGCATTTTCTGAACCAAGGTAATTTCGAAAATTACCTCGGGTTACCATGGAAACCGTTAAATAAAACATAGCTGGGACAAACTTATTTTTGGGGGCATGCTCAAAATGTGTTCTAAGGACCTCAACGAACAATTTGGTACCAATGAAAAAAAGTCTAGGGGGATGCTACGGTAACCACTACTAGGACCCAGCCTAAATTAAAGAGTACAACAACGCTGGACCAAATGGCAACAGAGTGGACCTGATGAGTTGCTGGACTACTCGGTGTCTCATCTGGATCCAAGTTTAGTAAGTGCAAGCCATGTCATGGTTACAAGACAACGGTTAACCATTTCCCTCATATGAATGCTTTGTCGCGCCTTTGCAAACAGAGTAGATCCAGATCAGACGGTTCCTGTAGGAGCCGTCTGATCAGGATCTACTCTGTTTGTTAATGAAATCAAACTAGATTTGACTTTGCAGTTTCTGCTTATACCAAACATTCATGTGTATATACTATATATTCCATTATAAAAAATCAGTTAACCCTTTCCCTAATATAAGCGTGTTTCACGCATCTGCAAACAGAGTAGACCCAGATCAGACGGCTCATAGAGGAGCCGTCTGATCAGGGTCTACTCTGTTTGCTAATAGAAATATTCAAAGATCTGTGTCTTTACTTTCTAAAATGGCTACAATGCTCCACCTTCCATATTTCATAATAACCTTTTTGTCCATGAATATTCAGTAGGTATTGAAATTAACAGAACAGGGAAAGGGTTAATAAATATTCACGATGTCGTTATTTTATACATGTCTCAACAGAGCAATCGATAGCCTATACAGCAAAACTCTTCTAAACCAGACGTTAAATTTAACATGTACATATCGCTCTTGGAGACAGGTGACAGCTTAATGCAGGATGAAAGTCACACAGAAAGCTCCTCTACATGACTTTCACCCTGCATTAAGGAGCCACCTGCCTAAAAATATCCAGATTCTTCTCTACTAGAATTCCGATTTAGAAGGGTTTAACTGTAATTCTATGAACTCGTCTAAGTGTTATTTTCAATGACTATATTTAAGTTTAATTTTGCGAGAAGGGAATGTTATAAACGGTTTGACCATTTACCTCGCATATACGTCTTTTGATGTATTTGTGAAAAGAGTATACCCAGATAAGATAAATCATGATAGGCTCTGTTTGATTATTTATTAATATTTAGCTGATTCTACAGTTTTTGAATTGGTGAAAAAAAACTTCCTTGTTCATGATGTCATCGTAAAATAACCAGTCTAAATTCAGATAATACACACATTTAGAATACGTAGAAATACGTAGAAACGGAAAATAACTTTACCAGTAATGATGCAACAGTCACTCTGATTGGGTAATGAGTAGATAGCTGATAAAACTAACGAGGCGACTTCGAGTACACTTCCTATTTACATGCATGCAATGTAGCACTTCGGCTGACAATTCCGAATATGTGAATACCTATGCAAACAGTTTCCAAAATTCCAGATGTTTGATGTTGTGATTATGTTTCTTGAAATAATTAGAAGAACATTTAAAAACAGTTAGTATTGTAGCAGGTGACACAATCTTTTGACGACATTACGTGGTAGCGAAAACGTCAAACATTAATCCTTATATTGCTGAATTTTAAAATACATTTCTCCTTCTTTACCCATGTCCTGTTGTATAATTACATATATCTTCACTGTGTACAAGTATTTCGCTGTGCAATCACTGCTGTAGAGTGCACTTGTTGCACAATCAACTCGTAAATAATGCAGACCCTGATGAGACAGCTCCTGCAGGAGCTGTCTCATCTGGGTCTTCACTATTTACAGGTAGGTATATTAACGTGAATAGCAAGCGAAGGGTTAAGTAACTTTCTCTGACAAACTTTCGTTTGCCTCAATTCCTGTCGAATATCTTTTTTCTGACAGCAATGCCAGAATGTCAACAATATGTCAGAGTGTCAACAATATGTCAGAGATATGTCAGAGTGTCACCACAATGTCAGAGTGTCAACAACAATGTCATAGTGTCAACAATATGTCAGAGTGTCAACAACAATGTCATAGCGTCAACAATATGTCAGCAATATGTCAACAATATGTCAGAGTGTCAACAATATGTCAGAGTGTCAACAATATGTCAACAACATGTCAGAGTGTCAACAATATGTCAGAGTGTCAACAATATGTCAGAGTGTCAACATGTCAGAGTGTCAACAATATGCCAGAGTGTCAACATGTCAGAGTGTCAACAATATGCCAGAGTGTCAACAATATGTCAGAGTGTCAACAATATGGATTGTGATGAGACACCAGTATACTCGGCGTCTCATCTGGATCAAAACTGTTTGCCAATGGCCCTTAAAATTGAAAGAATTAGCGCACACCTTGCAATGTAAATTGCCAGCCTCAATTTTAGCATCACGTAATAGTTCATTCAGTTTTAAGACAGACTATCGAGCGAGTGTCAAACAGTGTTGAATCAGATAATGAGTTACACATATCTGGTCTAATCAGATAATGAGTTACACAGGTCTGATCTAATCAGATAATGAGTTACACAGGTCTGATCTAATCAGATAATGAGTTACACAGGTCTGGTCTAATCAGATAATGAGTTACACAGGTCTGATCTAATCAGATAATGAGTTACACAGGTCTGGTCTGTAATGAGTGACACAGATCTGATCTAATCAGATAATGAGTTACACAGATCTGATCTAATCAGATAATGAGTTACACAGGTCTGATCTAATCAGATAATGAGTTACACGGGTCTGATCTAATCAGATAATGAGTTACACAGATCTGATCTAACCAGATAATGAGTTACACAGGTCTGATCTAATCAGATAATGAGTTACACGGGTCTGGTCTGTATCAAAACTGCTGCATACGACATTCAAGTTAACTCGACTAATTTTAGAAGTTAAAAAAATGAATCGTAATCATGTAAGGGTATTTTGATATCTAATTCCGGGGAAAAGAGTTGTTTTCGTGTTACACCCATCTAGATTATTTCATGCATGTTAGGTACAATAAAACCTAATAAGGGTTTTAAAAAGCTGGTGGATTGCTTAATGCAGGGTAAAGGTAATACAGAAAGCGCCTTTTGGGATCGTTTTGCTTAACTCTTATCCTGCATCAAGATATTACCCGACAGACTTAGAAAAAACGCTTAGTGGTCGCTATAGACAGATTTTATTGTACAGTAAAACCTCTCTTAACCGGCCGTTAAATTTAGTATGAATATCGGTCTTGGAGACAGATGGCAGCTTAATGCAGGGTGAAAGTCATGCAGAAAGCTAGTTTTCTGCATGACTTTCACCCTGCATTAAGCAGCCACCTGCCTAAAAGTATCTAAATTCTTATCTAGTAGAATTCCGGTTAAGAGAGGTTATATTGTATCTATTTGCCGTGACGACACATCTGTTCGAATGCTCACAAAGGCCAAACACACTTCATCGATGCATGTTTCGACTCAGTGGGAAGGTGTGTTATAACCCCGTTAAAAGTATTTACCAATGTGTAATTATTGCACTTTGTAGTTCTTTTAAATGAATCAGTAGTTTTGGGCTAAAATCTTGAGATATTATCAAAGCTTTAAAAGCTGTATTAACCCTTTCCTTCATATAAACGCCCTTTTACGCCCTTGAGAACAGAGTAGACCCAGATCAGACGGCTCCTATAGGAGACGTCTGATCAAGATCTGGCCTGTTAGCTAATGGAAATTTAATTTTTTCCTTTTTTATCATTGTTTCCAAGTAGAAGGTCAGGCTTAAATAACATAAGCGGTAGGATTGTTTGGGTAGACACCAACTGTGACATAGTTCTGATATCAATTTCATTGGTGACTCTCCGTTTTAATGACATGTGCGGCAAGATTGTAGGTAAACAGCATCTTTAACATAGACAAGATTTACCATGCACTGGCGAAAAGAAACACGAACTAATGATATTATTAGCCTTTTGCATGTTACAGAGCATACACAAGGTGCGTACTCAAACACTAAAACCGTCATTTCTCCACCAAAACGAGACGATTCTAAAGAGTGGTTACAACACAGGGTTACAACACAGGGTTCGGTGGGTTCGGAGTGTCAAACAGCTTGGATTCAGATGAGACGTCAAGTAAATCGTGTCCCATCTGGATCCAAGCCATTTACAAATGCCAGTTTAGGTTGACCTCAGTTTAAGCTAATGTGATTGGTTGAGTTACTTTTCAGCTTCATTGATTCGTAACAGGATGTTTCATAAGTTTTTACAAAATGAATCAATGTGTGTATATTTTCTTATAAGGACTTAGACGAGTGATATAGGTCGAGATAGACGAGTGATATAGGTCGAGATAAGACCGGAGAGCCATGAGATCGTTCAGTTTGCTTGACAAATCAGCTTCTACAGGGCACAATGGCAGAATAAATATTACAGATATACCCCTACACATGAAAATCATATAAAATACAATAATTACTATAAATGTTCGGACACCCAGTGATACCCGCCATCAGTTTGTAAAGCTGAATAACTCAGGCGCCGTTTTAGCTAAAGAACTTCGGTGAGCAAGCTCACATGTCTCACGCCGCCACATTATCATGCAGAGAAAAAGGTGGTTCCCCATGACAGATTCGTAAAAAATGAACTCATCCACTCTTTTATTCATGACAATTCTTAAAGCAAATTCATGCAAAAATGGTCAAGAAATGAAAGTGCTAGATGAGCAATAATGTATTCGAATACACGGACGGACAAGACGGACGGGTCAAAAACTATATAGCCCGTGCTGCGCGGGGTATAATAACTTTAAACTAGACTTACATGGTAGCAAATAGTTAGACTCAGATCAAAATTTCCATGAGAAACAGTTTGATCTGAGTCTGCACTATTAGCCTGTGTTTTTCTTTCTCTTTACTCCATGAATATTTAGGCAAGAAATTATGACCTCGTGAATATTGATTAACTGGTTTTATGGTAGGTTTACTATTGACAAAACTGCTGTAGCATAGCATAAACTGCAGTCAGAACTTTATTATGCCATAAGCAAATAGATCCTCGTCTGATCTGGATCTACATATTTTGCAAAGTTATAAAACGGTGTACCTAGGGTGAACATACTCGTACAACACCTCACTTATCCGTACACTCGCATAAGTATATACCGGTCTTTAAAACATGGGATGATTTAATCGACGGTCAAAGTCATACAGAAAGCTCCTCTGCCGACTTAAACAAAATTACCACGCGTTAAGCAGCGTATTCTTTGCTAGGGTTTTACTATAGTGTTCAATTGATAAACTGGTACAGGGAAAACCTTCTGATTTAGCCCTTTGAATGTGGGACACGCTTGAAAGTAGTGTATATCCTGATCATATATCTCCCAGTGAAGTTCTCTCATCAGGGTTTGTAGTGTTTGTCATTCATTCATTATTGTGGAGGGACTACCTATTTACTGAGACATTTTTATATGCATTGAATACTGTACATAGCATCCCTCTAACCGCACGTTAAATTTAGTATAATATCAGTCTTGGAGACAGATTGCAGCTTTTTAGACTCAACCTCTTTGAATAAATCTACCGAAAAGGAGCTTTAATTAGAGAAAAGGAAAATTATAGATGTGTGTAGTTTTGAAACCATTGTGATAAATAGAGCATTTGCTCCTTTGGAGCAAATGTTCTATTTATCACAATTGTTTCACAAAGTGATTTTTACAGAGGCGTCAAAAGTCGTTAATATAAGGGAATGGGTTAATACAGAAAACTCCCACTGTCTGCGTGACTTTCACCCTGCATTAAGCGACCACCAGCCTAAAAGTATTTAATTTCGTCTCTACTAGAATTCCGGTCTAGAGGGTTTTTATTGTACTGTAAACCCCCTATAAACCAACTTTCAAAAATGCAAAGGACATATCTGCATGACATGCATCATACATTAAGCAGACATCTACCTAACAGGATATATTTTTTCTTTACAAAACACCCCATTTAGAGACCCGTTTTTTTACTGTACTTGTGTTTCTCGGTAGACGGGATGGGCAAAACAAGATTACATGTGGCGTCATATTTAAACACTTACATACAAATTTCAATCCCCCACCCCTCATCAGTTTGTAAAGATGATTAACACACTAAAGATAATCAGTCATTGACCAGGACAACTTTATCGGTAATTTCAAGCAAAAATATTTAATTAAATATTTTTATGATAATAGTTCACTCAACTGTACCTGATTTGTTTGTTTGATTTTCGTTTAACGTCGCTGTGGCACAAATTAGGTCATAAATCGCCGATGAACTGTGTCGGTATGTTAACATTGACTGCATACTACCTACAGGGAATAACTTCTCGTATAAATGGACCAGCTAATGACGTATATAGTAGAAACCTCTATACAACGACTTCTCGTATAAATGCACATATCGAGGTCTTACCATTACTCTTCTATGCGAAAACATCGCTCTTCCTCTTACGATTCGTCGGTTGGTCGCTCTCGGTTTCTGGGAACCAGCAAGCTCCCCCCTGGAACTCCCCCCTCATTGATGTCTATTCCCCTTTCCTCTCGGCTTTGCCCCACCCCCACCGCCTGTCTTACACCCAGTCAGGGCTGTTGTGAGTTCATCTCTGGAGTGGGATAGATCTCATGTGAACCCATCCACATTCCACACTTCTATGTATGTGGCGGGTCCCACTTCTCCCGGGTGCTGCCATCTATGGCGGTCACCGGGTCGGATTCTGAGGGATCCCCCCACCCTATGGCTGTCCTAGATCCCCTAATCTTATTCACAGGGGTCCTATATCCTCTTCCTAGCTAGTGTTAGTCGACAATGTGGACCTCCCTAAACTAGCTAAGTCTAGGGAGTCTATCCCTTTCCCTTCTATCCCTTCGTTCCCGTTTGCCTGACCTGGACAAAGATTGTTGTGCCAGCCCGGCAATTGGGTGGACCATTTCCGCTAATCTCTTACGGACATTGGCTCCCTCTGTCTCTCTAAGGCCTATGGCTTCAGTTGACAATCGTCCTGGGATGTTTGATCAGATCCCCTCACTAAATTCCGACAGCCCCAGGGTGGACATTAGGCCTTCCTCTCCCAATGTCCCCCTCTCTCACGTCTTTAGCGTCGGGAGTTGCATCAGCGCCGACAGATGGGGTCGCTTCAAACATCGACCTCCTATCTGGGGCATTCTCTGTGGAGCTTGAATACGAAGTTACTAAGTGCCTTTCATTGATCGCCGCATGAGCGGCGATCACTAATGGAATGCTAAAAAGTATTTACCCATGTAGGAGGGGTAGCGACAAGTTTTACAAATTGGCTCATGAGAGCGTGGCAGAGAATAGTTTCTATCTGCATTATTGATGTAGTGAAATATGTGATGTAAAAACCTTCATACGATGTTTAAAAAGAAATTTATCAAACAAATGTACAATAATAACAATAATTATGACACTTTTTTCGTCGAAGTATCGACATTAAATGCCAAAAACAGTTTTGTAAACATAAATGAAGCCGGGTCAAAGTCGCAGAATTGAAGCCGGGTCAAAACTGTAGTCGTGCACCTGTTTGCGGTGCTCTCGTTCTAAATTATGCCCTTCAGAGATTTTGACATAAGACGGGAAAACGTGCTCGAATTTGAAAAATAAGATCATTTGAATCGACAGTCGATATGTTAATTCAAACAGACATGGTTATTATTCTACCGGAGGCTCTACATGGTCAAAATCGAATTCCGTCGTCTCGGTTTCTATTTTTAGATAGGACTAACGTCACTCGTTAATGGAACTGAACAGGCTATATTTAGGTCTATGACCATCACCGCCCTTGTTAGAGTTTATTGATTAAATTATCATGAGAGTGATAAATGTTGTAATGAAGTTTTATTGTTTTATTTATTTTTATTTAAAAAAGTCGTTTTATTTTGTTTATTTAAAAAAGTCGTCAATATAGTAGCATGATAACTTTATATACATCTTCAATTTCCCTTGAAGTATGTCTGGCCTGATAGTGTAGTGGTTACCACGGTCGCCTATCGTGCAGTCAGGCCTGGTTCGATTCTCACCGCTCGAAAAAAAAAATTCTCTCTTTTTCCTTTCTATTTTTTTTAAATGGCGGTTTGGGTTTTTACTGGGATAGTTAATGATAATTATCCATATTAAGTGTTTTTTCTTTCAACTTATACGTTATTTTTGGATGCAATCTTGGTCAAGTTCAAATATGGATCATGTCGGGTTCGGAACTAGGTCACTACGTCATTACACTCTAGAGGCTACATATTTCGTTAAGTTTTTAATGAAATGTTGTATTTCAATTGTCTTAACAAAACAGTTCCTTATTAAAAACCTTCCTTGTACACAAATTTCCCGGCGATCCAATGCCTTGCATCAGTATTCGTCTTGTACCATCTGGGCCGTTTTGCCAAACTGGTCTTGGGTCAAGGGTTCACATCGACAGCGAATATGCTCCGCTGTCGCCGTGACACCATCCTTCAGTCTGCAGGACAAGTCGAAGGACGAGATGTGGGCGTCTCTCTTTGCCTCCGAACTACTTTTCGGAGGCAATGTTAAGGAGAAAGAGTTGACAGGGCTTCTACCAGGAACCCTACCGCTTCCAGTCTTGGTTCCTGGAAAATCCCTAAGGTCCCGGCTGCTAAATGTAAGCCTCTTACAGAACCTCCCAAGAAAGATAAAAAAACCCAGACCCTATTCTTCCCCTAAGCGGGGCCCGGCCAAGAGCCGGTTAGGACCCTTCTCGTTTCCCCCTTACTCGAGACTGGCGTCTCAGTGTTCTTTCCCAATCTAGGGGTTCTTTGCCTTCTAGGCCCCAGCCCAAGGGACTCGTCCCTTCTGCCTCCCCATTCCGATCCGACCCTGCATCACTGTGGTGCACTATCAATGAGGACCCCTGGACCCGCTCTATTGTAGAGAAAGGCTATCGTGTCCCTATGGGTCAACAGCCTCCGCTCTCCGGAGAGAGGGGATTCTACTGAAAAAAATTAAATGCAGTTAAATAAGGCTTTTGGAAACATAATTACATATGCACTTTCAATAACTTAAGAGTTTTCCAGTAATTGACCATTTTCCGCTCATGATACATATATACCATAATTCAAATGAACAAATATGTCCTTTTATGAAATCATCTGCTTTACTTATATTTCAATATTATTTCATTTTTATTAATATTCATGATTTGGGGATAATATTTATAAGCTTATATATTGATATCTCTGTTTCAGCCTGTATCAAGATCTAGACAGATTTAATAAGATAATAGATAAGAACAGCTCATTTAAGTGTATGCTTTTTAACATTAATATTCATGAACAAGTCAATTATGTATACAAAGTAATGACCCTCTGCTCTCGTCTTTTTAGGTACAATATATCTGTTATTTTACGTAAAATAAATCACAGAAAAGATAGCATACCCAAAATAATACTAAATACAATGTTCATGTAAAATTGCTAATTCATTTACACACATTATATGCAAATTAACTTAAATCTACATGTTTTATAGAAATTTTGCATGAACCAAAGATAGTTTATTTTCTTTGCATGGTCATATCAAAACATTTAAACCTGAAATCAATAACTATTGTATAGTAATAGACCTCTCAGACTAAACATCAAACTCGTTTTACTACAAAACGGATTTTTACTTCCTCATTAATATTCATAGGAATACATTTATGAATATTATTAGAATTACATATCATATTCAAGTTGTATGTCCCTGCTTTACTTTGGCTCTTGTTTTGTCCCTCTATTGATTCTAAAAGCAAATTTATGACGCATTGTCTTAAGCCATGTAGTTCCGAAATTTACCTCCGGTTACCATGGAAACCGTTAAAAAACATAGTTGGGACACAATTATTTTTTGGGAATGCTCAAACTGTGTTCTTAGAACTCCAGCAAACAATTTATACCTGAATTCAATATTTTTTGTGCATTTTTGTGCCTCTCAGACTAAACAACAGACTCTTTTTCTAAAAGCAGCGTATTTCATTACTTCCTCATTAATATTCATAAGTATACATTATGAATATTATGAAAAATATATATCATATTCAAGCTATATGGCTCTGCTTTACTTTGGTTCTTGTTTTGTCCTTCTATTGCCTCTGAAAGCAAAGTTATGACGCATTTTCTGAACCAAGATAGTTCTGAAATTTACCTCGGATTACCATGGAAACCTTTAGATAAAACATGGCTGGGACAAACTTATTTTGGGGGAATGCTCAAAATGTGTTCCGAGGACACCGACGAACAATTTAAACCTAAATTCAATATTTTTTTAGCATTAATAGGCCTCTCAGACTAAACAACAAACTTGGTTTTTCTAAAAAAAAACTCATTTTTTTTACTTCCTCATTAATATTCATAAGAATGCATTTATGAATATTAATAAAATTTATATCATATTCAAGCTATATGTCTCTACTTTACTTTGGTACTTATTTTGTTCTTCTATTGCCTCTAAAAGCAAAGTTATGACGCATTTTCTGAACCAAGGTAGTTTCGAAAATTACCTCGGGTTACCATGGAAACCGTTAAATAAAACATAGCTGGGACAAACTTATTTTTGGGGGCATGCTCAAAACGTGTTCTGTGGAACCCAACGAACAATTTGGTACCCATGAAAAAAAGTCTAGGGTGGGGGGGGGGGGTGCTACGGTAACCATGACTAGGACCCAGCCTATAACTCTTTCTCTCAAATAAACACTTTTTCACGCACTTGCAAACAGAGTATACCCAGATCAGACGGCTCCTATATGAACCGCTTGTCAGGGTCCACTCTTTTTGCTAATGGAATCTGATAGACCTCTTTTTTTAGTTTCCATATTTCATTATACCTTTTTTGTTCATGAATATTCAGTAGGTATTGAAATTTATAATAAATATAGAACAAGGAAAGGATTAAAATCTGCCTTATTTGCAAGCGAAGTTTGTTGTACTTTTCATAGATGATTTCCCCAAAACGTAGTTTTTAATATTTGGGAAAAACCTGCAAAAACTAATTTAATGTCCATTAATTTAATATCCATTCAACTGCTATCTAGTCGAGAATATCTGTGGATGGAAAGCTGCGCAATATCACTGGACAATGCTATTGAGTGATGTATTAGTTTTCAGTTTGATGGTTCGTTATAGGAATTAACACACATATTATAACCCCAACTCCTTCCGCCACACCCACCCACTCCCCCGAACCACCACCCCCGCCACCCCTTAATCTGCAAGCTGACTCGCCTTTGCCAAACAAACAACTGGATTGCCGGTAACTAGGTATCTCATCTGGATCCAAACTGTTTTACATTCGGACAACAGTTTCTCAAGACTTGGTCGCATCGGAAGTAATCACACGTGTACCAGCTTAGTTTTGAGCAGGTGTTCATATTTCACAGCTGGTCAACTCTTTCATATTTCACAGCTGGTCAACTCTTTCATATTTCACAGCTGGTTAACTCTTTCAGCTGGTTAACTCTTTCATATTTCACAGCTGGTTAACTCTTTCAGCTGGTTAACTCTCTCATATTTCACAGCTGGTTAACTCTTTCACTGCCTGATGTTGTTGTCTGCTAACTTTGTCGTCTGCTACAGTTTTCATTTTTTTTAATTTTCTTCATGGTTGTTTCAAATACATAATCACAGTAACAAACAGTTTGGATCTTGTTACTCGGCGTCTAATCTGGATCCAAACTCTTTACACATGTAATCACAGATGCGACATTGGCAGTCAGAGTTAAGGGCTAAGATATGCTTGTTTGTTTACAAGTTTAGTTCAACAGAGAATGTAAAACAATGTTGGTAGATTCTATAAATGTTGTTATTGTGTGGAAAATCGGAAACAACTAATGTAGACCCTCACAAATGGGTTCTTGTTGGAACCCTCTGGTCTGGGTCTATAATGGTTGCCTGAGTACCCATCAACCATTAATCTGACTCGTTAACTGGTTCTACTCTGTTTGCGACTGTGACATTTTTCAGATACACGCCATTGATGTCATTTGCAAACATTGTAGTCCAAGATGTGAGGACTCCTAGAGGATGTTACAAGTTTTTCTTAAATTATCTCTAAAGGAAAGTTTGGCCTTTTTGAATTTAAGAATACAGTTAAACCTCTCTAAACCGTACGATCAAATTAGTATCAATGTCAAATGCGACAGCTTAATACACGGCGAAAGTAATGCACACAGTAAGCTCCCCCAAAATAAGCGTTCTGCATGACTTTCATCCTCTATTAAACAGCCACCTGTCTAAAAAGACCTAAGTTTTTCTTTATTAAAATTCAAGTTAAAGGGTTTTTACGGAAGTCCATTTGAAAAATTAGCCTTGAATGGGGATTTATAAGACACTGGGCACATGTGAGTGATATGTTACATTATATTTCTCTGCTCGATAAAATCTGTGTGTCGAGCAATTTAGACCCAGAAGAGATTATGAGTCACTCAGCATTCCATATTTATTACAATGGTTATCAGTTTATATTTGATATTAAGTGATATTAGATATGGTTATTCATATTAGCTATCAAATATAGTTATCAGGCCATATTAGATATCAAATACGGTTATTCATATTAGCTTTCAAATATGGTTATCAGTTCCTATTGGCTATCAGATATTTTTCGCCACCAAACAATTGTTGATTGATAAGACTGTCATCTGGTTCAGGTTACAAAGTGGAGTTTACTTTAATTCATTTTAATAACCTAATCAGCAGGCCACGCTGTATGGGTCCTGATGACACGCCGAGCTAATAGCTGTCTCATCTGGCCCAACCCTTGACAAGCTACGCGCAGGCTGTCTGGCATAAGATCCCAGCAGACCCTTGAAAAGCTACGCGCAGGCTGTCTGGCATCAGAGCCTAGCAGGCCCTTGACAAGCTACGCGCAGGCTGTCTGGCATAAGATCCCAGCAGACCCTTGACAAGCTACGCGCAGGCTGTCTGGCATAAGACCCCAACAGACCCTTGGCAAACTAAGCGCAGGCTGTCTTGCATCAGATCCCAGCATACCCTTGAAAAGCTACGCGCAGGCTGTCTGGCATCAGAGCCTAGCAGACCCTTGACAAGCTACGCACAGGCTGTCTGGCATCAGATCCCAGCAGACCCTTGACAAGCTACGCGCAGGCTGTCTGGCATAAGATCCCAGCAGACCCTTGGCAAACTAAGCGCAGGCTGTCTGGCATCAGCATCCAGTAGACCCTTTGCAAGCTAAGCACATGCTGTCTGGCATCAAGATCCTGTGGACGCATCGCAAGCTAAGCGCAGACTGTCTGGCATCAAGATCCTGTGGACGCATCGCAAGCTAAGCGCAGACTGTCTGGCATCAAGATCCTGTGGACGCATCGCAAGCTAAGCGCAGGTTGTCTGGCATCAGGATCCAGTAGACGCTTGGCAAGCTAAGCGCAGACTGTCTGGCATCAGGATCCAGTAGACGCTTGGCAAGCTAAGCACAGGCTGTCTGGCGTCAGGATCCAAGTTGTGTGACACTCGATCAGTAGTCACGAATCGCAAATACATGTAAGTAACAGTAAACAGCCATAGATCAGAATTTAAGCGAACATAATTTATTAACAGAAGGTATAAAGATATAAATCGACAAGCGACCCCGGATACAGACGCACTGCAATTAATGAATACGTATGTAAGAAATAATGACTTCATGAATGTTTATTCGAGTATTAATTTTTATTATGGCACATATACACATGATATTTTGGGCAAGGCAGAAATTGTAGAATCAAACCTTATATTATAAACACAGCAGACCCTGACTAAACGGTCCTACAGAAGCTGTTTGATCTAGATATACGCTGTTTGCAAAACATTAAAACGCCTATCCTTAAAACAAGAGGGCCAAGATGGCCCTTATTCGCTCACCTGATTACCATAGATTTAGGATTATAGCTGGGTAGTCCCAGGATGGGGGCCAACATTGACCTAAAGGAACAATGTTGATAGTGGATTAGAGCAGTGGTTCTGGAGAACAATATTTTCAAAGATTTAGAATATTGATTTTATCAAGACAATCATTCTGACCAATGAAGACTGGGCTAAAATGTGACCTCTAGAGTGTTTTTCTAAGATTTGACCTATTGACCTACTTTTTTATCCCGCCCCGACCATGATCAAACTCAACCTTGATATCACCAAGACAAACATTCTCAGCAAGTTTGAGGAAAATTGGGCCAAAATGTGGCCGATGGAGTGTAAACAAGATTTTTCTAAGATATGACCCAGTGACCTACATTTTGACCTCACTTAACATGCTTTCAAACTCTTCTTTCATTCCGACTAAGTTTCATGAAGACTGAGCTAAATATGTGATCTCTAGCGTGGTCACAAGGCTTTCCTACCATCTGACCTAGTGACCTAGTTTTTGACCCCACATGCCCCACTTTCAAACGCGTCCTAGATTTTATCAAGACAATCATGCTAAGTTTCATGAAGAGTGGACATAAAATGTGACCTCTAGAGTGTCCACAAGGTGTTTCTACTGTTTGACCTAGTGACCTAGCTTTTGACCCGACGTAAGCCACTTTCCAACATGTCCGAGATTCAACAAAACAATCATTCGGATAAAATTGCATGACAATTGAGCTGAAAATGTGACCACAAGAGGTTTTCACAAGGTTTTTCTACTACTTGACCTGGTGACGTAGTTTATGATCCCACGTGACCCACTTTCGAACTCATGCGAGATTTTAACAGGACAATCATTTTCACGAATATTGGGCTTATTTGCGACCTCTAGAGTGTTCACAAGGTTTTTCTACTATTTCACCTGGTGACTTAGTTTTTGACTCCACTTGACCCACTTTCAAACTCGTCCGAAAATTCATCAGGACAATCATTCTGACAAAGTTTCATGAAGAATGGGCTGAAAATGTGACCTCTAAATGGTTCACAAGGTTTTCTTATTATATGACCTAGTTTTTGACCCCACGTGACCATTTTCAAACTGGTCCGAGGTTTTATCAGGACAATCATTTTGATAAAGTTTCATGAATATTGGGCTGATAATGTGACCTCTGGAGTGTTCGCAAGAGTTTTTCTACTATTTAACCTGGTGACCTAGTTTTTGACTCCACATTACCCACTTTCAAACTCGTCCGAGATTTTATCAGGACAAACGTTCTGACCTAGTTTCATGAATATTGACCTTGTGTTTGATCCCACGTGACCCACTTTCAAACTCTTCCGAGATTCTACCAGGACGGTCATTCTAACAAAGTTTTATGAAGATTGGGCTGAAAATATGACCTCTAGAGTGTTCACAATGTTTTTCTACTATTTGACCTGGTGACCTAGTTTTTGACTCCACATGACCGACTTTCGAACTCGTCCGAGATTTTATCAAGACAATCATTCTGTCAGAGTATCATGAATATTGGGCTGAAAATGTGACGTCTAAATTGTTCACAAGCATTTCCTAATATATGACATAGTGACCTAGTTTTTGACCCCATGTGACCCACTTCCGCACTCTTCCGAGATTTTATCAAGACAATCATTTTGACAAAGTTTCATGAAGATTGGACTAAACTTGTGACCACTAAGAGTGTTCACAAGCAAATTGTTGACGACGCACGACGCCGGACATTCAAGTCTCCCAAAAGCTCATCCTGAGCTTTGCTCAGGTGAGCTAATAAAAGGACAATATCTTATCCCTTTTAACACTATGCGAGTTAAATTAAGCTTGGTAAACTAATATAACAACCAAACGGAGGTGTTTGAAAGGAAATTGAAGAATTGTAGCAGACGACAATTTTTGCAAACGAAACTTGCATAGTGTTTACAGGCTTAACCTCTTGAACGCGGGAAAAGATTTGGCTGTCATTTGCAAACAATGTAGACCCATATTAGAGAACTCCTAGAGGAGTCATGTGTTCAAGATCTGTACGCTTTGTCATTCAAAATCCTCTCACAAACTATACCCTTTCAATGTTGAATCAACACTACATTTATACAGTGGTGCACTATTCCACTTTGAACTTTCATAATTCAAAAGGTCAAGGTACATTTAGCGTCATGTATGGATATAAAACAGGGATACATCTTTGGAACACTTGGATTTTTTCCCCCGCATCAAGTTGTCTTCCACTTTGAAACACAGATTCATGGTATCAAACAGAGTTTGGATCCTGATGAGATATAAACTCAGTGTCTCGTCTGTATCTAAACTGTTTGCACATACATTATCCCAAACTGTTTGCACATACATTATCCCAAACTGTTTGCACATACATTATCCCAAACTGTTTGCACATACAGTATCCCAAACTGTTTGCACATACATTATCCCAAACTGTTTGCACATACATTATCCCAAATTCACCCAAAATGGGCTAATAGTTCACTCCTTCGCCGCCATACACGAAATTTTGTAAGAAATTACAAAAACGAAAACGGATGCAGACGATAACACGTGGCGCCGAACGAATTTACGCACGCTGTCGTGATGTATGAGTGATAAAGATAACCACAATCACTGACTTGAGATTAGTCATTAGCAATTTAACCAATTTCTTCGATTTTTTTTATGAAAACACACACACACACACACACACACACACAGAGGTTTTAGAATATTTTAGATTCTGAAGAGAGGTGTTCGAATTATTCGAGTTATAACATGTCATTAGTTATCATATATATCAAGTAATTGAACGACAGGAGCATCTCGTTAGAGCGACCACGTGAATTATTAACACAGGAGAATGTAAAAGCACGTGGTTACTTAACCCATTTTCGACTACTGTCGCATTTTGCGCCTCTGTAAAACTCATTTTGGAAGCCATTGTCATGAATAGAGCATTTGCTCCATAGGAGTAATGGTTTCAAAACTATACAATTCTGATATTCCCCTTTTCTATACTTAATGCTCCTTTTCGGTAGAGTAATTCACAAAGAGGTTGGGTCTGAAACTAGTCTAGGAGGGGTGAGTTTATACAGGACAAACTACTAGATTTGGGTCTCTAAAGGCATCTCTGTCAGGTAAAGGGATACAAGTAGAGAGTAAAACATTCAAAGTAAATGGCGTCAAACCCATATAAATCGAAGTGGCATTGTACATATCTTTATGTTTTTCCAAAACTGTTTTGAGATATTTAGTTATACATGTACATATTGTAACTCCCAGTCAACATAAGTATATCACAATGCCGTATTTATAAGCTGCTCAGATTTGGATCTGGTACAACTGTAACTACTTCCGGTGCGATCTGGTACAACTGTAACTACTTCCGGTGCGATCTGGTACAACTGTAACTACTTCCGGTTGATCATGCCTTTTTGGAACTATTGACCGAATGTCAAACAACTTGGATCCAGAAGAGATGCAGAGTCAAAGATGTTGCAACTGACGTATTGCTTCTGTCTTCTGACACTGATTTCTTACTTATGACCTTCTACTTCTGACTTCCTTCTATTCTGATGTATTACTTCTGAATTTCTACTTCTAACTTCTTGCTTTTACATTTCATTTTCTACTTCTTACTTCTGACCTGACTTCCTACTTGTACATTTGACAGAAGTCAGATGTTTTTACCTTAGTACTCTGTGGTAAGAAATAAAGAAGTGAGAACAAAAAGTCAGACCCAGCCATCAACACACACACAGAGGCACGCACGCACACACACACGCACGCACGCACGCACGCACGCACACAACACGAACGCACGCACGCACGCAACCCCACAGACACATAATAAGCAGATATATAACAAATATAATAAGTATTAGCCTACTATTGGTCTTCAAGACAAATTGTAGCTTAACCCAGTGCAAACTCATCTAAGATGACTTCACCCTGCATTAAGCAGCCCTCTTCTTAAAAATATCCATTCTTTAACTGTGCTTTAGATAATATTGAATCCTGTACCTGGAACTATGATATCCTTGTTTCCTGAAAATGTGTTTCTTTTCTTGATGAATATTCATGTAAGACATAATGACATCATGAATATACATTGATGCATTATTAAATTGGCATATGGACACAGACAACTTTGGTCAAAGCATAATATGTAGAACTAGATCTATATTGTTCCATAAGCAAACAGAACATTGATTCAATGAATATGCATGTACTGACATACAGTAGAACCTGTATTTAGCGACCTTATATTGGACACAGACATCTTAAATAGCAGTAGGTTGCTTAATGCAGGGCAAAAGTAATGCAGAAAGCTCCTATAGGAGCTTTTTGCATTACTTTTGACCTGCATTAAGCTACTACCCGGCTTACATGTCCTTAATTACAACCGATTTCATGGTCGCTTTAGACAGATTCTACTGTAAGCATGCAAGATAAATGATTACCAATCCCGAATAAGGCATCGATTGGGACAGGTTTTACTGTGTGAAAATATATTTCTCTTAACACAGCTTAATGTGTACGTTCAACCTCCATCGGACTATCAATCTATACCGTTCAACCTCCATCGGACTATCACTCTATACCGTTCCTATCACTCTATACCGTTGCAAACAGATCAAATCCAGACGAGATGCCGCGTAAGTAGGCCTTTCATCAGGATCCAAACTGTTGGACACACTAACTTTTAATATAAATATAGAATTAAAGCTAACGATACTATTTGCAGACGAATTTTCAGTAGTTTCCATAAATCTATACACCTACGCCACAACCTACGCAATAGATTTTCATAACAAAACTACCATCCGTCTGACTTGCACTTTAATTTAGGTACAATTTTTCGGTTTTACACTACATTAATCACTTGGACACCTTTTGCATCAAGTTAATCGGTGTATCATCTCATCCTGCATGACTGCATCCCACGTGAAAACTGGAGTAGAGGACAATTTGTACTGCCTACATGTTGCGTCTGAATATTTTAACTCTTTGTCTAACCTACCGCATGACCAATTCCCCATTCCCCCACCCCCCTCTCTCTCTCTCTCTCTCTCTCTCTCTTCTCTCTCTCCCTCTCTCTCTCTTTCCTCTATATCTCTCTCTTTCTTTCTATCATTGCACCATCTAACGGGGACTACATACAATTTCTTTGGTATCAGTGAGTGGGAAGCCCAGACCATAGACCCCAGCAGCGCCACGTTCTCGACAGTGTTCACATGGTCATGGAGGATGCGGGCAGAAATTGTCATGAAATTTTTCAAACGGTGGTCCAAACTTCCAGTTGCGATCGTGATATGTCAGAACATGCTATAATTACAGGCGTACGGCTTTTAGAGCAATTGGGCGTTTAAGTAGTTTGACCTTTTTGCAAGTACTTTATCTGTATATTTGACCTTTTTTGCAAGTACTTTATCTGTATCTTAACTAAATACACATGGCAAGTATTTGGTGAATTAAATAAGATACCAGGGTCAAACTTAGGGTATGGATGGAATAAGTGTGAGGTTGGGCGCCCCTAAACTGGTTTAACTCCCAGTGACTTTTGTCACTGACTGTTCCAAGGCGGCACTTCCATCTTTCCCCTATCGTTTGTTTTGTCTTTGTGCGTCTCTTTATGTTTTTGGTAGTTATGGACATTAGCTGTGTTTTCTTGTGTTGCTGTTCGGGCGGTTGTTTGTTCTGTATGTGGTGTTTCCTGCATGACTTATATTTGCACTTTTACCTTTCCCACCATACCCATGAGCAATAAGATAGTTGGACCAAATTAGCACTTATCACCATATCCATGAGCAGTAATATACTGGAGCCAAACTGACCTTTCTCAACATACCCATGGGCAATAAAGGCACCTGACTTACCAATCCGTGAGTAATAAGATACTTTGGCTGAATTGACCTTCTCACCATTGGCGGTCCAATAGAAACTGATGCCCTTGGAGAGTTCTTTACCGGAGATGGTTATGGCAACAGATAATATTCTATCATGATTGATTCGGTGCAGACACACATCGGTCAACTGGAATTGGCATCAGGAGTCACTTAAGTGATTAAAATTCCTCTAAAGATGAAGCACTAAGTCATAGTATCATCACCCAAGTACAACAAAGACGCAGCAAACCAAGGCTAAGGTTGGAGAAATATCAGATGGAGGTAGCAGTCAAACTGACCGATTGGTTACAGTGCAAACATAATCCTCGAATGGCTTGCGTGAACAGTTTTGGTTTTGGTGGAAATAACGCGCATGCAATTGATAAAACTACGATTGAGTCGTCTTGTAACAGTGACTGAAACGAACAAGAATCAAAACACATAATAGTTCTGTCAGATACAGATGAATAAAGCCTTATAGAAAAAAATGTAAAAGATTTTCAGAAAAAGTGCGAAACAGCTAACACCCAGTCTGCATTCAATATCACACAGGTCCCCCTGCAAAAGATCTCATCACAACAGACGAGTAGTTTTCTTGATCAAGAGCGACGTGGAATTGCAAGGACAATGCAGGGTTGATCAGTATTTGATACAGCTTACCGGATGGTCATACCATTGTGGAACATTTAGCAAAAACTCACTTCCATCCTTGTGTACTTGATTGTGCATTGCTGCCATTGCACGTTGCAGTGATGATGATCCGAATAGACGATGTAGGCGGTGGAAAACAAAACAGCATAAAAATATGCCAATATGGAAAGGGAAACTTCACGTGAGTGGCAGATTGGCAATTCAAACAGTTCGGATTAATCGCACTGTTATATGGCGGTCGTAAAAAGTCGCCACGTACTTCATTCTCAGTGTTGTTATATTTTCTGGTCCTCCGGGATCATTAGTTTTCATGTTATTAGTTTTGAAAATTGAATACTGCTTAAGCTGGTGCTAGGGGGCGTGAGTATTGTTGCACTTTTAATTACTACTCATGAACAGTCTCCTTGTTTTAAGCTGCAACATCTCCTTCTCACAATCACTTAGCCTTTGTTAAGTAGTCTTAACAGAAGGGTTTTACTGTATATACGCTTTTGTTCATTACAATGTTTGTTATAATGCCTCCAATATTTCTATCATGTAATTTACAGTTTAAGTGGTCTTAACATAGGGGATTTACTGTATATACTATTTTGTCATTACACATTAAAACATTTATATCATTCCACATTAGTTTGTTATATCTCCCACTTTCTTTCCACTCAGATTATGACCAGCTTTTTTCTGGCGCAGCCCTTCTTCCCTTTGCTGTAAATTTACAGCAAGTTTTTACTTGTCCCTCTGCTGATTTATTGCTTGGAGGCGTGACAATATGACATCCGGGAACCTGTCTGTATAATTCGGGAATGCATGTTTTACACGTCGCATTTATATTCGCGAAGTCGCAGTGCAGTGACTTCTCTGCGATCTCGCGAGCCGTAAAGATGGCGGATGATGACATAGTGGTTTGTGGAATCGGCGGTCGGTTTCCAGGAGCCGACAATGTAGATGAATTCTGGACACTGCTGACAAATGGTGAGAATCACCTAAAAGATATTCCACCCGAAAGATGCAACATTGATAAACATTATGATCCGGATCCGAACAAACCAAGGAAATCTTATGTTAAAAAGGCGGCGCTTATCAAAAAGCAAGTACAGTTTGTTTTAAATGCTAATTCTTATAATGATTTTTAAATCATATTATTATTGCTGTAATAATAATAATAATTATTATTATTATCGTTTTTTGCTATATTTTTCGTCGTTGTTTTTGCTGTATCCTTTTGTATTAATATATTACTGTCATTTTTGTTATTATTATTATTATTATTATTAGTAGTAGTATTAGCTTTGTTTTTATTATTGTTATAATATATATCTTAATTAATACACATGTATTACTGTCATTATTATTATTATTCAAAATAAGTACAATATTTACGGTGACATTCACTCATCTATATATTTTACTTAAGGGGAAATTATGAATATACATTCATACTCATTACATGGTCAGGGTCTACACTGTTTGCTTCGAAAATTTATTATAAAAATCACATTGGCAAAATAATTCTTGCAGAATGTACATACTTGCAAACAGTGTAAACAAAGATTAGAGAGCTCCTCTAGGATCCGCGTCTTTACTGTTTGTCATTCAGAACCTATCACAAAATATACCTTTTCGAAATGAATGAACTATATCGTTAAATATTGAATTGCCACAGGACCTTTAAAGAGTTAAATGAGATAAAAACCGTCGCATCAGAAGTCATAAATAGATAGATAGATTTAGTTCACCAAGGAATGCAGTCATTTAATACGCATGTACACAAAATAAAAACATTGTGCATACGTGTGAATAATGCACAGCCACGCCAATGATAACACAAAAACGTGCTAACTCTTATTTCCACTGTGATCCAAATGACTATTACATCAAACTTTGAGATACATGTACCGTGTATGTCATTTAGGTATCTTCTTAATTCCGTCGCCAAATCTGAGGCATCGGGCGACACAGAGAAGCATATTTTTTTGCTGTATTACTGAATAGCAACTAATCTCTTCCACCCATTGCATTAATGAAATACCGTTAAACGTATCACAAACACTTTGCAAACCCCCTTTCCCCTTATGCCACCGAGCTTTTCTCTGGCTTAACCAGTCAGCCATTATCGGGGAAACCAAGAGGGCAATAGAAATTAGAGTATGTGCGCAGATAATCATGTGAAACTACAATAGGCGACCATAATCAAATTGTATTGCTGTTATGTAAATTCTGAATGTAGGGGATCCTTCGAAAGCAAAAGCAGCAATGCAAAGCAAACATTGCAGAATAAGTTTTCATTGAGTCTTTTCAGGAGCATTTATTAAAACTACTCACGCCCCTAGCGCATGCTTAAATTGTTTTCAACTTTCATAACTAAAAGCATTGGAATTGATGATCCCGAAGAACTAGAAAATATAACAACACTGAGAATGGAGATTTTACATCTGTACTTTGTGTGAAATAAAAAAGAATAAATGGAGATACGTATTTGTGTACTACTGTAATCGCTGTTTCCTACCTTTTTTCAATCGTTGTGTTTTAATAGAAATAATAATAATAATAAAACAGCAAACCCCAACTAAACCGGAATTCTAGTAGAGAAGAATTTAAATACTTTTAAGCAGGTGGATACTTAATACAGAGTGGAAGTCATGCAGAAATCTCCAAGAGGAGGTTTCTGCATGAGTTTCACCCTGCATTAAGCTACCACGTGTCTGTGTAGACCTGGGTCATTCGAATTTGGTAAAAGTCGTCTGCTCCGGAGCTACGCTGTTCTTTTAACAGATAGGCAACGTGTTGATCACGACTTGTCTATGTAATGGCATGTACCTTTTAGAACTATGTAGATCCAGATCATCTGACTCTGTCATCAGCTCTGGACATTCGCGGTTCTGTAACAGACTTGTGTAATGAATAAATGTTCGTTTTAACTATCTAGTACATTTAAATGCTTTTCGAAAGTGTGTAAACTAGGATCAACTGACTTTGATAAAAGTCGTCTGCGTTTTGTAAACGCTCATAAATGCTTCAGAAGAAATGGTTATTCTATAAAGGTATTATTGAAATGTATATTAACTACATGTGCTGTATAAAACTGGTTAGATCCAGATCAATCGACTTCGATAAATGTTGTCTATTCTGAACATTCTGTCTCTCTACAACGACACCCTTTGGGATACGAATATTGTATGTGTTGTTCAGAGGGAGTTGTTATAGTGAGGGAAAATCAAACATAATTAGCTTGTTGCAGATCCCCAGATCTGGTGTATTTCGAGAACTAAAACCGTTATGCCTCGATCAAACCCTATGTTGTGACCATTCTTTAGAATCGTCACAAAGTGACGATTCTAAAAAGTGGTCACAACATAGGGTTTGATCGAGGCATAAAGAAGATACGATGGAAAAAGTTTTTTTCTGGAGCCTTGTTGTTTCGGAAACAGTGACATGCGTTGTTCTAAGGAGGGAATCGTTATTGAGAGGGTCGTTGTAGGGAGGGAGCACTGTACCAGATGTTAAAATGTACGGTAAATACATGTTTCTTTTCAGAATTGTATAGATCCAGACCATTAGACTTTAGTAAAAGTCATCTGCTCTGGATCTTCATGGTTTTGTAGTAAGCTTAAACAAATGCTGGTTTTCCAGTTTACATCGAGTTATGCAATAAATAAATGCTTATTTTAAATATCTGGTACATTCAAAAGCTTTTCAAAACTGTGTAGACCCGGATCATTCTACAGTAAAAATTCGTCTGCTCCGGAGCTCCGCTGTTCTTTTAAGATATTACAATGTTTTGTTCAGGTACTATTTGAGTAATTACAAGTATTCTTTAAAACTATGTAGACACAGATCATTCAACTTGGAAAAGTCGTCTGCTCTTAGTCTTTGCTCTTTTGTAACAGGCTATAACGGTTACATGGTAAATGGTAATCGATTATGTTGTTTAGAAATGTTTAGTAAATGCATGGTCGCTCAGAATTGGGTAAAACACGGATTTGATGAAAGTCGTCTGCTCTGGGCCTTCTGTTTATAAAATATTTAGTTGAGTCTGAGTACGTTCTCAAGCTTTTGATAGGTCAGATTTGAGCCTCTGGCTCAAATCTGACCAATCAAAAGCTTGAGAACTCAAATCTGACCAATCAAAAGCTTGAGAACAAAACTCAGACTCAACTAAAAGCTTTATAAGCATGGACCCTGTTTAGTAAAATGGCTCAGCAAGTTACCGTGTGCTATTAGGTAAAGGTTGTTTTTTACTAAAATGTCAGTTGGGTGTAAAGTGTTCTCAAAACTGTGTAGCTCCGGATCAGACAACTTGGGTAAAGTCGTCTGCTCCGGAGCTTCGCTATTTTTTAATATATATTTTTTTATTTTAAATGTCACTGATGCTTCGTTGAAATGTTTTGTCTGGTGGTAACGAAAGGTACGTGTCGTCAATCCCGGAACACCGCTATTTTGCAACAGGATCGTAAATATTATGACATAAATGTTGAATTATTGAAATGTTTAGCGAACACACATGTTTCTTTTAAAACTGTGCGGATCTAGATCATTTGACTTTGGTAAAAGTCACCTGCACTGGATCTTCGCGGTTTTGTAACAGGCTTAGACAAATGATAGTTTACATCAAAGTTTTTAGTAAATAGATGTTTATCTTAATGTCTCGCACGTTCAAGTGTTTTTCAATACAGTGTGTACCCAGATCATTCGACTTTGACAAAGGTCGCCTGCGCTGGATCTTCGTCAGTACTTGTAACAGGATTAGACAAATGTTAGTTTACTATTTTACATTAGTTAGTAATAAGTAAATGTTTATTTTAAATGTTAGGCACATGCTTTTCAAAACTGTGTGGACCCAGATCTGCTCCGGAACTCCGCTTTCTTGTAACAGGTCCGTAATTGCTATAACATAATTGGCAGTTTACAATGTGTCATTTGATAAATGTTAATTGAAATGTGTAGTGAGTATATGTCCCCTCTTAAAATTTGTAGATATGATAAATAGTCAAACAGGGAGAGCCACACACGAAATGACACCGCACCAAACACAATCAAACAAGAAACGGAATGGCCACAAGACAAAACATAACAGGGCGCATATCAAGACGAAAAACATTAAACATTAAGCATATTAAATAACAAAATTCACCATAGGCTGAAAGCAGGAGTACCGACTTGGAACGGTCAGTAACTAAAATAAGCTACCGGGGGACTTAAACCTGGTTTACGGGTACCCAACCTTGTCCTTATCCCACTTTTACCAAAGTCAAAATGTAAACAAAATTCCCCCTCCAGACAACTTCACAACATGAATAACGATGTCTGCCAAAATGAAATGACTTTAAAATAAACGTTAGAGGTAAACAAGAGACGTCATCATTTATATGAAGTCGGTCATAAATTAAAAGTTAATTAAAAAATAAATCGCAAGAAGATAGAATAAACTTGACATCGTAGGCATGTACTCGATGACTATTCAGACGTCAGAGCAGCTGTGGAGATGTCATTTGGGGTACGACAGAACTGGCAAAATACAAATATCTAATTTCCTCCCTCCGTAAACGGGTTTAAGAGGGAATCTTCATAGAGTATTAAGTCTTTTCCGTCGTCGCACAAGTAAATAGGAAAACACAATGACCAACTGTAAAGGGATCGATCACCAAACATGTAGTGTTCTGCAATATAGAGGGGTCATATCCCTTTTTAATGAATTGTTTTATACGTTTGACAAACAAAGTATCAACATATGTGTGTCCAATAATTTTTCGAAGTTTGTAAATGACATCACCGTAAAACTCCGGATGTGAAATACCTAACTTTAGAAAAGTACGTAAATTACAATTGTATTTGCTGATGAGTAGAACATTACGGTGGTAAAATTTTGAAAATGTTTTACGAAGTTTGTCATATCTGTAGCCCTGTTTTAGTATTTTTTTAGTGATAATAAGGTTACGATTGTTAAAATCATCAACAGAAGAACAAGCTCTAGCAAAACGAATAAGCTGAGACATGTATACACCGTAACATGTAGCACGGGGAACATCCCCATCCAAATGAGGATAGTTAACTATTTTAAAATTAAAGTCATCCCTTTTGTCATAAATTCCAGAAGAAATTGTTCCATTGTTTATAGATCAATTTAAATCTAAAAAGGCTGCAGATATGTCAGAACTATTTTTCTTTATTAAGCTTGAGCTCTCTAGGGTAAATTGAGGTTATCATAGAATCAAAGTATGGGTTATCAATATTAAATTTGTCGTCTAAATAACGTGCTGTATTGTTAAAAGCATTGATGACATCCGCCTGTCAATCGGTTTTAAGGTTAAGCATAATATCCCGTTCATAACAATACAAAAACAAGTCTGCAATTAAAGGAGCGCAGTTGGTTCCCATGGGAATACCAATGGCCTGGCGATATACAGAATTACCAAAACGAACAAATATATTGTCTAACAGAAAAGTAATTGCGTCACAAAGATCTAAACATGTTCACGAGGTATATTTATTTGTAATGTCATTGGTACAGAACGCATGTCTAGAATTACAGGCAATAAATGATACTTTTTCTCTAGCAAATGTTTTATTTATAAGATTTGTAAGTTTGATCTTTATTAGATCGTGTGGTAATGTGGTTTAAAGTGTAGAAAAATCACATGTGCTTATAGTGTTAGCTTCGTGTTGCTTGATTTTTAATTTTGTTAAAACCTCATTGGAGTTTTTATAGACCAAAAAAGGTTAATTCCTGAAATCTCATAAGCTTTATCGCAGTAACGCTTGACATGTTCTTTGATCGCTGTTAGACACGATGTAATTAGTTTGGATAGTGCGGTTGATGTGCATGAGACAGAGTTTGCTATGAAGCGTGATTTATATGGCGTTTTATGGAAAAGTAGTAAAGTCAAGCAGGCAAAGCCACATGCAAGACGCAACCACCACCAAAACACCGATAGACAGCATGACACACACACACACACACACACCCAAACGCACGCACACACACACACACACACACACGAAATGAACACAGAAAACACCAAAAGAGACACAAGAACCAGGGACAAACGTTCCACAACATGAACAAACCACAAGCACAAAGACGCAAGGCAAACAAAAGGAAGGGTGACAAAGAGAGTACCGCCTTGGCACGGTCAGCAGCAAAAACACCACTGGGGGTTTAAAATGGTTTACGGACGTCCTAACCTCGCACTTCTCTCAAAGTCACCCTAGCTTTACAAATATTGTAAATAAAGGTATCCCCGCTGGACTTCCCCACAACATAGACGACGGTGAACACAGGACAACATGTAAAACATAGCATAATAACTGTGACAATCCGTCAAATATGTACTCAATGACTTTGCTGAAGTCAGAGCACCTGCAGGTAAGCCGTTAAGGGCACGACAGGGAAAAATAATACATGAGTCTGGTAAGCTCCTCCTGTATCCAAGTTTAAGAGTATACCATCATAGAGTACTACCCTCGGCCTGTCATCGCGCAAGCAAAGAGGGAAGCGTAGCTACCGACTGTAAAAGGGTCGATGGAGTTTAGGTATCCAGTACATTGTCGGAAGTTTATGATGTGTGATTAATATATCAGCATTGAACTGTTTACATTTATTAACATGTTCAGATATTATGTCTTTTTCAGATTTAGAGACCACAATATATGACTTTGTCTTAGTGAGTTCTTGTTCTAAAACATCCACATAATAAAGTCGTCAAACTATAATTACATTGTTTGACGCTTTATCAGCTGGAACAAACACGTATTTAGAGTGAAATTCTTGTATACTATTTTTTAAGAAACGAACTGAAGTCTTAGGTTTAGGCGGAGGAAGGTGAATATTAGATTTGTAAAACGCGATACGTGTATCCATTATATTTGAAATTTGTTTTATCCATTTTGTAAGGACACTATTGTCTGCATGTTCTCGGCGACACCATTTTACACTGGAGTCTAACAAAGATTCTATAATTTTGCTACGGCAGATTTCGAAATCTATCAAAGAAGGTAATCTGTATTTAGGTCCCTTAGTTAATAAAGTACGGAGACGTTTGTTTTCGATAATGTCAAAATTGCCTGTAATAACATGACCAGCCTCGGCGTAACATAACTTAGAGGAATTACAATTTCAACTAACAGGAGTATTATTTACGATTTTAAGGTCCGATACAATTTTATTATAATTAAAAATAGTATAAATTCTGAAAGGGGGTGATCCCCCGAGAGCAAAAGTTGCAACACAAAAAGAGAAAATTGCAGACTCGGTTTTGTTGAGTCTGTTCATGAACAGTAATTGAAAGTGCAACACTACTCACGCCCCCTAGCACCGGCTTAAGCGGTATTCAATTTTCAGAACAAGAAGTACTGAACATCATGATCTCGAAGGATCCGAAGGTATAACAACACTGAGAATGATCACGGCCGCCACACAAGCACTTAACACCTGCTGTTGTGAAGATTATAAATTCTGAAAGGGGGTGATCCACCGAGAGCAAAAATTGTAACACAAAAAGAGAAAATTGCAGACTCAGTTTTATTGAGTCTGTTCATGAACAGTAATTGAAAGTGCAACAGTATTCCTAATAGGTATTTTGTACCTATAGCAGATAATTGGAAATTCTAAATTTTTGAAATAGGCTGGGATGGTATTAATTACGTTTTTATCGCAAAATATTGATTGTAGATCGATAAAATCTATACATTTATTAACAAAAGGAATTTTCAAAAAATATCTTTTATGGTCAGACACTGAATCAACGTGTGGTCGAAGAACATGCCGAGTGTAGTTCTGAATGAAAGAAGCTGTATTATACAAAGGATCTGTTCGTAAAATCACTTTGTCTGCTTCTATGTCAATGTCTCTTATGGAAGAAATAGACAAAGAATATAGGCGAGAGAACATAGTATGTTTACCAGATTGTAGACGTATATTGTGTAAATCTGAAACAGACGTTTTACATCGAGCTTTGCGTTTGATATTGCCGTTTATACGTAAACCATGATCTGTTTTTTTCGATTCCTAATTGAGTAAATAGAACATATATCAATGTTAGGCTCTTTAGAAATATTTTCGGTTTGATATATGTTATCATTTAGGCCTAAAGGGAAAGGTGTCTGTAAATTTTTTATCCATTTGAGTTCTGCCATAAATCTAGCTTTAGATTTGATGCTGTTTGTAGAATTATAATCATAAACCAGATGTTAAACTGGCTGAACTGTAATATCTTTAAATGAATGACCCGATTTACGAAAATGCTGGTACAGAAATTTTTTTATTTTATTTTTACGGCATTGATATATATGCTCACGAAATCTAGTTTTTAATGAGCGTCCAGTTTGTCCTACATATTGTATACCACAAAGTGGTGCATTTCATGTTAAAATGTAAATCACATGAGAAGTCTTACAGTTAATATTTGATGTAAATTTGGTGGTAAAAACTCTACCATTAACTGTAGATTTAATGGTACAATTACAAGATAAATGTTTGCAGCACATACACCTCTTAGCATTGCACTTATTAATGGTTGGATACATTCTACGTCTTCCGTGCAAAATCCGTTTATTTCGAAATATATTAACTACAGTACTATGTTGAATAGATTTATTTAACGGAGAAAGTACAACTTTTGGGCCATTGTGAACACGGTTATAAATAGAAACAGAAGGCAAGTGAAATGATTTTGCAGAATAAAGGTTTAGTGGCTTTAAACACAATGAAGGTTGAAACGATCGAAAATTACCATTTCGTGGAATTTGCACAGATGTCGTAGAATGTAGTTTTAAAGTTTGAAATTTGCTCGTAGTTGTATTCATAATTTAGTTATAAGTAGAGGAGCACCACACTGTGTTCAGCGATACATGGGTATCCAGATGGATAGAGCTACAGGCATTGGGCTCATGAAATATGTCTAAAATAAGTTAAAATGTCCCTAAATTGACGTTTTGTAACATTTGGGGCCGAAAAAATAAAGCCTGGGGGCGTTTTGAGACAAAGATGAAATTTCGTATATTCTATATAAGAGAAAGGCAAATAACTCTCAGGCCATCCGACCCACGGGTGCTCCGCTTCAACTGCAATTATTTTCGACCGGAGGGGAATTTTCCCACAAAACAAAGATTATATAGAAAGAACAATGTTTTATCTACACGCTGGTACCAAATACCCCATACTTTGTCTCCGTTTTAGCGAGTACGAGGGGCAAATGCCTTCAGAAAACCGTGTTTTTTTATTTACAGAATAAAGGTTTAGTATGGGGATAAACTCCTGATATTTAAAATGAACATCGATTCTATAAAATCCTTTCCCTCCATTAAATATAACATGCTGACATTTTATAAAGATATTTTAAGATATTATGTCGCATTAAACAACATCAGTGAAATCTTAAAACCAGGTTCGTTCTATGATGTCAGAACTCAAGTCATTTGGGTTAACCGATTTATAAAATATAAAGAAAAATGTTTAGTTTTAAATCATGGATAAAATTAGGATTAATCTTTATAAATGACATAATCAGAAAAAATTGTGATATAAATGAAATATTGATAAACAGAATTCAAATTAAAACAAACTGGATATCGGAAATAACTAAATTAGAATTAAGCATTCCAAGCAGTTGGAAACAGATATTGAAAACGAATGCCTCAAACAATTCGCAAGTAAAGACAGATAATGAACACATGTTTGGTAAAAGCTTAAATATTGGTAAATTAAACAATAAAGGCATAAAGCAAAAACTAATTGAAGGCAAATTCCAACCTCCTTACAAACATACATTCTGGGAAACAACTTTCGATCGGGAAATTAAGTGGTGTTCGCTATATTTTTGACAAACAAGGTTTTGGTTGACAATAAAATAAAACAGCTGAAATTCAAACTTATTCACAGCATAGTTCCAACAAACGAAACCCTTTTTAAATGGAAACTAATCGAATCCCCTCTTTGTAAACATTGCAATCAACTTGAAACACTGAAACATTTCTTTATTCATTGCTCATACCTAGATAGATTTTTGAATGAAATACAAAACCTTTTTAGAAATCAGGGTTTCTGTAAACGTCTTAGCATGTTTGAACTGATAGTCGGTTATAAAATCCAGTTTAAAGAATATCAAAAAATAAATATGATTCTAGGTCAAATAGTCTATGCGATATATCAAAGTTACATGAAAAGTGACAGAAGGCGGACCAAAGTAAGCTTACTTAGAATAGTATCACTGATCGTTCCAAGGCGGTGCTAACATCTTTCCCCTATTGTGTGTTTGTTTTGTCTGTGCGTCTCTTGGTGTTTTTATAGTTATGTACATTTGCTGTTTCCTTGTGTTGCTGTTCGGGCGACTGTTTGTTCTGTATGTGGTGTTTCCTGCATGACTCATATTATATAATGGCTTACTTACGCTCATTAAATATCTTGAATACAACAACTAATCTACGACAATTATAAGTGACTTCAATAAGGCCTTAAGAGAAATTCTTTAAAGCATAAATTACGAAGTACTTTTTAGACAGTACTATTCGCTAGATATGATTTATTTCTTTTCACGTCTGTGATATTGTTTGTATATGTAATGTTGAAAAATAAATAAACGGACTGGCTTTTGTTAGTTCCAAAAACAAAAAAAGCTACCACGTGTCGCAAAGACCAACATTTATACTAAATTGAATGTCCGGTTTAGAGGGGGTTACTGTAATAATAACAATAATAATAATAGTAATAATAATAATAATAATAATAATAATAATAATAATAACAATAATCATAATCGTAATTACAACAGCAAACAGCTAAATTAGCTAACTCAGTGTCAGAAACAGCATCCCGCAAATCGTTTTCCCTTTCAGTCATATTTAACTCTTGGTAGCCTCAACTAGGAAGGTCTTTGACTAGATTAGCACGACACGTTTATAAAGAGTGGTTTAGGGGTAAAAGGCAATAAATCAGCTATTTTAAATGATCGGTGGAAGCAGGGGGTGGTAGTGGATATAAATGTAACCGAAAGCTATAGATAATTATCGGATTACGCAACTCATTTGGGAAGTTGGGACTCTTTCTTTGTTCTTCATCATCAGATGCGAATTTGTAGCGGTCAGCCTTTTCAAACATGCATAACTCTTGTGATTTGTGTCCGAAATATACGTGGTTTGCAACATATCAAACAGCATTGTCTCAGCGAGAGGTTCGTGTCACAATTTTTTGTCTTTCTTAAGCAAGTTTCTTAATGGGCTTGACAGCTCTGCAAGATTTGGTGCAAACCTTTGTAGGTATATGACCATGCCTGAGACTGTTTCTAGTTCTGTCTTTGATGTGGGAGATGGCATTTCTTGAATAGCCCTAACCTTTGATGGATCAATTTGCAGACCTTTGTCTGTCAGTAAATGTTTGGGAGTTGAGTAGAGCTTTATCATTTTCTAGTAATTTACTGGGCTTGGAGAAATTGTTGGTCTTCTAGAAACTTTTACAGTTAATGTTTGGTTGTTTGGAATCACTATTTTGTTTTTTCTCTAATTCAGACGGGAAAATCGAGAAGTTTTGTATTTACTGTTTGCTCTTGTTATGATGAACAGTTCCAGTTACTGCATTTTGATCTTAAGAGCTTGTTTTATTCTTCTTGGCACTGTGCTTGACTACTTAAGCGAATATATAAAATATTTGGTCGCAGTAATAGCACCTATACGTGGTTTCACTGAAAGAAAGAAATAAAATCTTTTGAAATTATGAGTTGACAGATAATTTCATTCGCTCGCACAGCAGACCGTACATTTTGTCTTGAGCTGACCGTACAAATTTCGGTAAATTGTTTGCATCTGTCTGAGTATATAAAACAGGCATTCATATTTAGAATCTTATCTGCAATTACAAAATATATTTTCGGAATAATATGTGCAATTTGAGACGAAGAAACTATCATTTAGAATGTAAAAGCACAGTATCTTTATGACAATGTATTCGAAAAGAATGTGAGCCTTCGTCAACATCCGAGAATATTCAACACGATTATTCCACCAAACCTACTCACTACGTTGCAATTTAAACACTCGGAGCATTCCTAAATGGGCATGTCATGTGTATTCCTAAATGGGCATGTCATATGTGTTACATTGAAAACAGTGTTCTGAAAGTCTGCAAAGTGTAATGTACTCATCCGTTATCATTCGCACACGTCCGCTATTGTGACATCTCTCGCTTCGACGCTCAAAGTAGGAGGCACGGAGCTCAAATAACCGGTACAGGTTTATACACCGTGTAGTAGTTCTTGGAAAAATGTAATCTGTGTATTGGAATTTATCCAGTCACCCGGCTTCTCTAGTGACGTAATAAAGGGGTGCAGATAAATTTAGTTTTATTAGATTACTTCCTGTAGTAGAATGTTTATTAGATTAGTAGGCGTTTGTTTCTGTTTCTGTAAATATGCATAATTATGTTGACGGAATAACAGAATATTCACCAATAGATTTATACAAATAAGAGATATTGATGGATTCGAACCCACTCCGGATCATACAAAAGTGAATTTGAAACAGTCTTTGGGCTAACCTTAATTTATCAGTTTTATTAACTTAATTCACAGCTGGGGAAACGCGTTTTTAATAACAATCAAGCCAGGAAGCAAAAACATAATGGATACATTCGCAGGCGGCGGTGGTCTAGTGGTAACGCGCTTGACTATCAGTCCGGAGGTCCGGGGTTCAAATCCCGGTCTCTCCCGGAAAATTTCAGAGACGCTTTTCCGTGTCTCCCACCCACACATCCTCTCCACCCAGGGGTTAAAATGGGTACCTGTGAGGGTCACTCGCCGGTACTGCGGCTGCATGATTGCGCCATAAGTTAGCAGTGCTCAATATTGTAGGCCAATGACTCAATGACCAGGGGAGTAAATGTGCAGTCGGCTGAGCGTCTGAAAGTAGACTATAACTAGGTACTTTACTTTTTTTACTTTACATAGTTGATGTTTTCTGTTCACTCGCATGATTATTTGATCAAGAAGCTCTTAAAGGGGCAGGAAATGTCATAAACCTAAATAGTCAGCTCCATCGAATATTGTTCATAGAACGTGCGGTATAAAAATAATCATTGGATTGTTTCAAAGAGCGTCTGGAATAAAATAATCATGTCTGTTTGAATTAATATATCGACAATCTAGATTCAAATGATCTTAAATTTTCAAATTCAACCACGTTTTCTATAATACTTTGATATTCAAATTTTATTTATTAGTTAGTGATAGTATAGTTATGACTGCGTATTTTTTTATATAACCAAACCCCACGCATGCTTATAGCCACGACGGTAGACGTTCCCTTTTTACCATCCCCATGCAAAACTCCTCGAGATAAACTGTAAATGAATAGGCCGAAATCCAATTCCAAAACTGTGGAGAGGTCTGGCTGGTGACCTCTCCAATAAATATTAATACTCCAGGAGTAAATTAAGGTTAGTTGAAAGTAAACCTGCACAACCTTGTATTTGCTTGTAAGCACAGGGGGCCATTTCGTGGGTCTACATGGTCTAAAAAGTCAAAACAATTGATTGGGTCCATTTGGTGTTATATTATATACAATGGGTTCTAACTACCCACTCGCAAATTTTACTTACTCGGACGAGAACTCGCAACAACTAGACCTAGTTTCTAGTTGGCCAGTAACAAGGCACTTGATTGACCTAGGGATGGTGCCTTGCGTTCTCACTAACGCTTATTGGGTAAGCAAGGTAACAGACACGCGTATGTTGTTATTGTAAAGGAAGCGGGTCACGTGACTCGTAGTAGCCTGATAGAGATTTAAATCTGCTAATTGCACGAAAATTCGTCTGCATTTCGGATCTGCGTCAGTGTCTGCAGATAATTTGAGAGGTAAACGATTGCTTTTTGTCATATATATTGATTGCACAATCGTTTTGTCCCGAGGCATCGCGATTATGGCCGTTTTATGGGGGGTCTAGCGGCATATCATTGTTGCGCGATATCGTTCGAGTAAGCTAAATCAGCGTATTTTGTAGGAATTACACGTCGGCACTGGCTACGGCTTAGTCGGAATGTATCAAAAGTTATATAATTTGTACAAGGTCCCAGCTTAACGTTCGTACCAAACATTAGTGGGTATTTTCTCTTGCTAGCCCAAAACCGGGCATTATTTCGAATCGGTCGTGACATTTGCGAATGGGTAGTTAGACCCCTTGTATATAATATAACACTAAATCGACCCAATCAATTTTTTTGACCTTTTAGACCATGTAGACCCACGAAATGGCCCCCTGTGCTTGTAAGTAAGAAATACGCCTCAAATAGTTTGTGTCAAGTGAACGAAAGCATGATTTACACACGAAAATACCTATTTCTTACTGGTCTAATCATTTTAAAAGAAAAGCTTCACGGGCGTGAACTCATTTACAAAAAGCGTAACCATTATTATCACATTGTCTGCCGTGCGGGAATACCAAAATCGGGTGCCATGAATAGCACAAATGCACTAGTGCGGGTTTTTTTTTATGCAAATGAGCAGTCTGAATCCGGCAATACTACGCTGTAAACAATGGCCGAAACAACTGTCAGATAGTCCGTTTCATTTTCTTTGGCACTTTTTAAGGGTTATGCGATAAAAAAAAACCTTACAATCGTGTTCATTACAAATTATTTTGATGAAATGCGTTTACTATAATGAATATTACACACGCTAAAGCTCATGTCATATTATTATAGTAAACTCGTTTCGTAAAAACAATTTGTAATGAACACTCATGTAAGATCCTCTGTTTTATATTCATCCTATTACGTGACAAAGGCATAAAAAGACAGTTCCCGGAGTAATAAACTAAGTATGAATAACATGTAATTCGAAAAGGGAAATGCAAGCAAAGGTATCAATTTACCAATTAATAAAAACATTCTTCCATGGGTATCCATTTACCGATTTATCAGGAATATGTCTTCACTGTTTTCATTGACACAAAGCGTGGCCCTTAATGACATGCCCTCCGTGACAAGCGCATAAAGGCATAAAAAGACAGTTCCGTCAGTAATTATGTATAGCATGTAGTTCGGAGAAAAGGTATCAATTTACTCAGGACTTCCTGGAAGAGTCATGTAAACAAGTTGCATTATTGCATAACTGATAAAAATAAACACGGATCTCATTTCATTGGCGCACTGTGAGTGCGGTTGTTATTGGCATGACTCACTCACCCTTTACACACATCTCACTTCAATAATAATAATAATAATAATAATAATAATAATAATAAAGACTTTATTTCAAGAGGGTAACACAATTAGTACATGCAAGCAACTAATCTCCCTTGTGGCCCTCAAACATGTGAGTGCAGTAGTTATTGGCACGACCCTTTACAAGATACAGACGTCTTTACAAACAGTAAAACCAGATCAGACAGCTTCAGTCCATTTATTTTCAAACAAACAGTCAAATTGGCAAACAGTTTGGATCCAGACCACACAAACGCATGTACACACATACTCTCACTCTCTTTCTCTCTCTCTCTCTTACCCCACCACCAACCCACCACACCTCACCAACACACACCACACCAAACTAAACTAAACCAAACACTACCACCACACACACATGCACGCACGCATGCACACACCCACACCCAGTAGCACACCCACACCCCCACACCCACAATGAAATATACAATTTCAATTATTTCGAACCGCTCAAGTTTTTAAGAAGCCTCTGATGTCAAACAGCTTGGATCCTGATTAATTCGGGGTTTCATTTGGATCCAAACTTTTCTTTTTTTCAAATAACAGATAAGGAGCGTTATCTATTAAGAGATGGCGACTTTTTTTTGAAGTCAGCCGCGATGTTAAGTAATTGATCGGCCGGCTAGTTTGGTGCAATTCTTACATGAAAGAACGTTGCACCGCCACTTCGTAACCTAGCGGAAAAAGGTAAATGTTTTGGCAGTAGTGAAAATTGGGAAAAATGCATCGTTTATTCTGTTTCACCATACGCAATTGTCGTGAATGGCTGCAACACGTTTTCATTGAAATGGCAGGAATGGATTTTCATTTACGGAAACATTTTCGATAAGGAATAATCTGTGTTATGCTTTGCTACATTTTGTTATGCAGTAAATTTCAGTGGAAAAAGGGTTCACGCCCAATATTCGCCAAAACTTAATTAGGGTACAAAGACGAAATAAAAACGATAAAATGAGGATTTGTTGTGAAAAAGCTTACTAAAAGCTTAAAAGGTGCAGACTGGACAAGTCTTCCTCCAGAGATGAAAGGAAACAGAAAACATACAATTTCTGCTTCATTTCATATATGGACTGTAGTATATATGATTAATTTAGATGTATGTGCAAATATATCACTTAGGACCATCTCAGTCCAGTTGAAAAACAAAAGCAAAAGCAGAAAAAGTGTATTAAAACGGGGCGGGTTTTAAACTGCACACTGAACATGTACAGGATGGACCAGTCCAGGTGCGTATCAGTCCTCGAAACTCCTTAAAGTTATCTACACATCTCAAGTTGTTTGGAAGACTGTTCCACACATGGGCTGCTTCATACCTGAACGACTTCCTACCATATCTTGATGTTCGGACAGAAGGTATTTCTGCTGTATTTACATACCTGAAAGAATAAGAATTATTTTTAAAAGTATGCCCCTTATTCTGCTCAGGTGTAGAGTTGGCATGTTTGCTCTTCCTAGAAGTTGTTCGTATGCTGATGTAAAGTCATTGAAGGTGATACGCAACGCACTGGGTTGGAGTTTCTCCAGTTTGTCCGTATTGCCTGACGTACAGAAATGTCAAAAGATCCGAACCCCAATTGGTTCTGGAAAGGGATGGATTTTATAACAGAAGTTGCATGGTCGAAGGTTTAAAATCCTATGTGGGGGCTATAGCTCCTTTCAAGATTTCAGAAAACAGGCCACGATTTTTGATCGGCCCACGATTTTCGAAACGGCCCTCGATCTGGGACCGACGGACGATTTGAGTCACACACACGCACGCGCACGCGCACGCACACGCACACGCACACACACACACACACACACACACACACACACACACACACACACACACACACACACACACACACACACACACACACACACACACACACACACACACACACACACACACACACACACACACACACACACACACACACACACACACACACACACACACACACACACACACACACACACACACACACACACACACACACACACACATATATATATATATAACCTTCAAAGGAAGTCCCACTACGGGATAATGATAAAAGTGCAAAATTATTTATATTATATATATTTATATTATATTATTTATATATATATATATATATATATATATATATATATATAGAGAGAGAGAGAGAGAGAGAGAGAGAGAGAGAGAGAGAGAGAGAGATACACTGCCAGCAAATATTCATATTAATATTTGCTGGCAGTGTGTAGTCCATATTAGGGACACTAAGCACTGCATGACGAATAAATTACCTCTCTTTAATAGACTTAAAGTAAATATTCTTTATTTGCCTCGAATCTCGTTTATATATTTTGGGGTTTTTCTTTTTATCATGGTAAAACTAATAAATGTTTATATTTCAACTCAATTAAAGCATAAATTATATGTATGCATTTTTTAAAACTGTAAGGATAAACATAAATGATTATTATAAGTGAGAGAAAAGCATATGGCTGTCAAGTAAGGGAAGTAACTCTTGTAAAGCCATGATAAGGATTTTAGTAACCCCATAAGGAATCTATGGGATTTTCTCGTGACCTCAAGTGACCAATGGAATGACTAGAATTTAGTAGGAGGTAAGATAATTGTATTATGAAATAAGTGCCGAAAACTTAGATCCAGATGAGATGCCACGTTTTCCTATGTTGGCAGAAATAGCAAGGTTTGCATAATTTGTGCCAAAATGTTCTAGCGATATATCTAATGTGTACAAAGAGATCAATGGTTTAATACACAGTACAATGCATTACAATGTCATATACAACCGTATACATTGTAAAACAAATCAATAAAATTGTATACGATGTCATTTAATGCAATACCAATACAATGCAATACAGCTGCATACAGTGTAATGAAGTACAATATAATCGTATACGATGTGATACAATGTAACACACGTATATGACATGTATATGCATTCAATACAATAAAGTAAAAAACAATATACATGTATGTACTGTACTACAATACAGTGTATATAATTTGAAACAATACAACGCACGTGTATTCCATGCAAATGCGCACAGTGCAATAGACTACAAAATAATTGTATACTATGTCTTCTATACCATGCAAATACATACCATACAGTTCAATACAATACAAGAAATACAATTGTATACACTGTCATACACTACAAAACACTTGAATACCATGCAAATGCATATAGTACAAAACAGTGCAACACAATAAAAATGCACAGAATGTAATAAATGCAATACAATACAAATACAATGTAATACAATACAGTTGTATACAAAGTATTACAATACAATGCACTGGTATGCAATGTAATACTATTACCTGAGGCGTTAGCCGAAGGAAATACGTGGTCTAACCCGGTCATACCAGCCCTTACACCCTGCCAAATTACCGTGTAACGAATATATTACCAGTCAGAGATCTGATTTACCTAATTAAGAAACGAACAACTCTTATTTTTGCTGACATTAGATCTCTAATTATGTTACTACATGACAAAGAAAACATGGCGTCATCACAAAGCAAATGTGACGTCGCCTCAGAGCAATTTCGAAAGAGGAATTCAAACTTCACTTGTAAACATTTGAGTTTAAACGGTTACACGTTGTACTGAGAAGTTGACAGTATAAAATTGAGGAGCATACGAGGAACAGTTTTACGTTTATTATCGATAATTTGGTCATAATCCGTCCAGAATTAATGGAGTGAGGACGATATGAAATTTCGAATCGACGCTAAAAATAAAAACAAACCGAATGCCGTCACGCGTCAATTTTTAATTCTGTATTCTGCGTGGAAGCCGCCGAATACGGTTCTGTTTTTTGGCAAACTGACCAATCAAATTCCAAGGATTTACTCTGACTGGTAATAAAATACAATACACTTTTATTCCAGGCAAATGCATACAGTACAATACAATACAATTGTATACAATGTACTGCAATAAAATACAATACTAATATAATGCAATGCTATACAGTTTTATACAATGTAATACAATACAAAATATTGCAATACCAATACAATATAGTTGTATACAATTTAATAAAACACAAAACAAATCAAATGCAATGCAATACAGTTGTATACAATGATCTTTTTATCTCATAAGTAGCAAAACCACCCTTACATATTCTATTGTACGTTATATAGAGGTTATACAGTATACACACTCTATTGTCCGTTATATAGAGGTTCTACAGTATACATACTCTATTGCACATTATATAGAGGTTATACAGTATACATTGTACATATTCTATTGTACGTTATACAGAGGTTATATAGTATACATACCCTATTGTACGTTATATAGAGGTTATACAGTATATACACTCTATTGTACGTTATATAGAGGTTCTACAGTATACATACTCTATTGGTCGTTACATAGAGGTTATACAGTATACATACTCTATTGGTCGTTATATAGAGGTTATACAGTATACATACTATTTTGTCGTTATATAGAGGCTCTACAGTTTACATACTCTATTGTACAATATAATCATAGAGGTTCTACAGTATACACACTATTGTACGTTATATAGAGGTTCTACAGTATACATACTCTATTGGTCGTTATATAGAGGTTATACAGTATACATAATCTATTGGTCGTTATATAGAGGTTATACAGTATAAAACTCTATTGTACGTTATATAGAGGTTCTACAGTATTCATACTATTTTGTGCGTTTTATTTGGAGGTTCTACAGCATGCATACTCTTTTGTACGTTTAATAGAGATTATAGTATACATACTCTATTGTACGTTATATAGAAGTTCTACAGTACACATATTCTATTGTACGTTATATAGAGGTTATACAGTATACTTATTCTATTGTACGTTATATAGAGGTTATACAGTGTGCATATTCTATTGGTCGTTATATAGAGGTTATACAGTATAATACTCTGTTGTACGTTATATAGAGGTTTCACAGTATACATACGCTATTGTACGTTATACAGAGTTTCTTCAAAATCCATACTCTGTTGTACGTTCATTAGAGGTTCTACAGTATAGGTATTCTGTTGTACGGTATATAGAGGTTCTACAGTATACATAAGCTATTGTACGTTATACAGAGGTTCTACAGTATACTTACTCTGTAGTACGTTATATAGAGGTTCTACAGTATACAGTAAAACCTCTCTAAACAGGAATTCTAGTAGAGAAGAATTTAGTTACTTATAGCAGGTGGCTGCTAGAGGAGCTTTCTGAATGACTTTCACCCTGCATTAGGCTGCCACCTATCTCCGAGACCGATATTTATACTAAATTTTACGTCCGGTTTAGAGGGGTTTTACTGTACATATCCTATTGTACGTTATGGAGAGGTTCTACAGTATACATATTCTATTGGGTGTTACATAGAGATTCTACAATATACACATTCTTTTGGACGTTATGGAGAGGTTCTACAGTATGGTGTTACTTAATGGTTCTACAGTATACATATTCTATTGGATGCTATATTGAGGTTCTACAGTATACATATTCTATTGGATGTTATGGAGACGTTCTAGAGAAGTTCTACAGTATACAGGTTTCAGTGATCAGGTAGGTTCTGTAGTATACGTATTGAATGCTCGTTATAGAGATACAATACACAATGTATTTTCAATATTCGCTGCCCTCTTCCACTTATTTTCTCAAACAATTAAGCTGGCTGATTGACCGAGTTTTATAGAAACTATTGACTTAATGTCAAGCAGCTTGGATCCTGATAAGATACCACATTACCTGTTAACAAATGACGCTGTTTACAAATGACGCTAAGTAATGCTACATCATTCAAAAGCGTTGAATGAAATGACGACCAATTCACAGACCATTTCGCAATTTGACTGCTACTGATGCAGTCTGACCTGTGGTGGAAAGGGTCAACATCTAAAAAGTCGGTAGAACAATTCCATGTGTAGATTAGAACTCAAATCGCCCTCGGTAGAAAAATAACCGACTTAGATGTTAACTGACAGAGACGTCTTTTGGCACCTTGCAAACAGAGTAGACCAAGATTAGACGATCCTTATAAAACATTCATATGTTCATAATGTCATTTAGAATATATGTAACAGCTAAGTACTATTCATACAGTCATTATTTCTTATATGAATATCCATGAGTTAAATGGTTGAATGTTGGCAGCATACAATAATATAGAGGTAGCACAGGTTAACCTAGGCTTGACCTGGACCCTGACCCATATGCAGAATACATATTGAGAGAGATGACGCTGTATAAATAAAACTCCGCCGGTGTAACGAGAAGTCTATTCTCGCTGAAATTACGCGAGAGCGATAACCCGCGCATATGTAAACCATACACGAAAACCATTGATGCAAAGCATCAAAGGGTGCGAATAGAGCTGGATAACAGTAAAGGAGAAATAAAACATGGCATTTACTATGGAATGCGGGTCGGGATATGTCAATTGCTACTTTGCCAATTGCCAAATGCTTATTGCTTTTTTGCTAAATGTCATTTGCTAATTTGCCAGTTTAGTTAGTCAAGTACCGCCACCGCATTGCCTTTTCTGGATCCAGTTCGGCGGGTTTCATTCCACAATATGTTTTGTGTTCTTTATGTATGATATTGTCCAGACATTTTATAGAAGTAAGATCCTCGTCGGTATCGCATGGACCAGGCCAGTTGCTTAATGCCAATTTGCCAATTGCTAATTTGCCAAAGGCCAATTTGTCAAATGGCAATTGCTAATTGCCATATTGTCATTAATTCTAGTTTCTTTTCTCTGAAGAGTGCGTGGCGGGTCCAAGGATTAGACAGTTCAGTGGGCTTCATTCTACAATTATGTTTTGTATCCTTATCAAAGCAATAATATTCCAAATTTCTGTACATCTGTAAGTGAGAAGAACCGTTCCTTTTTTCATTTGGCCAATGGCACTTTAGCAAATGACAATTGGTATGTCCCGACCCGCATTCTATACATTTACAGTCTGTACTTTAGAACCTATTAAAATGTGCCCAAAATCCAGAAATAATTTGTTCATATATAAAAAGCAGTATATGGAAAAAACTTGGAGAAGATAAATATTTCATGTGTTTGATATAAAATGCTTTGCCGATGTAATAGTGTTTATTCGTGTGTGTGTTATTGTAACTGTTAAAAGTTAAAGTATTGAAGAAAACTGTATATGTTGTATCACAAAGACATTTTTTGTTAGAAGTTCATATAGACAAAGTTTGCGAATCACTAACCTTTCTTTTGGATAACATATTTGTACGTTATGGGAATGCTATATACCGTCAGGTACTTGTCGCAGATTTGTTTTTGTACTGCTATGAGAGAGAGAGAGAGAGTGTATGTTACATTTGAATCCACAATCACAAGAAGATGTTATAAAAGCCTTCAATGAAACTTCTCGATATTTGGATGATGTTTTTAACTTAGATAACCCTTTCTTTGATGCTCCGATTCCTACAATTTATCCTAAAGAACTCAAATTGAATAAAGCTAACCCGTCCGCCAATTATGCAGCGTTTCTTGATCTAGACCTTAAAATTGATAATGGAATGATTTCTTCTAAAATATATGACAAAAGAGATGATTTTGATTTTAATATCATAATTTTCCTCATCTTAACGGAGATGTTCCCCGTGCCCCATCTTACGGGGTTTATATATCTCAACTTATTCGTTTTGCTAGAGTATATTCATCTATTGACGATTTTAACAGTCGAAATCTCATTTTAACCGAAAAACTGCTTAAGCAAGGATATAGATACCATAAACTAAGAAACAAAACTTTCTCTAAATTTTTCTATCGAAATCTCTCGCTTATTGGCAAGTACCAAGTACCTCTATCTCATGGCGCTTCTGCGACACGGTATTTCACATCCTGAATTTTATGGTGATGTGATTTACAAACTTCGTAAAATTATTTGACATACCCATTTTCTCACTTTGTTCATCACATATTTTAAAAAAAAATCATTAAAAAGGGATATGATCCTATAGTACTACAACATACTGCATGTTTGGTTGTCAACCCTTTTACAGTTTGCAATCACGCTGGCCCCTTTGCGTGTACACCGACAAGAAATGTTTAGTATTCTATGAAGGCGCTCTCTTAAATCCAGAAATGAAAGGAGAACGTCGGATATCTGTACTATTTCGTTTTTGTCGTACCCTTTATTACTTTTCTACAGTTACTCTGTTTGCGGCTCAATCATTGAGTACACCAGCGATAGGTGGATACAGTTTGTTCACTAAAATGTTTTTGTTATACATGCACTTTACCACTGTATTTGTTATCGCGGTTGTTGTAGATTAGTCGGAGAGGGGATACGTTTATTTACACTGTTTGTCTTTTAGGGTGGGGGTGGAATAAGTTTGAGATTGGTCGCCCAAAAACCGGTTTAACCCCCAGTGACTTTTGTCACTGATCGTTCCAAGGCGGTACTTCCATCTTCCCTCTATTGTATGTTTGTTTTGTCTTTGTGCGTCTCTTGATGTTTTTATAGTTATGTACATTTGCTGTTTCCTTGTGTTGCTGTTCGGGCGGCTGTTTGTTCTGATTTTGGTGTTTCCTGCATGACTCATTCTTGTACTTTCATAAGAATGATTGAACTCAACAAATACTATTCTGTATGCTGTTATATAAAATGTGTGTTTAGTCTAGGGATTAGCACATTAAATGTGGAAAGTGAACTTTGGATGGGGATGTTCCCCGTGCTACATGTTACGGTGTATACATTTCTCAGTTTATTCGTTTTGCTAGAGCTTGTTCCTCTGTTGATGATTTTAACAATCGTAACCTTATTATCACTGAAAAACTACTAAAACAAGGCTACAGATATGACAAACTTCGTAAAACATTTTCAAAATTTTACCACCGTAATGTTCTACTCATCAGCAAATACAATTGTAATTTACGTACTTTTCTTAAGTTAGGTATTTCACATCCGGAGTTTTACGGTGATGTCATTTATAAACTTCGAAAAATTATTGGACACACATATTTTGATACTTTGTTAATACTCTATGAAGATTCCCTCTTAAACCCGTTTACGGAGGGAGGAAATTAGATATTTGTATTTTGCCAGTTCTGTCGTACCCCAAATGACTTCTCCACAGCTGATCTGAACTCTGAATAGTCATCGAGTACATGTCTACGATGTCAAGTTTATTCTTTTTCAAACAAATCAGTTGTGCATGTTTAATATCCACTAGTATTTGTATCTTCTTGCGATTTATTTTTTATAAAATGTCGGTGTAGAAGTGTTTCATATAGTTTTCCCGTACTTTTAAATTATGACGTCATTTAAATGATGACGTCGCTTGTTTACCTCTAACGTTTATTTTCAAATCATTTCATTTTAGACATCATTATGTATGTTGTGGAGTTGTCTGGAGGGGGAATTTTATTTACATTTTGACTTTGGTGAAAGTTGAATAAGGACGAGGTTGGGTACCCGTAAACCAGGTTTAAGTCCCCCAGTAGCTTATTTTGGTTACTGGCCGTTCCAAGGCGGCACTCCTGCTTTCAGCCTATGGTCAATTTTGTTGTTTAATATGCTTAATGTTTAATTTTTTCGTCTTGATATGCGTCCTGTTATGTTTTGTCTTGAGGCTTTACCGTTTCTTGATTGATGGTGTTTAGTGCGGTGTCATTTCGTGTGTGGCTCTCCCTGTTTGACTATTTTTCCATATTTATGAAATAGGGCAATTCGTAAAGATAACACAAGAAAATTAAAAATAAACTTTATTACTACTGATCAAGTAACTTGACTTGCATAAATGAAACTGGTAACAAAACATTTGTTATATCATGTAAAAAAACTGAGCAACTTGAAATGCTTGTAGACAACCGTGATATGTGTCCATATCGCGTGTACATTCCCATTAGGTGTGCAACACAGGTAAAATGCCTGTTTTCGTCACTAAATCAATTGCTATTAATTTGTCTATTTTGTTATAGATGAAACATTATTTACTGATGTACACACATAGAGAAGGACAGGAGTAACAACCACTTGTTTTTTTTCTTTAAGCGTTTAAGGAATTAATAGTCCTTAATACAAGTTCTACTGTGCATTGCATTTTTAATAGGGTGGTGAATGTGATGATCAATTCTGTGACAAGAGTAACCTTTAAGCTGCTAATCAAAATTACATCTGCTCCATAACTTGAATTCTATCATATCAAAATATTGTATTTATTCTTCAATCATATTTGCAATGCAAGCATCGAACGGTTTAGTTCCGGAGGAGACATTGAATAAACCGATGTGGCATCAGGATCATTACCGTTTACTTAGTAGCCTAACCACACTAAATACGTATTAACAGTACAACGGAAACTCGAGTTAAGAAAATACAGTCTCTGTATACACCTGCAATATTCTACAATCATTATACACAACGCAGTTTTGATCCTAATCAAAATTCATAAACTAATATAGATCAAAACTGTTTGCAAAAGTTTATCACGATTTAAAAACCAACGTCCCCGAGATAACATCAAATAATTTTTCAAACTTTAATGGTTTGGATCTAGATCATATACTGCTACAATAGCACTTTTTCTGTTCTAGTTAAAAAAAACCACTTAACCCATAACCTCATAGGCTAGTTTTAGATCCAACCTCATTGAATAAATCTACCTAAAAGGAGCATTAACTAGAGAAAGGAACAATTTTAGAATTCTGTAGTTTGAAACCATTGTGATAAATAGAGCATTTTCTCCTATAGTTTCTAGATTTTTTAGTTGTATACATTTGCTGTTTCCTTGTGTTGCTGTTCGGGTGGCTGTTTGTTCTGTACGTGGTGTTTCCTGCATGACTCATTTTTGTACTTTTGCAGAGGCGTCAAAAGGCGTCAATATGATGGAATGTGTTAATACCATTAAATATATATTTGGAATTTAATTTTACTCTTTTTATAATGTAAACTGTACGCTGATGTCATGAATATTTTTTCATGTTAATATATAGGTTAATTTTCCTGGAAGAGTAGAAAGGACCCTACCTGTTTAACGGAGGTCATTCCGTTAGAAATAACTATTTTAATTTGATTTAAATCAAAATAATCCTGTCATTATAAAACAATCAGCTAATAACTATCCATGTTGTCATAATTTCTTACGTGAATATGCAACAAATAATAAAACCAGAAGCACAAGCCAATCTGTTTAGAATAAACGAGCTCCGGATGAGCATCTTCAGTACTTTGAGATATGTTCTGTTTTTAGATTAAGTTCGACCAGTCGTGACTAACGTTCTATTCAATATGGTCATTTTATCAAGGACAATCCGATCATAGTTTGGTTAGAAACATAATGCACGAAGCATTCAATAACAAATGGCATTATATTTATTTCTGTTTCGAAATTGTAAAGCAAATTTTTTTTTGTTACGGAGTGATCTCCGTGAGAAGTTGTCGATATCGTGACTGACTTCAAGTCGATAATAAACTAAAACATTTATTTATACAGCGTAATTTGTAGGATTTTTACCCTTTTAAAAGTGGGTCAAACTTTAAAAAGCAAATATACGTTATTTCTTAAAACTAGCTTTAAATCGGCATTAAACCAAAATGAAATACATAGGAATGTGCATTTATCTTCTGCAACGTTTTAGTCATGGTACCTCGGCTGTTACCATTGATAATCTTTCCGGAGCAGTACTGAAATCATTTTATAGTATTTTTATTTGCAAAATACAAACAATTCACCAGGTATAAAAAAACTATCGACCTGTTTCCAACTATATAAAATTGTACTATTTTCATGCATACTGTAATTACACTTATAAACCAAAATTTACATTTCAATAATATTCTCAGCATTCTTAATAAATCAGCCCTCCTACCAGTGAAATTCCACCGAAAGCGTCCCATATAGATGCGAGAGTTGTATGCCCTAGCGCCGACAATAACGAGTGTGTCCATGTATAGTTGCTTACCGGGACACATGCCGTGGATAAATGCCAATGATAAAAATAATCTTAAGTAGGTTTGGGTCCAGGTCAAATTTTCTGAGCTATAATTGCCTATATATAGTATTCGGATACAAACATCAAATGGTGAATGTCATTTAACGGCTTTCCGGTGCGATTTACGTAGAAATACCCGATATACTCCGATTGATAATATGTGGACAATGTTCTTTGCACTGCCTGTTACCTGTAACTTACGTGTATTGCACGGATATTAATATCTTGTTTTAAACAGACAAACTTCAATTGCAAACAGCTTGAATCCAGCTAAGATACCAATTGTCAGTGTTTAGAGAAATGCACAGTGAAAACTTGAGTAGTTAACGGTATCTATTGGCGATATATTGTATAAGAGACTGAATGGTTTAGTACTTCGTGTAAACCTTTGTAACATGGTTCGCTTTCTTCCATTGCAGCATCTATGAGTGGGACTACAGTTTGTATGGTATCAGCGAGCGGGAAGCCCAGACCATGGATCCCCAGCAGCGCCTCGTTCTCGACAGTGTTTACATGGCCATGGAGGATGCGGGCATCACCACACAGGACATGAACGGGTCTCAAACAGCTGTCTTTATAGGTAAGAAGACAATACCTTTTCGACCAGCGGAAGTCATTGTCTCATATTACTATGTGATCTAAAATAAAATATTGCATATGATTATGATCATCGAACAACGCAATTCTTCATCTGATTCCACCTTCCCATTAAAGTTACGCTATATTTGACCCAATAGGTGCATTGTTAATCCTTTGCATGCTGAAATACCAAAGTGAAATCGTTCATCATTATTTAACGACAGAGTCCCTTCCATGTGAAATGTTCGTGAAGGGTTTTGAATCAAACATCGTGCATTCATTACCTGCATTCAAAAGGTACATTATATTATTACAATGTTAACCTCGCCTCTTGAGTGTCACGGCAAGGCACGTGTTTGGAAGAAATACTAAGTCGCACTTTATTCGTAGTAGGTTGAACCTAGATCAACATATTAACCCTTCTCTTGCTGAATTTTAAAATACATTTCTCCTTCTTTACCCATGCCCTATTGTATAATTACATATATCTTCACTGTGTACAAGTATTTCGCTGTGCAATCACTGCTGTGGAGTGCACTGGTTGTACAATCAACTTGTAAATAGTGCAGACCCTGATGAGACAGCTCCTGCAAGAACTTTTCAACATGAACAAACGCACAAGTACAAAGACAACAGACACACATAAAGGTAATGGTGACCACACAAACACACACACACACACACGAGATGAAAAATTTAAATATGAACAAACGCACACGTACAAAGACACAAACCGGCGGACGTGGTCGTGTGGCTAACGCGTTCGACTCCATTACCAGGGGTCACGGGTTCGATCCTCCGCCGGACCAAGTCCTTCGGACGAGACTATAAATCGAGGTCCAATGTATCCGTGCTTTACACTGGGCATCTAAAAGAACCAGAGAAACTCAGTCGATAATAAGAGTAGGGCATCGCGCCCGGGTTTCTCTGTATCCTCTCCTCTATCATTTGGGGGCGTCCAATTAGCCCACAGTGAGCAGAAACGGAGGTTAATTAACACAAACACACAAAGACACAAAAACACCAAAACGAACATAAAAGCAAGGATGACAAAAAGAATAACGCCCTGGAACGGTCAGTGGCAAAACCACAACTGGGGTTTAAACCGGTTTACGGACGTCCTAACGTATCCCAAAGTACAAAAATGAGTCATGCAGGAAACACCACATACATAACAAACAGCCGCCCGAACGGCAACACAAGGAAATAGCAAATGTACATAACAATAAAAACATCAAGAGATACACAAAGACAAAACAAAGATGGAAGTACCGCCTTGGAACGGTCAGTGACAAAAGTCACTGGGGGTTAAACCGGTTTATGGGCGCCCAACCTCACACTTATTCCATCCCCACCCTAAAAGACAAACAGTGTAAATAAAAGTACAAAAATGAGTCATGCAGGAAACACTACATACAGAACAAACAGTCGCCCGAACAGAACACAAGGAAACAGCAAATGTAAACGTATCCCCTCCCCGACTAATCTACAACAACCGCGATGGAAAATACAGCGGTAAAGTGCATGTATAACGAAAACATTTAAGTGAACAAATACGAAAGGGAGCCAATACTGCCAACCGTGCACCCCCCCCCCGACTTTTTTTCATGGGTACCAAAATGTTCAGAAAAGCGTCCTGAATCAGAATCGCGAATGTAATCAAACTTAAATTCTTTTAGGCTATGTGTATTTTAACCGTTTCCATGGCAACTCCCTAGTTTTCGTAATGATGACCCATACCTACAATATCACAGCCAGTTTTTGTCCTAAAACTATAAAACTGGTACCAAATGGAAGATAAGACATTGTGCTTTCATTTCTAACTGTTGTTTTAAATTACCTTATTTGCATACTCATGAATATTAATGAGTAAAAATAGTAAACAAAGCATAGAAATAACGTAAACCTTTCATTTTTTATCCTACAAATATCAGAAAATAACTTTAAATGAAGTTTAACATGATGATGAAACCCCCAGGAAACAAAATATCCAATTTGAGAACGATAGCATTAATTTTAAGCACCATTTTCACCGTTTCCATGGCAACACCCTAGTTTTCGTAATGATGGTCCGTACCTGCAAAATCGTCCATATCACAGCCAGTTTTTGTCCAAAACCTATAAAACTGGTACCAAATTGGAGATAGGACATTGTGCTTTTATTTCCAGTTGTTTTTTATTACCTTATTTGCATACTCATGAATATTAATGAGAACATTCAAAATAGTAAAAACAATATAGAAATACCGTAAATAATGTAAACTATTCACTTTTTATCCTACAAATATCAGAAAACAATTTCAAATGCATTTAACCTGGTGACAAAATCCTCAGAAAACAAAATATCAAATTTGAGGACCAAAAATTAACTCTAAGTAACTTTTTAACTGTTTCCATAGTAACCATTCATTTCAATCTGTTCACAGTTTTGTTAGCCGACGCCTACCTGCAAAAATATTCCATATCACAGGAAGTTTTTGTGCTAACTGTATAAAACTAGTACCGAATTAAAGCTAAGATAGTGTGCTTTTGTTTAAAGGCTATAATTCGGAATAACCTTATTTGCATACACATGAATATTAATGAGAATAATTAAAAAACAGCAAAAAAATACAGAAATAACGTAATACAAACTGTATCAACCTATCGCTAGTGTTTTCAATGATTGAGCTGCAAACAGAGTAACTGTAGAAAAGTAATAAAGGGTACGACAAAAACGAAACAGTACAGATATCCGACGTTCTCCTTCCATTTCTGGATTTAAGAGGTCGCCTTCATAGAGTACTAAACCTTTCTTGTCGGCGTACATGCAAAGAGGCCAGCGTGATTGCCAACTGTAAAAGAGTTGACAACCAAACAAGCAGTACGTTGTAGTACTACAGGATCATATCCCTTTTTAATGAATTTTTTACCATATTTGATGAACAAAGTGAGAAAATGGGTATGTCAAATAATTTTACGAAGTTTGTAAATCACATCATCATAAAATTCAGGATGTGAAATACCGTGTCGCAGAAGCGCCTTGAGATTACATTGGTACTTGCCAATAAGCGAGAGATGTCAATAGTAAAATTTAGAGAAGGTTTGTCTTAGTTTATGGTATCTATATCCTTGCTTAAGCATTTTTTTCAGTTAAAATGAGATTTCGACTGTTAAATTCGTCAGTAAATGAACAAGCTCTAGCAAAACGAATAAGTTGAGATATATAAACCCCGTAAGATGGAGCATGGGGAACATCCCCGTCAAGATGAGGAAAATTTACAATATTAAAATCAAAATCATCTCTTTTGTCATATATTTTAGAAGAAATCATCCCATTATCAATTTTAAGGTCTAGATCAAGAAACGCTGCATAATTGTCGGACGGGTTAGCTTTATTCAATTTGAGTTCTTTAGGATAAATTGTAGGAATCAGAGCATCAAAGAAAGGGTTATCTAAGTACAAAAATGAGTCATGCAGGAAACACCACATACAGAACAAACACTCTAAGTGTTATCTAAGTTAAAAATATCATCCAAATATCGAGAAGTTTCATTGAAGGCTTTTATAACATCTTCTTGTGATTGAGGATTCAAACGCAACATGAAATCTCTCTCATAGCAGTACAAAAACAAATCTGCGACAAGTGATGCACAATTCGTACCCATAGGAATACCAATTACCTGACGGTATATAGCATTCCAATAACGTACAAATATGTTATCCAAAAGAAAGGTTATTGATTCGCAAACTTCTGAGCAACTCCAATTGGTGTAATATTTCATTTGCTCGTCAGTAAAGAAAGCTTTTTCAGCATTACATGCCAGGAATGATGTTTTTCCGGGCAAATACTTTCTGGATTAAGTTAGTAAGTTTATCCTTAATTAAAATATGAGGAAGAGTTGTGTACAGAGTGCTTACAGTGGATGCAATATACCTTTTGTTTTTAAGTTTATTTAAGACTTCTGAAGAGTTCTTAATAGACCAAAAGAGATTTATTCCAGAATTTTCATAAGTCTTATCACAGTAGAATTTATGTTAATGTTTAATTTATGTTTAGTTAATGTTGTTTAATTTAGGACCAGACTTAATATTATTGCACATCTTTACATGTTCCGAACATGTTACATGTTCCGAAATTATATCTTTTTCAGGTGTTTGAAGTGTAATATAAGTTTGTGAATCAGTTAGCTCCGTCTTTAAAACATCAACATAATACAATCTTCAAATAATTATTACATTATTTGATGCCTTGTCAGCAGGAACAAGAACACAATTTGAATGAAAATTAGAAATGTTTTTCTTCAAATAGCGAAATGTAACTCTAGGTCGAGGTGGTAAAAGCTGGTAATTTGATTTGTAATAAGTAATACGCGTATCAAGTCTTATCACAGTAGAATTTCACATGTTCTGTTACCTTCGTTAAACAAGAAGTCAGAAGTATAGACAATTTAGCAGTTGTACATGAGCTAGAATTTGCAATGATACGCGCTTTATATGGTTTTTATGTAGTTTTGGTAACCAATACGCTGTAGGAAGTTTATGTTGTGTAATTTTAATATCGGTTCCAAGTGGTTCACAATTTTTGACATCGTCTGAAACGATGGTCTTTTCTTCAGTAGTAACTGAAATGTATGATTTGGTATTACTAATTTCCTGCTTCAAGACATCGATATAGTGTAATCGTCAAATAATAATCACATTATTCAATGCCTTATCAGCAGGAACAAAAACGTATTTTGAATGGAAACCCTGTAAACTTTTATTAAGATGCCTAAAAGAAATTCTAGGTTTAGGTGGAATAAGGTGCTTAGAACTATAAAAAGAAATGCGTTTGTCAATTATATCAAAAAATAGGGTTTTTTTCCCATTAGACTCAACATATTCTCTTCGACACCATTTAATACTAAAATTTTGTAAAGCATCCGCAATCTGAACTCGACAAGAGTTAAAATCTATCAGGGATGGTATTTTATATTTGGGATTTTATTCAAAAGAGATCGTAGACGTTTATCTCCAAATTACCAGTAATCACATGACCAGCTGGAGAATAGCAAATTTTGAAATGGCGCAATTTCGATTATCAGGAATATTATCATTAATATTAAGGTCGGCCACAATTTTATTAAAGTTGAAAATTGTATTTCTGATGGGTTTGTTATATTTTTAGCAGATGATAGGTGGTTCTGTATTTTTAAAATATTTAGGAAAAGTGTCAATTACATTTTTGTCTCTAAAAATACTTTGGAGGTCAATAAAGCCAATACCTTTATTAATAAAAGGAATTTTCAAGAAGAATCTTTGGTGTTCAGATAATTTATCGATGTGCGGTCTGAGAACATGTAGAGAAAAGCTTTGTATCAAATTAGACGTTCCAATGAGAGGATCTGATCTAAAAATGATTTATCGGCTTGCTCGTCAGTTTCTTTTAATGAAGATATAGATAGGAAGGAAAGTCTTGAAAGCATGGCATGTTTACCAGAAGTTAGACATAAAGTATGTAGATCAAGAATAGTCATTTTAAAACGAGAATTTCGTTTAATATTACTATTTTTATGAATGACATGTGATCGAGATTTGCGTTTTCTTACAGAAAAAATAGAAAAAATATCTATATCAGGATCTTTTGAAATATTTCCTGTCTGGTAAATATTATCATTCAAGGCTAAAGGAAAAGGGTTTTGCATTTTTTATTTAATTTAATTCAGATATAAATCTAGCTTTCAATTTAAAGCTACTTGTAGCATCCTTATCGTATGATATATGCTCTATAGTTTGTACTAAAACATCTTTAAAAGAAAGGCCAGACTTCCGAAAGTGTTGGTATAAAAATGTTTTAGTTTACGATTTCGACACTGATATGCGTGCTCCCGAAATCGAGTCTTCATAACACGTCCTGTTTGGCCTACGTACTGTATACCGCAACTAGGTGCGTTTCATATTAAAACATAAGTAACGTTAGTAGTAGTACAATCAACGTCTGAGTTTATCCTGACATGAAATGTTTTGCCATTAACTGTTGATTTTATAGTGAAATTACAAGAAATGATACTACAGCACAGGCACCTCTTAGCAAAGCACTTTTGGATAAATCGGATACACTCTAGCTTAAAAATAGCTTTATAAAGGAATAAATAAAGGAATCCCCGCCAGACTTCCCCACAACATAGAAGACAGGACAAAATGTATAACATAGCGTGACAACGACTGTGAAAGTCCGTCAAATGACTTAGCTGAAGTCAGAGCAACTGCAGGGAAGCCGTTTTGGGCACAACAGAGAAAAGGCAATACATGAGACTGGTTCATTCCAGCTAGTGATTTTATATCTATTGTATATCTTTCATTGCCTGGATAGATAATCATCCGGTTCGTTCCGGTTGGTGATTTCATCCATGTGAAGCGCTTTGAAGGCACATATCCTGTGTGAAAAGAGCGCTATGTAAATGCTGTATAATAATAATAATGTGATTTGAGTATACTCTATTTGCAAAGGCGTCTCAATCAGAGTAAAAGATTAAACGTCGTGACGATTTCAGCAGAATATTGTAGTACAATAGTTATACACTTAATCACCTTCAATCTAATCTGTAGGCGCCATGAATGACGATTTCAAGGCAACTTATTACGATCATGCAAAGACCATTGAAGGCATGGCTGCCACCGGTTTGTTCCCCACTCTGACCAGTGCCCGGGTGTCGTATGTATTCAACCTTCTCGGCACAGCCGTTACCATAGATACAGCGTGCTCGTCCTCACTGGTGGCCATACACATGGCGTGCCAGACGTTAAAGTGTGGTAAGTTATCAAACCATGGCTGTGACTGCTCATTATAAATAAGCGTTAAAGTATGGTAAGTTATCAAACCATAGTTGTGACTATTCATTAGAAATAAGCGTTAAAGTGCGGTAAGTTGTCAAACAATGGCTTTGACTAATCATTAGAAACAAGCGTTAAAATACGGTTAAGTTGTCAAACACTATGACTTCGGGAGACAACTCCGAACTCCATAAGGGTAGTGAGTAATTCATATGATATATGTCCTTATTTCTCTAACCAATTGATATCTCTGACTATTTATTAGAAACAGGTGTTAAAATACTCTAAATTGTCAAACATTGTAACTTCGAGACACAATTCAGAGCTCTTATTAATCTTTATCTCGCTTTGAAAAAGTAATGTCAGATAAATTGGATCTGGTGATTATTTCCGATTTAATCAAGCTTTGGAGAAATTATTGACCGAGTGTCAACTTGGATCCAAATGAGACATCTAGTATCCCGGTGTCTCATCTAGATACAAGCTGTTAGCAAATACAAACCTATCTCAGATAGCGGGATAAGGGTCTAGGGAATTTATTAAGTTGACCAGTTTGGGGAAGTTTTGCTGTACTTCCGTAATATTTACATTCAACAAGAAAAATTCTCATCGAGTCTCCATTTGTAGGAGAGTGTGAGGCAGCCATTGCCGGTGGTGTGAACTTTATCAACGATCCTCTGCCGTACATCGTGTTGTCAAAGGCCCGGATGTTGTCTCCTAGTGGCCAGTGTCACACTTTCTCACAGGATGCAGACGGCTACGCCCGAGGCGAGGGTTGCGGTATTGTTATTCTGAAGAAACTCAAACAAGTACGGGTCATAAATCGTGGGTTAACCTTTCCCTGATTGATATTCATATAAGAAATAATGACGAAACGCATATCTATTAGCTGGATATATATAATAGTGTTATCGCATATTGTGTAGCTGTGGCAGTCAATATATAATCATATCGATATAATTCCAACAGCAAATACAATATACCCTGATCAGATGACTCCTGCACGAGCCATCTGATCTTTGTCTACTCTGTTTGCAAATGCTTTATATAAGGACTTGGTTAAGCGCAAAACTTGTAACTACAGTTGTTGAGATGGGGCTGGGGTGTGAGGGCGATGAAAGGGTACGTGTGATTACTTTTGCAAATCTGCTCATCAGGATCCAAACCGTTGGATATTCTGCCAATAGTTTTGACAATAAATAAAACTACGCCAATTTAGCCCCTTAGCTGATATAGACACTGGTCACGCATTAACCGTCTAGTCAAGGTCTTCCCTCTTTGCTTATGGACTAATATACATCTGATATACTCCTACACATCCCCATGTTTAATTGCCATCTTAAAAGATCAATTATTGAATATTGATGACGTCATAAAATCTTGTTTATATATTGATGAAATAAAGTATTAAAAATTAATATGAAGCTGATAATATTTATGCAAGTGTTTATAAAGTTTGAAGAATGTGGATACGCTCGTATTGTGCTGTGTCCTTAGAGAACATTTAACGCTTACACAGGGGTAAATCAAATGGTGTCAAATTGAGTAAAACAATTGACCGAGTGTCAAACCGCTTGGCGCCGGATGTGACGCGGATCATTTGGATCCAACTTTGTTGCACATACTAGTCCGCAGGCGGTAAGCGAGAGAACTGTTTAGTTCTGAAGGTAGGAATCATTTGAAAGCAAAAATCAACAATGCAAAAAGAGACCAGAAAATATAACAACACTGATCATGAAAAATGGGCGACCTTTTCACCTTCGCCACACAAGCACTTTACCCATTTCATGGGAAACATGTCTTCATTATTTTACAAATAGTGTACAATAACCTATTATTTGCCCAAAAGTATTTACTCCGCGTTCATCTGCGTTCGGCTATATCTTGCAATATGAACTTGGTCGTTCAAAGTCTGACGCTCCCTGTTTGACTTTTTCCGCTTTTGCTAAGGATATATTAAATGATGAGAAACACTTAAATACACAACCATTTGTTGCTCACAATATTTACGTTGCGTTCACTGCTGTTCGGCTGTATCTTAGTAAATACTGACAATATGAACTTAATCGATCACAGTCTTGCGAAGGGTGGATTAAATGATGAGAAAACACTTTAATCAATACACAAACATTTGTTTCTCAACTTTACTTGATCCGTCCACTGCCATGGACCTCTATGTTAGTATATACTTACAATATGAAAAACAATGAAATCGGTCGCTAAGGATGGATTAAATAATGATAAAACACTTACATTAGTTCATAATTCATTTGTTGCCCAAACATTTTACCCCGCATTAACGCGGTGCTCCTCGTCTACTGCCGCTGGATGATCACCATGTTTACACTTGCAGACATATTAAAGTCAAATGAGGCGATTTCAATTGAGAAGAGAGATTGGACATTGTAAGCTGTAAAATATTAGTGCATTATTCACCACACATGATTAGAAACAGTAGTTTGTTCATAAAGTATCACTACATAAGTGCAGCTGAACCTAAACTGAAACGGCAAATCCCGGTTTTCTTGATTTCAAATTCGCGTAATATACAACATTGCTGCCCGACTAATTGTCAAAGTAAAATATGCTGTCCAAATATATACTTCGGAATATTTCGGGCAGTGATATTGTTCATCAGGCTAATTATTAGTTATACAGATTCATTGGCGGGGTATCTGGCTTTTGTTTCCTGCTGAGGAAAGTCATGTTACCCGAGCCGTTAGGCGAGGGCTTCATGTATTTTCCTCAGCAGGGAATAGAAAGTCAGATATCCCGCCAAGGATCTGTATAACGATTTTATTAATACAGCAAAGTTTAATATTTGTAGCAGTTAATTAGCATTGTTAATGTAGGCGTCGTTTTGCTTTCCCTCAAGGGGCTCATACTGTAAGGTAAGGGCGTGTACTATCTGTATAATAGCCAGCTCATTACAATTTTGGATAGAAAGGGATCTTCCAAGAGCATTAGTTTCTCAAAGGATTGAAAGAATCAGACGTTAGTAAAACTTTTAGCGTTTAAGCAGACACACTAGTTTTAAGCATGAGAACGGTTTAACATAATTGGCACAATTCTGACGTCATTTGGATGACGTCAAAATGACGGTTTTATAATATTCAAACAAATGGGCGTTGGAAGGAGCGGTTATACTGCAATTTACAGGTACGTGTACTGTACATGTGCATAAATAAAGTCTGAATCGAATTGAGTGTGGTTTGTTTTTGTAAAAGCGGGGGTTTGGGGGCTAATCTGTATATGCACAAGCACTTTGACAACATTTTCAGCATCAGAGCAGAATAAGACCTTCGCCACGTATCGGGTTCTTTTACATTGTTATACAACAACTATAACAAAAATGTTTCTCAATGGATAACTTTGTCCCACCCCAAACTCTTGTTATTTCGTTTGAGAGCGGTTGTTTGGATCGAATCGACGAAGTGAAGCTAGTCGGCCATTTTGAATTTGTTGTAGCAATGAAGCGAGGCCTTCGACAGGGGAAATTCCATTGTTGCTCATGACTCCGTATATACATCAGAATTTAGAGTGATACACGGCTTTTATACATGGCTAACTGACCAATCAAAATCGAGGATTTTACTTTGCAGTACGAAATATGCCGAAATATCTCAATGTTTTGGATTTTTATCACATACGAGTACAGTAAAACCTCTCTATAACGACCACTAAATTACATAAAGTATTTTGTGTTACAGGCAGGTGGCTGCTTAAAGCAAGGTGAAAGTAAAACAGAACGCTCCTGTAGGAGCGTTCTGTTTTACTTCCATCTTGCTTTAAGCAGTCACCTGCCCTAAATACCAACTAATTAACACAATTAAGTGGTCGTTGTAGAGAGGTTGTACAGTATTGGATTCTTTTATAATATATTTATCAAATGTACATACTTTGACAGGCTCTTAAGGACGGCAATCCTATCTGGGGCATCTTAAGTACCGCCACCAACCAGGACGGACGGACGGCCACCCCGGTCAACGCTCCTTCCAAGCTTCAACAGTTTAACTTACTGAAACAAATTTACTCCACCAACAACGTAAACCGTGACCATATTCAAGTGATCGAAGCACATGGTGAGTGAAGAAATCAGTACCGTGTCACGCCATGTAAAGTGGGTGACTGCAAACAGTATATACGAGGGACACGTCTTACAAATGATCGTACGAACAAATATATTGTAAGTGCTAATTTACTACAATCATTATTACCCAGACAGCCAGCATTATCGCACATTGTGCAACAAAGAACCCTTACAATAGTTATTACTCAGATAGCCAGCATTATCGCCGATTGTGCAACAATTAATCTTTACAACACTCATTTTCAAATGGACTATTTCAAAATTCCAACAGGTCAAGCTTATGATGAATATTTAGGGATTTTTGAAAGAAAAGTGTAACATGACAATCAGTGCAGACCCTCATGATAAGACTCCTCTATCAGCCTTCTCATCTGGGTCTGCATTGTTTGCAAATGACATTAGTGACTCATGTCCCGCACAGTTAGGGTCAATGCTAACTTCGTACTAAACAGATTATAGTAAGGTCTAACACACCATGATCGCAACTTTCAGTTGTCATCTTTTGTATGATAGGTCAGTGTACCTGAAGCTATAAACCTTTTGAGTTGAATCTGGGACCATTCTCATAAATCTTATATTGTGAAACTAGAAATTACACTAATTTGATACTTGAGAAAGTTTCGTAACCACGGGGCAGATATTGTCAATGTACAATCCTATTGATCAGGTCCGATATTGGGTAATTGGTATCTGAAAATTATCTTATCTGTGTCTAAGTACATTTTTGTACCATTTTGGAAATACCATATCTGTGTCCTAACTCTTTACTATATAGAAACGCACAACCTTTCACACGTTTGCAGATAGAGCAGACCAAGATTAGACGCCTCCTATAGGAGATACAAAACATGAATTTTCTAAAGTGTATCTGAATAATTATATCATAATGTGATATTTTGCACTTTACAAGTTAATTGGGTGATTTAAAATGAATGGCAAAACTGCTAGCCGGGTTAAAACATTCATTAACATGCATTCACAATGCAATTGATTACATAGTAATATGTTTCAAATTCATTAGCCATGCATATTATTTTATTTAAATACACTCTAGTAGAGTGTTTGTATCTGTATTTAAATACAAATTAAAGGAAGTATCTGCACTGCAGCAAATTACAAGAGACATAGTAATTGTTCCATGTCTGATCAGTGTCTGCCCTGCTTAACAGTCACCCATCCTCTTTATCAACGGGTTTATATCTATTTTGACAATATGCAACAGCAAATGGAAGTCAGACAGGAAATGCCGCACAAACGTCCACAGTAACCCCAGAAACACGCAATGTCACTCAGGCACGCACACATACTATTAGGAATACCAACACAATAAAATCTTACCGCCGCCGAGCTAGCTCCTTGACGATATCTGTACGGTTCTAAAAACCCAACAGCTGTCGCCTCCGGCTCAGTCACAGTATCTAACTTCCAATTGGTGTTCGCTAGCAGTTAAAACTGATGCAACTATCGCTGCAGAGTACACACTCAATCTAACACAATTCATTCCCTATATGATTTGAGCTGCGGAATGATTGTCTGGGGATTATTTATCAAATGTACATACCCCAGGTTATATCATTTTGAAAAGACTGTACCTTATATAAAATAATTGTTGCATATTATACTGATAAGTGTCAAAAGTGTATGCCATGTTGAACAACATTATGAACTAATTTTTGTCATTGAAATGGTGTTTTTTTCGAAGGATCTCCCACTTTCAGAATATACTGTATGTACTTCACAACAACAGGTGTTTAGTGCACTTGTAGCGGCTGTAAAAGATCTCCCCGTACTTCATCTCCTTCAGGATCACCAGTTTCAGTGGTTTTAGTATGAAATTGAATACCACTTAAGCCGGTGCTAGAGGGCGTGAGTAGTGTTACATACTATTCATGAACATACTCATAAACGGAGTCTGCAACTTTCTCTTTTCGCATTGCTACTTTTGCTTTCGAAGGATCTCCCACTCTCAGAATTTCTGTAAAACTTCTTTTGACAATGTGACCATTAAAACATTATGTGAGGCAAACAATGTACACGATGATCTGAGGGTCCCTACACAACTTTCTGGTCTAGATCTACACTGTTCATCATTGACATACACTAAACACAAATTGCTCTATGTTTTATGTGGTGTTTCCTGCATTACTCACACGTATACTTTTAATTATTTGTCTAGCATACAATGTTAGTCCTAATCAGAGGGCTTGGGTCACCCTGTATCAGTATATACTATTGGCATATATACATGTTTACAACATATTATTAGTTATGCAGTGCTTTGAGTCCCAAATATGGAATATACACTGCTAGGAAATATTCATATAGGACGAGGCGAAAGTGTATATTCCATATTAGGGACACTAAGCACTGCATAACGAAATTATCTTACCGACTAACTTTCATTTCAAGCATTTACACGCATGATTGCATCATATGCATGCATGTCTTTGAGTGGTCGTATTTCCTTCTTAGAAACAACCACATAATTTGTAGAATAATGGCTGTCTCACACCATCAAATCTGTAATCTTATACAGGTATAATTTCGTATAATTTTCTGTCAAATATCTATATTTTAACCATTTACTCCATATATATTAGTCCATGAGCCAGTAGGGTTGGTCGGTACCATCTCAGGGGAATAATTCCCATTGTGATACATCTATAGAGTTAGAAAATATGTGATAGCATTGCATCGATGGTAGCTTTCTATGTGTTAATGCGTTTTATATTATGCTATACGATATCCGCATTTCGAGACAAAATTATCAATGAAAAGTAAAGCTAACGATTTCAGATTTACAACATTTGGTATCATACCCCAACAACGAAATTATGATGGTATACCTGAATCAGGTTGTCAGTCTAACTGTCCTTCCATCTGTCCATCCCATATGTCTGTTCCTCTATCTGTCCGTCCATTCATCCGTCTGCCTATCTGTCCATTTATAGACGCAAGTGTCCCAATGTACAACTTTGCTTAACACTTGATATTCTTATTATTTTACTAACCAATGCACTTGCTAGTTATGCGCCCCCCAAGTATACTGGGGGACATATTGTTTTTGTGTGTGGTGTCCGTCTGTCCATCCGTATGTCTGCAGCCCCCCCCCGCATTCCCCCCACACATACTTCCGTCCGTCCGTTCTTCTGTCCGATTTTAGTTTATCCAAAACCTTTGATCGGATTTTCATGAAATTTCATAGGATTGATCAGCACTATGCCTTGTTTTGTTTATCTTATTTATGTTCCGGTTCAATGATTTTCTGCAGAGTTGTGGGACTTTGATTTTATGCACCCCAACGGCGGGCATATAGTAATCGCATAGTCCGTCATTCCGTCTGTCCGTCCTTCCATCCGTCCGTCCCAAATTCCTTGTCCTTTCTATAACTTTTTTATATGTGAATTGATTTCAAAATAACCTGGCACAAGTGTGATTATCGCGTTTAACTCCCTGGTCCGTGGGTCAAAGGTCAAGGTCATCCTTCAGGGTCAAATGTCGGGGCATAGTGTTTCACAAACACATCTTGTTTTACATTGAAATTTTGTCCTCGCGGTTTCTCCAAGACATGTTGTCGGATTTTCATTAAACTTAATAAGATTGAACTGCACTACGCCTAGTTGTGCTTATATTATTCCTGTTCAGGTTCGACGAGTTTCTACAGAGTTATAGGACTTTGACAATTGTATATGGGAAACTTTGTCCGCGCGGGGGTGGGGGACATCAGTTTTTGTATAAAAAAATTCTAGTTTCATTTGGACCTGGTCATTATTTATTTATTGGTCCAGTTTCCACTTTATCCCGAAATAAATTAGTAGCCTGTAAGATGGGATGTGGCGGGCTGAGAATATTTATTATCATTAGCATTCGTTGCTTACCATTTTAGTTAGACCGTATTTAGCTCTAAATTGTTTTATTGTCATTATCTTTTGAATTAAAAGTGATTAAAATATCCTCAAACTTTCTGTCTGATGAAGATATGTGGGTATGGGCTTTCGTTGTGTTCATATTTTTCTTGTGACTGAATGTACATGTAGTGTCAAACAAAATACTCAGTAGGATGTTATTGAAGAATGTGGATATTGTCTTTCATTTTGAATCTACCACATTCAAAGAAATCACCCGTATTGGTTCGTACACAATTACATATTCCTAGATGAACCATGGGCCATTCTTGATGGGCATCTGTGTCAATCTAACTTACATGCTTTCAGTGATTTCATTGTCGCACGGTATCCAATACAAAACACAATACAGATCAATTACATTTTTGCATTTATGATCAGGAGTTTAATATGTAGGATGGAGAATGGCACATCTGAATGACATGTTCTTTAAAATTAGAACAACGGGGCAGTTGAGTTAAAAAGTGCCCAACCCCCCCCCCTTGTATCCTTTCTCTGAAAACGTTATTTTCTCTGACCGTGCATTGTCACTGACACATAAATTACAGAAAAAATATTATATCATTGTTCTGCCAGATTTTCTTCAAGATGATTCCCATCAGACTGAGGTTGAAGGGATTGCCCTAAAGGTTATTACAAAGGTTTTTAATATGACTCAATATGGAAAAATAGTCAAACAGGGAGGGCCACATACGAAATGACACCGCACCAAACACCATCAAACAAGAAACGGTATAGCCACAAGACAAAACATAACAGGACGCATATCAAGACAAAAACATTAAACATTAAGCATATTAAACAACAAAGTTGACCATAGGCTGAAAGCAGGAGTACCGCCTTGGAACGGTCAGTAGCCAAAAACAGCTAAAAGTTTCACATTTGCTTTGCACTTGGCATATGAAGGTAGCTCTAAGATATGTTAACCTGGTGATAGGATAATGTATCGATCCGCTAATAGTAATTTTGACAGGGAATGTTGAAGAACCAGAGAACAAGAGCGTTCTTCTGCTCTCCTCCAATTTCTCCTGTTGGATCATTGATAGTCCTATGTGGCAAATGAATGAAAAAACTAACGTAAAGCAAATATACATAACAAACAATCGCCCTACTTACAAATACATGTATTCTCACCGGCTACTAACATACGTGTAGGAAGTCATTATAGGCATTCACAAGTTTAAAAAACAGACATCCCAATAATTTAATACTGTTCCAAAGTTGGTTGCTATAATAATTTTGAAAATTTAGATTCTGAATTACAGTCTGGTCGTTTGTATTTTTGCAAGCGCTATGCAAAGTTTTCGCTGCATAGTTGTTGAAGATTACCCTTCATCATCGCACAGCAAAGGTCGCGTCTGGCATGACCTACACATTATGGTGAATGTAGGAGACAGACAAATGGCTGCACTTCATGTAACAATTTGAAGAAGATCTCCTATTTCTAACCAATTTAAGGACTTTGCTTAGGGATTTTCTTTCCTGGTCGGGAATCCCACTGTGCTTGCCTTACTATTATAATTAAGGCCGTGCCAATGCAAAGTTACACACAAACTTATATTTTAATAGTGATGGTAATCTTCCTAATATCATGGAGTCATTGCTCCAGTCCCGCGTTTCTAATATAATGGGACTCTGGTGTATGTATCAGCATGAAAAGCCAAATACATTACAAAGTATTCTGCGTTCTCTGACCAGGTTATAAAACTTGATTTACTACTTCAGTTGCATGGTCAGACTCTCATCTACTTCATCCAGTTAGTACTGAAGTGCCGGGACCTTCTCACTGTCATTAAATGTGCTTGCTATATCTTTCTATTACCAATGCAATGGTTGACTCTATTTATTTAGAAACCTCCCCAAATGCTTCATAATCTGTTTAATTGTTATGCTTAGCATCTAATGACCAAACTCTCTACTTCAAGTCATCACCACAGATCGTGATTAATTTTTCCCTTCATAATTCAAACATACTGTATATTCTATCACGGCAAAAGATTTTATACAACATTGATAATTAATTTCTGTTTGAGCAAACTCTATCCTATCTACTATTGCAGCACAATAACATGTACTTGGACATTGTTTACACTAGTCAATTTCTTCTGCAAATCTATCTTGCTAATGTGTTATTGTTGCTTATGTCTAGCATATCATGAATTCCTTTAGCCATTATGTTTCAAATGGATAACAAATGGTTAAACTTTGTTTTGGAGGTTCCCTCTCAGGTTTTGTCATTGCTTGTTGCTTTTGAAAAATCCTAAATATCACATTCTATGAATCCAAATGAATGTTGTGCAATTCTTTTAACCAGAACACACCTGACTAAAATCTGCATTACTTACTGATAACTCAATGTTTTAATATATTTTCACTTCTCTGTCTTTACTGTCCAAATGTATCACCAGTACCCGATGATTATTAAATCCTTGACCTTTGCCATCATGTGCTAATAGATGCATTAGAGACATAATTGAATACAGCAACTCTGATTTCATTGATTCTTTGACGTGTTTAGTGTATAGAATTGAAAACTGCAACCCATACCCAGTAACATTTACCTGACATCGGGCCAACCAGTCCACCTTAGTACCATTTTGAAAGTCTTTGGTGTGACCCGACCAGCGATCATACTCACAACGTCCTGCCCGAAAGCGAACGCTGTACCATCTGAGCTGACTGAAATGCTGACCTTAAAATGTACCAATTGACAAACTAACGGATGGTCAGACAAAATACGTTTTACTTCAAATTACCTTGAAGTGAAAACAGAATGTCTACATATAAGCATGCTAGATATGGTAATCACCATTTTATGCTCCTATATATATCTCGCAACGTTTATGTTTCCAACTCCTCATACACCAATGGGGGCTTTGCTTCAAACTTTCGCAAATTGGTAACCTTGATGTGAAAATGACCGTTAAGAAGGAAATGTTTGTTCTGACCATTTTATCCAGAGCTACAGGTCTTGGCAAATTTCTTTACCATAAAGCATATATATGCATAACACTTTCACAGATAAACAACTTGATGTGAAGATGGGGAATTGTGTAGTAAGCAAAATTACGGGACTTTGTTTTTGTTTTTTTCTCACTAAAATGCATACTTGACTAAAGACAATATCATCATAAGGAAGGAGGGGAGGGGATCCATTTCCTATAGTTCAAGTTGTAATGCTTATGATGAATAATAAATATACATGTACAAAAGTATATCATGAATTAGCTAGCTCTGAAGTGGTTGATCGGATATTTATAGCTTACCTGTTACATACAAGTTTCATAAAGGGACATAATTTGGCCTAAACAATGACTGGGTTCTGGCTTAAAGGGTTCTCATCGTTAATTTGGTCGTTGATATAATGATAGTGAAATGCTGGTGAACTTTCATGGGGCCAACTCATAAGATATTTCAGTTTTGGCACAATTTGAGTGTATGGAAGATTTAAAAGGGACATTACTCTGACAATTTGCATTAAGATATGCTATATGTAAGGGTTGTAGTCTGAAGTCAATGCATTGCCCTCATTACTGTGAATATACATATGAAGTTTTATGAGCCTAGTTATAAAGATGATGAAGGTATGCAAAACTCCGGAGAAATTGTACGTCTGCAAAATACATATGAATGGAAACATAATTCCGTGTACGTATGAGCAAGAATTTACATTATATGAACCACTTTTTGTGAAAAAATAACAACATTAATGAAACGTGTGTAACTACAGCTACAAGCCTTTCAATTTTCAAGTAGATACAGGATGTAACAAGAGAGAGACATCAGTTTGAAATTTAATGATGTCTTTTCTTTAATGCTAGATTTAGAAAACACTATTTTTACCATAGGGTTAAAATTGGTGAAAAAATACAAAAAGCTACCACCGATTTACTGCTATCACATATTTTCTGATTCTAGATACTTATATCTTATCAAAAAGCATTGATAGCATTATTCCCCAAAGATGGTACCGATGGCCAAAATTTGGGCCTCTGGCTCATGGCCTATATACTCTTTTTAAACACGTTAAAAGTGTTAGAACAAAGGTCCAATTGTTCTAAAAATACATGTATCTAAGAGTAACAAGGGAACTGACTCTTGCGACCTTGATATGACAATAAGCAGAATTATTTTTCTTGTAAACCAATTACCTCCTTTTAATAGAAAAGAGAACAAAAATAGTTTTTTTCTCAAATGTCGTTTATGTATTATCTTTTTTATTTTTTATCATTATAAAACTAACTAATGTTTATATTTCAATGCAAATAAAGTATAACTTATATGTATGCATTTTAAAAATCTATGTTAGTATAAAGATAAATGATTATTATAAAAGTACAAAACTGAGTCATGCAGAAAACACCACATACAGAACAAACAGCCGCCCGAACAGCAACACAAGGAAACAGCAAATGTACATAACTATAAAACACCAAGAGACTTACAAAGACAAAACAAACATATAATAGGGGGAAGATGGAAGTACCGCCTTGGAACGGTCAGTGACAAAAGTCACTGGGGGGTTAAACCGGTTTATGGCGCCCAAGTTGGAGAAAAGCATATGGCTGTCAAGCAAGGGAATTAACTCTTGTAAAGACATGATATGGATTTTAGTAACCCTATACATTTATGGGTTTTATAGGGTTTTCACGTGACTTCAATTGACCATTGGAATGACTAGAATTTAGTAGGAGGTAAGATAATATTAGTAAATGGGTTAACAAATTACATGCATATAGGATATATGTATTTGTCCTTTTCCCCTATTAAAACCATAATCAGTGTGTAAAACAGCTTTTCATTCATCCGGGTCAAACGATTTGCTGCAAATGTTATCACTAATTGGCTTATAGTGGCAAAAGCTGATTGCGTTTAATGGAATCACCCTGTCGCTATCTCACGCATGGGGCTATGTCGTACTGTTTTGTTTTTCAGGAACAGGAACTCCCATTGGCGATCCAACAGAAACTGACGCCCTCGGAGTGTTCTTTAACGAAGATGGTTATGGCAATAGAGACCATCCTATCATGATTGGTTCAGTGAAGACAAACATTGGTCATCTTGAATCTGCAGCAGGAGTCACAGGTTTGATAAAAGTTCTACTCATGATGAAGCACAAAGTTATAGTACCGTCTCTCATGTATAACAAAGACACAGCAAATCCAAGGCTGCAGCTAGAGAAGTACCAAATGGAAGTAGCAGTTAAACCGACCGACTGGTTACAGAACATGCACAATCCTCGAATGGCATGCGTAAACAGTTTTGGTTTCGGTGGAACTAATGCGCATGCAATTGTGAAGGAATTTGATAAAACTACAAAACATGTGTCTTGTAACGGTGACTGCAAAGAACAAGATGCCAAACACATAATAGTTCTGTCAGCAACTGATGAACAAAGTCTTATAGAAAATGTTAAAGTTTTTCAGAAAAGTGTGAAACAGCTGACAACCAGTCTGCATGCAGTATCACACACATCCACATGTAGAAGAACTCATCACAACAAACGAGTAGCCTTCTTGGCCAAGAGCGACTTGGAATTACAGAGAGAATGCATACACTTTATAAGCAATCCCAAGCAGGTTCTTCCTAAAAGGTTAAATGCTGTTCAAGTAGTTTTCTTCTTCTGTGGAGTTGGGACATCGTGGAATGGCATGGCAAAAGAATTACTGGGAAATATTGTCTTCGAAGCAGCAGTAACGCGGGTTGATCAGTATTTGATACAACTTTCCGGATTGTCAATAATTGAAGCATGGAGTATGGGTAAAGCTATAAAAGATCCAATGTTGAATCATCTGTCAATATTCACCTATCAGGTCGGGCTCGTTACTTTGTGGAATCATTGGGGCATCAAACCAGACGTAGTTGTTGGTCAGTCGGTTGGAGAGGTAGCAGCTGCTTACTGTTCAGGAGCTCTTGAATTAAAATATGCAGTTGAAATTATATTCCAGCGTTCAAAAGCTCTCGCCAAATGTACAGAGGGAACCATGTTGGTTGTGCGAAACGTTCCTATAAAAGATGTGCGGCATTACTGCTCGAATAAAGACAGGATGTTGACCATTTCAGGTTACAACAGTCCAACGTCTTGTGTTGTTTCCGGCGAAAAAGAAGAAATTCTTGAAATGAGGAAAGCCATGAAGAAGTATAAAAATGCCGCACTGTATGATATTGACACCCCGTGTGCATACCATAGTCCATACGTCGAGAAAGCAGCCCTGGAATTAGAGAAAGAGCTCAAAAACAAAAACATTTCCTGCAGTTCTATGGAAATAGCAATGATTTCATCTGTAACAGGCAAGCAGTGCGGAAGCTGGGAAATAGAATCTCCTCTTTACTGGATGGAGAATGTCAGGAAACCTGTTCAACTGCATACTGCTATAACGACAGCTAAGAGTTTAGAAACAAATACGCTGGTCATTGAAATAGGTCCTAGACCAGTGCTTCGGGCACACATACAGGATATCTTCAGTGACTCTGATAGTGTTTCAGTTATACCTTCTATTCTAAAGGAAAACGAAAGCGAGCAGTTGAAATTAGCGGTATCAACACTTTTTATGCATGGTCTTAGTCCTAACTGGACTCACATAGTAAACCCGTGTTGTGCATCATCCCCAATACCCCGTTATGCATTTTCCAGACACTTAGCAATTTACCAAATGGAACATTTTCAGACACAAGGTAAATCTACTTCACATAGTTACGTGTCAAAAATGAGCAGCTCGTTTGGAGGTGATGTCACTCATGTGCTCAAGATTAACAAGGAGACCACACCATTTGTTTTTCAACATTTTGTGAAGGGTATAATGGTTGTGCCAGGTGCAACTTATGCAGATGTGGGGTTTGAAATTGGAAAAGGAGAATTAGATTTGCCACAGCAGGAAATAGAAGTTTCCCTAGACTTCATTTCGCCAGTGAGACCAGGCTCAAGTGGCGAAACTGAACTTGTTGTGAAAACAGCAAATAAAAGTAACAAGCATATCTCGTTTGTAGTGATGCACGGAACCACCGTCGCATGTAAAGGTACAGCTAGTAGAATAAAGAAACGTCCAAATGTTCTGCTTCCGTTTGACCGCTCAACATTTATTCTTCCTATAGAAATTACCCATGACAATGTCTATAATCAATTGAAACAGATAGGATTTGAGTACGGTGCCTGTCTCAAACAAATAACGAGCATTCTAACAGACGGAGTAGACCTCTGTATCGGACATTTAACTCTGCATGCGTCCGTTGTGGAACATTTAGCAAAAACTCACTTCCATGCTTGTGTACTTGATTGTGCATTGCAGGTTGCTGGAATGATGATCCGAAGAGGTGATGTAGGAGGTGGGAAACAAAACATCAAAATTATGCCAATAGGAATAGGGAAACTTCACGTGAGTGGCAGTTTGTCTGAAAAACTGACTATTCAAGCAGTTCGAATCAATCGCACTGTTACGGCAAGCATGCTGAAAGAACATTACAACATGCTCATTTACGATGAGTTTAATTCGCTGGTAGCCAGTATAGAAAACGCAGCTTTCTTCTGCAATCTGACAACAAGAAAAACTCCAGATGATTTGAAGTTCAGAATAGTTTTGGAGCCACTTGTCCTGGTAGGATCATCTGACACTAGCCAAAACGTTATTATGATCAATGGCACGGAACAGGTAAAGTGCAGTCATTTGCAAGATGAGGAAGGAATAATCCATGTCAATATATTAGGCGGCGTTGCACCATCGGTAGAAACTATCAGAAACCTTGTGAATAGTGCAATTCAAAAGAAACACCTGTCAATCGAAAACATCGCAGCCATAGTCTACTGCTGTGATTCAACAAAACATGGTGAAGACATTGAAAAGGATATATACACCAGAGCTAGAAAGCAGTGTAAAACAATTGGGAACTTGGTTGAGATGTTGAATGAACTGCCAGACAAACCTGCAGCGTTTGTTGTTACTGAAAGAGTATACGCCATTGATAGAGCTTCACTGCTCGGTTCTGAAGTATGGGGCTATTTGCGCACAGTTTTGCAAGAGTATATGTACTTGGATATCACAATTATAGACATTTCACCGTCGTTGGAACAATGTTACTCAACGCTCGTCGATGTCGTCCGGAGACATATCTTACTTGATGAGACAACTCCTGTAGAACTAGCCATCAATGACGATCAATTATTGGCTGTAAAACTAGTACAAGCCGTAAAGAAGCAGATAATGCCGTTGTCATGTCGCACTGTTTGTACAGGTGAGGCAGATCTAGCGATCAAGATCACAAATAAGAAAATATTTAGTGTAGTAAGCGACAAAACTAAAAGACAAGCCAATGACAATAAATGGGAGAAAATTGAAGTTGAATACATATGTCTACATAATCCCCTCATATATCCTAGAACAGAAACTGTAGACATTCGTTATACCATTGCTGAAAACAAAGAGGATGGGAATACGCTTTTGGCTCTTGAGTTTGTTGGGTCTGCCTTGAAAACTTCTTCAGGAATACCGGCCTTCGCCAAATGTGATGTTCAACTGAGCGAACAACAAGACAGTGGTGGAGAGAAGTGGAGAACTGCCGTTTTGTGTCCAGCAGCATGCACACATGTAATTGCCGTACCAAAGGAATGCACTGTTAGCCTCCGGAAATGCCCATGGTACAAACCAGGGCTCCTCACATTGGGAACAGTGTGCTATTCTCTTGCAAAGCTTGTTCCGACGAACATTCATTTCGGTGTGATTTGCAATAGCACAAAAAATGACGATGCCGCTTTATTGTTTTCTTTAATGATGAAAAAAAGGAAGCAAAGCATTGAACTGATCGAAGTGTCTGACCTGTCAACTAGAAGTCAGAAGAGTATTCCCGATACTGTGGTTGTGTTGAGAATGATTGATGACAGTGTTTACAAAACTGTGAAGGATTGCAAGGAGATTATTTGTCTAAACTGCATGATTTCTGCTGCACTTAGGACACGACTGTGTATCGTAGATAATGTTCTTGTCACAGTCGTTGACGAAAACTTTCTGTTCACCCAATCAACACTCAAGAAAACTCTGCCGAATGTGGTCAAGATTTTATCTAAGACCAACCTTTCTCTGAATGAGTCAGATGGAAAAGAAAACAACGCCTTGTTCAATGTTCCTAGCGACGTGATTCGTATAAAGTCAGAATCTTTGGGATGTTGTCTACATGAAATGAGGGTTCAAACTCATATGATGTTTAGGAAAGATTCCATTTATGTCGTTACTGGTGGTCTAACGGGTCTTGGATGGGAACTCGTGCTTCAAATGGTAGAAATTGGAGCTGGAGTGATAGTCACCTTTGGCAGGCGTCCCTGTTCCGAACAGATGGCTAAAACAATACAAGAAACAGAAAAAGCATTTTGCTGCTCAATTTGTCCGATGGTTGTCGATGTGACGGATGCCATGTCAGTAAGCAAAGCATTTGGGGAAATCCACCGGCGATTTCCTTTTTATAGAGTTCGCGGTATTATCCATGGTGCTGGCGTGGTAAAGAGTCAATTATTTGCAAACCGCACTGATGAGACATTAGCCGAAAACATGAACCCGAAGGTAGTCGGCACAATAAATCTGCACAACGCTACCAAAACATTTTCTCTGGACTATTTTGTGATGCATTCTTCAATAAACAGTGTGTTTGGCGGTCATGGACAGAGCGCCTATGGTGCGGCAAACAGCTTTATGAATTCATTTGCTCAATGGAGACGAGAACAAGGCCTTCCAGCTCTTTCAATTAATTGGGGTGCACTCGCTGTTGGCATGGCGGCAAAAGAAAGTGTAAGAAGAGACCTGGAAAACAGGGGACACATTTTGTTGACCAAAGAGGAAATTAGGGATTGTTTTATACACGCACTCCTTCATGACGAGAACATGGCAATATATGCACATCTTGACAAAGCTGTAATAGCGAGAGACTTTTCACTGTCTCCAATGATTCATTTGCAACACAAATTAGAGTTTTTGAGAGAAGATGGACTATTTTTAAATAATGAAATGCAAAGTCAATACATGTATCTAGATATTAATGCCTACCAGGAGCTCTATGAAACTGAGAAGCATGAATTGTTATCAAACGTAGTTTGTTCCATTGCACGAAGTGTTTTCGGATGTTCTGAAGAAGACTGCTCCCTCACATCAACCTGCCTGGAGCTTGGGCTTGATTCTATGACTGCATTGGTGTTTTCTGATATCCTTTTCGAGACTACAAACTATCGCTTGAGGCACCAACTTCTGTTCATGGACGGACATACCCTGAACGATACCGTGAGCCTTTTATCCGAATTCCTCAAACACCAGGAAGTCTCAGATGAAGTGTTCAAATCCGATGAGGAAGAACAAGCATCAAATCAATCGGGTATGCATGACACGCGACAGATACACTTTAAAAGAATTCGAACATTTCGAAAATTGTCATTTAGACTGTCGGTATATTTCCGTACTTTAATATAATTTGAGTTTTGTTGTCAGACGTAAAAGTTTTATGACATGAACGAAATTGTGCTTGTATGTAAGGTGTCAAAGTTTATAGTGATATTCATAATTTGTCTCAAATTATTTTCTGCTTAATTTTTTAAAAACTTTGTGACATTTAATATGCATTTTGATCCTTCTTATTAGATACACACTGTGCTCTGACTGGAAAGATATGATATTTGGTTAGACTTTACACTATTTAAAAACAGCAGATCTTGTGTAAGAATTGATACTGACGATTGTGTTTTGCAAACGATAATAATTAGAACCCTTCATGGTATAACTAGGACGCTGTATTTTATATGTGGTGTTTCCAGCATGACTCATACATGCATTTTATTATCGCCATGATACTATATGTTGTACTTACAGGAAAGAGAAAAGTCGGCCTACGCTCTACCCGAAGGGCCTCTAGAAAATCTGGACGTCGCTTATCGTCGTCCTCCACAATTCACTCTGGAATGTCCACAGATGTTCCAGATGTATCGGCTTTGTCGTCTTCAATATCATCTGTTTCTGGGGTAACGACGTTATCGTCAACAGTCACTTCTCCATCAACGATAAAACGAAAAAGAGGCTCAAAGAAAGACCAGTCACGGGTGTTGCCGCGAACCAATTCAAATTCAACAATAATTGTGCCAAAGTTTGATCGACAAAACAGCGAAGTCCGAGACGGGCTAGTTGTGGAAGAAGTGGACTGTCAAACACAGTTTTGACCATCGTTTTACCAGTGAAATAATAACATGATAACTGAGGAAATCAAATGACATCTCTTTAAATAGTGAAGTTACTATGCAAATGAGGTGTACTTTATGACATGAGTCGAAACTCACTCAAATATTGCAAAAAGTATAATACTGTATCACCTAAACAGATATGTAGATAAACGAAGTATTTTGTAAATGCTCATTAGACTCGCCTATCCGAGGAGATTCGAACGAGTCAGTGAACTTCATATATGTTGCCCTGTGAACATCATGATGAAAACTCTATCTTTTGCGTATGCATGGTGTATCGTTTACAAGATACAATAATAATTTTCAGCTTCTATAAACTACGACAGCGGCCGGGTTTCTAATGGAGCCACTGACTAAGGTGTACTATGTGCAATGTCTACGTTATATTTCCAATGAAGCGGGTCAAACACCGAATGGAGGTTTTGGTAGAAGAGAAAGTGACCCATTTTATCCTGTATTTCTTAGTGAAGGTATCCTAATCGTTTGTGAAAAACATGCAGACTCTGATCATCATCTCTTTGTAACTTAGCATCTCATCAGGGTTTGACATTCCGAGTGTAATGTTTTAAAGAAATGGAGAATAAGTACTTACTGTCCATTTCAATTTACTTTGTCACTGAATTTTAGTTGAATTTTTTTTATTTCGAGTCAGACTGACCTTAAATATACTTCATTTGATCGCATCGTTTTTCAGGAACTCCCATGCTAAATATCCCTAAATATCATGCAGTAACAAGGAATAAAATGCCGAAAATGCATTTTCTACATGCTAATTCGATCAGCTGTTTCTTTGCAAATGGCCACCGTATGTATGGATTTTTCATTTTTCAACAGGGGTGAATTGCATACTGATATGAAATAAATGACGTAATTTCGTGTATGACGTCAACTTTTAAGAGCTATAATTACCCGTAGTTAAATTCGAACGTTCCGCTCGACGTCAATCGTCCGCCATTTGCAATTTGAAATGAACGTGTTTACAATGGGAAAACATTGTTTTATGCATACATCTTTATTTAAAGATGGATTAAAGGGCAACTCGGGCACAGAGTTCCTGAAAAACGATGACACAAGTTGTTTAAATTTGATTTCGATCCGGTAAGAAATGAAAAAAAGTCTCGATTCAAATTCAGTGACAAAGTAAATTGAAATGGACAGTAGGGAGTTTAACCCTTTGATTCCAATATTAGGCAAATTCGCACAAAACCCATCCACCTTTTATGAGAGGTCCTGCAAAATGAATATGGCCTAGTGTGAACATTTGACACTGATAAGAATAGCAAACAGTGTAGAACTTGATCTTAGGTGTCCTTCAACGGCCCTCTGACCTGGAATAAATATATTTGAAATCCCCAAAAAAAGAATTCCACAATACGGGATAGAATATAGAAAAAAACAAATCAAATGGCAATATATACAGACAAATTCCTCAACCGGTTTCACGTTTTGATCACAATACTCCTGATGATCAAAACGTGAAACCGGTTGAGGAATTTGTATATATTGCCATTTGTTACTAAATTTAAAATGTAGTACAACTGTGTTTTATCGGATTTCCACCTTTTTCTATATACTTTTGCGCCTACACGTTTATAACCAAGTAACTCCTGTAAAAATTGTCTGCTACAGTTTGCAAATTATTCGTTTTCTTTTACATCTTTACAAACCTGCATGAGATTGTCGGAGTCCTGATAAGACGCCCAATTACTCATCGTCTCATCTCACTGCAGGTGGTTTGAGAAGATCATTGCAGATTATGTTTGTTCACTATATTTTCCTTACATTTGTATAGTTTTAGCTCACCTGAGCAAAACTCAGTGTGAGCTTTTGGGAGATTTGAATATCAGTCGTCTATCTTCAACAATTTGTTTGTGAACACTCTAGTGGTCACAGTTTTAGTCAAACCTTCATGGAACTTGGTCAAAAAAATTGTCTTGATAAAATCTCGGACGAATTTGAAAGTGGGTCACGTTGGGTTAGAAACAAGGTCACTAGGTAGGAACTACAATAGTAGGAAAACCGTGTGAACACTCTATAAGTCACATTTTTATACCAATATTCATGAAACTTGGTCAGAATGACTGTCCTAATAATATCTCAAACGAGTTTGAAAGTGTGTCACGTGGGGCTAAAAACTAGATTAGATCACTAGATCAAACAGTAGAAACACATTGTGAACACTCTAGTGGTCACATTTTTTGTCCAATTTTCATGAAACTTGATCAGAATAATTGTCTTGATAAAATCTCGAATAAAGTCGAATACAGTAAATTATCTCTAATGCGACCACCAAAATGGGACACAATTCTGGGTGGCAGAGGCAGGTGGTAGCTTAATACTGGACACAAGTAATGCAGAAACCTCCTATAGGAGCTTTCTGCATTACTTTCGTCCTGCATTAAACAACCACCTGCTTATAAAAGCAACTGTGGTTATTCGCGATCGCATTAGAGGGGTTCTACTGTAGTAGGAAACTCTTTCAGCCGAATCTTTATGAAACTTTTTAAGAATGACTGTTTTGATAAAATCTGGCATGAATTTAAAAGTGGGTCACGTGGACTTCAAAAATAGGTCACTAGATTAAACAGTAGAAAAACGTTGTGAACAATCTAGTGGTCATATTTTTGGCCAATGTTCATGAAACTTGGTCAGAAGGATTGTCTTGACAAAATCTCGAACAAGATAGAAACTAAGGCATGCGGGGCTATAAACTAGGTCACTAGGTCAAATAGGAAAACCTGAACAATCTAGATGTCACATGTTTAGTCAACTTTTCATGAAACTTGGTCAGAATGATTGTCCTGTTAAAATTTTGGACGTGTTTGGAAGTAGGTTACATAGGGTCAAAATGTGTGATTTATGGGTGGGGTCAAAATAGGTCATTAGTCCATCTTAGAAAAATGACTGTAGGGGCACATGTTTAGCCAAATCTTCGATAGTCAGAATGATTGTCTTGATCAAATCAATATTCTTAATATTGAAACTCTTGTTCTCCAAAACCACTGCTATCCACTATCATCATTGTTCAAATATTGTACCTTACGTCAATGTTGGCCCCGTCCTGGAGCTACCCAGCTATAATCTTAAATCTATGGTAGTCAGATGAGCGATTAAGCGCCATCTTGGCCATCTTGTTTATATTTATCACTTACTTTTGTACAGTTGCTGTAGTTTATGTTCATATTTATTATTTACGTTTGTGTAGTTGCTGTAGTTTATGTTCATATGTTCTGGTCCTTCGGGGTCATTAGTTTTGATGGTATTAGTTTTGAAAATTGAATACTGCTGAAGCCGGTGCTAGAGGCATGAGATTACTACTCATAAACAGACTCAATAAAAACGAGTCTGCAATTTTCTCGTTTTGCATTTCTACTTTTGCTTTCGAAGGCTCACCCATTTTCAGAATATGTTTAGTATTTACTTCTGTAAAGTTGCTGTAGTTTATTTTCTTATCTATAATCTACTTTTGTACAGTTGCTGTAATTTACGTTTTTTGTCTATTACTTTCTTTAGTACAGTTGTTATTATTATTTATTTCATAAATATATATCACTTCTTTTGTATAGTTGCTGTAATTTATTTTTATATCTGCCACTTACTTTTGTACAGTTGCTGCAATACACTTTTAATACTATGATTTGATGTTGTTTCCTTTTGCTTGTAACTTACTTTTCTACAGTTTTGTACAGTTTCTATAGTTTATTTATGTCTATCACTTAGTTTTGTACAGTTGATATAGTTTATTTATGACTATCACTTACTTATATACAGTTGTTATAGTTTATTTTGTGTACATCACTCACTTTGGCAGTTGCTATAGTTTATTTATGTATATTACTTTTGTACAGTTGCTATAGTTTATTTATGTCTATTACTTTTGTACAGTTGCTATAGTTTACTTATGTCTATCACTTACTTATGTACAGTTGCTATAGTACTGATATCTTGCTGTAGTGCTGTTCGGACGGCTGTTTGTTTGTATGTGGTGTTTATTGCATGACTCATATGTATACTTTTATTTATGTCTATTACTTTTGTACAGTTGCTATAGTTTACTTTATGCATCAATTGCATTTGTACTGTAGTTTATTTTGTCTATATTTACTTTTGTAAAACTGCTATAGTTTAACTTGTGTTTATCGCTAACTTTGGTACATTTTCTTTAGTTAATGACATTTATTTCACTTACTTTGGTAAGTTTCTTTCGTTTATGCTATGTTTATTACTTAAAACTGGTATATTTTACATTTGATTAGCACTTACATCAAACATTGCTATAAACTATGTTATGTGTATCCAGTGTCTATTCGATGGAGGGTGATGGGGAATTCACTTTCGCTTAAGTTGGTGTGATATCTGAATTTTAGTCATAATCCCCCTCATTTTCGAATCCTAGAATAGACACTGTTTATCACTTGCTTTTGTACAGTTACAATAGTTTACTTCATGTTTATACTTACATTTGTTACTATATCTATGAGTTTACCAATTACGTTTGTACAGTTGCTATAGATTATTTTAACTTTAGCAACTTGTACAGCTACCACATTCCATGTTATGTTTATCATATGGTTTTATATAACTACTACGGTTTGCATTTTTTCGTTTACAACATTTCCATTTGCATCACTTCTTTTTGTACAGCAGCTATATTTTACTTACTGTTTACTACTCACAGTTTACTTTCTGTCTGTTTATCACTTCATTTTGTACGACTGCTATGGCTGCTACAGTTAACCTTATGTTATCATTTATTTTGTACAGATTTCACAGTTTACGTTGTGTTCATCAGTTACTTTTCTACAGTTACTGTAATTTACTTTCTATTTATCACTTACCTTTCTACAGCTGTTAAAGTTTACTTTATGTTTATCACTTACTTTGTACAGCTGCTACAGTTAACTGTCTGTTTATCACGTACCTTTCTACAGCTGCTATGGTTAACTTCCTTTTCATCACTTACCTTTATACAACTGTTAAAGTTTACTTTGTGTTTATCACTTACTTTGTACAGCTTCTATAGTGCGTTACCTGTCTGTGTATCACTTACTGTTATACAGCAGCTATAGTTTACTTACTGTTCATAACTTACCTTTATATAAATGTTAAAGTGTTTTATGTTTATCACCTACTTTGTACAACTGCTATAGCTACTGTCTGTGTATCACTTATCTTTCTACTGTTACAATAGTTTATTTTCTGTATATCACTTACCATAGTTTACTTTCTATTTATCGCTTACCTTTCTACAATTATTATAAATTACTGTATATTTAACAATTACTTTTGCCATCGCGGTTGTTGTAGATAAGTCCGAGAGGGCGTGCGTTGATTTACACTGTTTGTTTTTTAGGGTGGGGATGGAGTAAGTGTGAGGTTAGGCGCCCCTAAACCGGTTTAAACCCCCAGTGACATTTGTCACTGACCATTCCATTGCAGTACTTCCATATCCCCTGCTGTTTGTTGTTTGTTGCGACTTTGTGCGTTTCTCTGTGTCTGTTATATACATGTACATTTACTGTGTTTCGTCGTGGTTCTGTTTAGGCGGTTGTGTGTTTTGTATGCGGTGTTTCCTGCTTGACTCATACATATACTATTGTACAGCTGATACTTTTCACTTTTCACATAAATGCCCAGCACTCATTTTCATAAGAGACTGGAAGCTAGGCCTTGTTAACGTTTTTATACATTTATTAGATATCTATTTAGTAAATAAAGAAGTTTTCCAGCAATGGCACCAGTATATCAGACGTTACAAAAGCGACCATTACGGTCTATACAAAAGAACTTCTCTACAACGACCATGTCATAAATATATAATGGTGATCAGGTGCTGGTAAACTATGGCGTGCTGTAAAAAATAGGATATGGTGTAATGTGACTGCTTTGACTTCGATCCAACGTTTGAAACTTTTGACCGAGTGTCAAACAGTTCGATTTCTGTTTTTTTATAGCCAAAACATTTTGTGTTCATATGCCATTATAAAAAATGCATCATTTTTTATTATTTCTCATGATGTCATTATTTCTGAAATGAATATTCATCAAGTAAATGGTTAATAAATTAATTGCTACATTAGTTCAGGAAAATTCATCGATATCTTATTTTGAAACCTACCCATGTTTCATGTTGAGGGGCACAGCAAATAAACTATATCTGGTATTATCCATTGACATTGATGGGTTCAGCAAACAGTACACACCCTGATCAGTAGCCCTCTGATCTGGCCCTTTACTGTTTGCCTATGTCCTTGATGGACACTGGGCACAGATGGGTTAAGCTGCCAATTGGTGTTATATACACCCATGTCTATTTATCCGTCGCTTTAGAGATATTCCGCTTTAGTGTATTTGTTGGTGAGTAAATCTACTGCAGACATAGCGGATAGTCTGTGTCTAACAAGTTGGCAACACTCCGAAGACAGCTTTTGTAGCACATCTCACATATTTGAGTAATGTTTTACATTTTCTGTCGATCAAACTTCCTGTCTGACTTCTATTCTGTTTTAATTGTCTTGTTTTTGTTTTCATTCAAATGCCATTCGAGATGGATAGAGTGTGAGATAAAAGCATTTTTTAAGAAATCAACGTGAAATAGCTTTGTGCATTTTCTCTGCTAAACATTATATTGCTGGGTTCGAGTTGATTTTAATGAATACCAACAAGTTAAAGTTTGTTTGTAAGGGTGAAACGGTACACTACCCTCATGGTTCGGTTCGATTCACGGTACATGAGCCACGGTCCGGTACATTTTCGGTACACAACTTTTTATCTTGCAAACATAATGTTTGATGAAGCTTAACTGCAAAAAACATTCTGAATTAACTTCTTATATTTTGACTAGAATCAGTAACTGCCATGGCTAGCAATGATAATGATTAATCTCTTAAAATTAAAAAAGAAATCAAATTTTAAGGGAAATATACTTTAAATAATGTAATGCTGACCAAGCCATAGACTATTAATTTATAGTTCTTGTAATACAAATCGCCTTCTATGGAAAACATCACTATCTACTAATCTCTTCAATTGAAACTTTAAAAACCCATTTGTGTGTTGGAAACAAGTAAACCAAGCATTACAGACAGTGTAGATATAATTAAATGTATCACTGACAGAAGTGTTCTAATCACGGACTGCACTGTTGAGTGTTTATCTAAATATTATACAAGTTTAAAAACTGCACATGATATGTAGGATGAGAATTGAAATTGAGCCTCACTATAATATTTCCTACCAAAGTACATTGCAAACAGTGTAGACCCAGAGCAGATGACACATTAAAATGTCACATTTTAACAAGACAGCTTATCTGGGTCCACATTGTTTGGAATGGACCATGACTGAAAATCTCAGAGGAGAGTAAAACGTCTATTATAAAATCATACCCGAGACAGTAATGGTTAATAACGTCCCGATTGACGGGCGCTTACTCAGCGTATTTTGCAAAGTTCTGCAATCAAATTTTACAGCATGTCCGCGAAACAACGCCTGCATGTTGCATTTTCGCTCTTAGACTGGCCTTCCAGAAAGTCAAAAGACTTCCAAACTTTCAGCTTGTGGCTTGCCGGTGCATCTTTAAATTTGGAAACAGTTTCGTTTCGCTCTGGAGAATATGAGTTATGTACTTAACGCGTAATCTAATTGGATATTATTTATAGAATGAACCAATCAGAGAACGGCTTTTATATTGTTACGGCAGATTCGTCCCCAGACATTACAAACCTTTCGGTACGTACCGTAAAGTGGATTTTAATACCAGAAACCGAACCGTAAGTGAAAAAACCGCGGTACAAGTTTACCGAAACATACCGTTTCACCCTTATTTGTTTGAGTAATAATATATGTCGTGTTAGATCATTGCTCCTAGTATATGTTGTGTTAGATTGCTACTCCTAATATACGTTGTGTTAGATCACTACTCCTAATATATGTTGTGTTAGATCACTACTCCTCTTTTCTACAACTGTGATTGGTTGACCATGTGTTTTGCTTGAATCTGAGATCATTCTCAAGCATATGATTGGTCAGATTTTGAGCTTTCTCAGAATTAGACCACTCAGGTACTTGAGATTGAACTCAGACTCAGAAGTTTTATAATCGATATTATTATCGACATGTTTTTGAGTGAACAGGTTAGCGCCTGACCCGCATTTGTCGGAAAGGTTGAAATTATTTTACCGACACTCTGCACTACATAAGATCAGGTTAGTTAAGCTCGAAATGCCATGTGGAATTGCAGTTTTGAAATTTAGTGCCTTAGTACTAGACATAATAGAATAATAGGTCTCATTTTGTCACATATTAATTTTCTTAATTACTAATTCTAAATATTTATGATCTATGTCCATGTTACATGTGCATCACTATACGAAATTCGTTGAAATGTGTCCATGTGACATGCGCATGACTATACGAAATTCGTTGAAATATGTCCATGTGACATGTGCATCACTATACGAAATCCGTTGAAATGTGTCCATGTGACATGCGCATGACTATACGAAATTCGTTGAAATATGTCCATGTGACATGCACACCAATATACGAAATTCGTTTAAATGTGTCAATGTTACATGCGCATCACTATGCGAAATTCGTTGAAAAGTGTTCATGTGATATATGCCTCATTATATGAAAGTTATTAAGTATGTTCATACGAAATGAGCACAGTATATAAAAAGGCCGCTTAAATATGTCCACGCGACTTGTTTATTGTTATGTGAAAATTCTTGAAATATTCTAATGAAAAAGTAATAAAGTCAAGACGCGGCCACCACCAAAACATCGATAGACAGCTTGTCACACACACAACCCAAATTTCCAAGCCGCCGCTAAGAATTCATTCAAACTATTTAATTCACTTTAGACCAATTCAAGTCAAAACTTGCATGCGTACAGATATTTCTTCTTTCAGAATTAACATCTTATCGTCATCTTTAAGTTTGTTAGAAATTTGGTATAGTATCTGTCCATGCGACATGTTCATCATTATATGAAAGTCGTTGGAAGCCATTTTTCATAGTAAGATTTACAGTAAGCCTTTTACCATTTTGTCACATATATTCTTTATTACAAATTCGAATTATATGTACTAGTGTTTCTTGTTGTTTATTTCGTCCCCAACTTAAAACTTGTACCAAAAACATTGAACAGTTTTCTCTACACTATTAGTTCTAGGGCCACTCGTCAAAGACAGCTTAACCGACACGACCTGACTTTATTGATCATTTATTCACTATAACAGTTTAAATACGATGCATACGATAACACTATCATATTGTTTATATTTGTATGAAAAGTAACTGTAGAACCAGAGTCACAGGAAAACATCAATTAGATATTTTACAGCTCTGTGTTATAGGGGTACCAGTCACAGGAAAACATCAATTAGATATTTTACAGCTCTGTGTTATAGGGCTACCAGTCACAGGAAAACATCAATTAGATATTTTACAGCTCTGTGTTATAGGGGTACCAGTCACAGGAAAACATCAATTAGATATTTTACAGCTCTGTGTTATAGGGCTACCAGTCACAGGAAAACATCAATTAGATATTTTACAGCTCTGTGTTATAGGGCTACCAGTCACAGGAAAACATCAATTAGATATTTTACAGCTCTGTGTTATAGGGCTACCAGTCACAGGAAAACATCAGTTAGATATTTTACAGCTCTGTATTATAGGGCTACCAGTCACAGGAAAACATCAATTAGATATTTTACAGCTCTGTGTTATAGGGCTACCAGTCACAGGAAAACATCAATTAGATATTTTACAGCTCTGTGTTATAGGGCTACCAGTCACAGGAAAACATCAGCTAGATATTTTACAGCTCTGTATTATAGGGCTACCAGTCACAGGAAAACATCAATTAGATATTTTACAGCTCTATGTTATAGGGTGTTTAACCCTTTCCTCCATAAATACGCCGTTTACCCTTCTGTAATAAACACTTATTGAAACCATTGTGATAAATAGAGCATTTGCTCCTATAGGAGCAAATGCTGTATTTATAACAATGGTTTCAAACTACAAAATTCTAAACTTTTACTTTTCTCCAGTAAATGCTCCTTTTGGATATATTTATTCAAAGAGGTTGGGTCTAAAAATAGCCTATGGAGGAAAGGGTTAAATAATCCAGCTAAACTGTTCTTAGCATTTCTCTGCCCAATCCTGTCTTTTTGATACTCATCAGGACTGCCTCAGAGAGACGTTTCTAATAAGTTCCAGTAAGATGGGATTTGATAGAGAAAAAAGAGATTTGACTAGATGGGTACTGCTTTAAGATACAACTCTGTGTAATCAGTGAAGACACAGATCAACCACCGTGTGTGCCTGATCAGGTTCTGTACTGTTTGTACGAGCAGTATTCGACAATCAGGTTATGTACTGTTTGTACGAGCAGTATTCGACAATCAGGTTCTGTACTGTTTGTACGAGCAGTATTCGAAACACTGAATCTTTTGATTAACGATAAACCTTGATTGTAGAAATTTACATCCAACAGTCTTCAAATAGCTTAGTGTCCACTGACCTGGTGACGCTGATCATATACACACATACGCCTGACAGAATATAAGTTGCAAGTATACTTAGGACCCGGGGTGAACAGAATATAAGTTGCAAGTATGCTAACTGCCCCGGGATGGACAGACTTTTACGTAATTGTGGAAAAATCAAAATAGAAGTCAGACAGGATATTTGGAAATGAGACACGAAAGTGCACACCAACACCAGAAGCACAAATCGAGGGCTAGGTGCAAAAACAATTCTAACTCCTTCACAAAGTAGTTTTGCAACAAGCCCTCGAAAATGAAATGCGCACACGCACACGACATGTAGAATACAGACACCAAGCAATCACAAACACGATATATCTTTTATCTATGGGTCTACCTAGTTACACTAATGCATAAATATGAATTATCTGATTATATGAGGGTAAGCAGTAAATAAACTGTAGGAAGAATTATTTGTAAAAATAATATCTTTCAAGACAAAGAAAATAAATCTAATATATTTTCTGAAAATGGGTGATCCTTTGAAAGCAAAAGTAGAAATGCAAAATGAGAAAATTGCAGACTCGGTTTTACTGAGTGTGTTCATGAGTAGTAAATAAAAGTGCAACTTGAACTTCCTTAAGTATTCCAACATATTAACTTAGGCTAATAAAGCAAAACCAGATCAAACGACTCCCGAATTAGCGGTTTGATCATAGTCTACACTATTTCTACAATGCCAGTCTATTTTAACGTGGTGAGGGGTTGGGTGTAAAACATTTTGGGTACATAGGGTACAGTATATCATCTATAAAATGACCACTTTATTAATATACACAGATACTGTATATCTAAATGCAGCCTGTTGAACCATTTACTCAATGAATATCAATGTTAAGAAATACATAATTACATCCTGAGTATCAATTAGCTGAATTTTATAATGGCACACGAACACAGGATAGCTCGACCCTGTCAGAAGCTGTAGAATCATATCAATATAGAATTCTTCATATCTAAATTCGAAACTCTAAATACTTAACTCATTTTCTCCTAGCCTATTTTTAGATCCAACCTTTTTTAATTAATCTACCGAAAAGGAGCATCAATTAGAGAAATAGAATTTTTTAGAATCGTGTAGTTTGAAACCATTGTGATAAATAGAGCATTTGCTCCCATAGGAGCAAATGCTCTATTTATCAAAATGGTTTCACAATGTGAATTTTATAGAGGCGCAAACATGAGTCACTGTGGGGCAATGTGTGAACCGTAATTACCATAAGAACTCTGACACACAAGCTTAGGCAAAGAGTGCAGACCCAGATCATAATTCTCCACAAGGAGCGATTTCATTATGACCTACAGTATTTGCTACCATGTCAGTCTATTTTAAAATTATCAGAATGGTGCCAAATTGAATTATTCAGCTTTACAAACTCATAGAAGAGGGAAACTAGTTGTCTGAATACTTACTGTAATGAGGAAATGTGTTAACTGGCATACAGAGAAGACCCAGATCAGAAGTCATGTCATTAGCCTTACACATTACCATTTTCATACGAGTTAACTGGTATTTGCAAACAGTGAAGACCCAGCTCAGAGGGCTTCTTGTCATTAAATGATACTCATGATGTCATCATTTCTTACGTCACGAGTAAAAGTGTAAAGGGTAAAACTGCTTTGTTTACTGGCGGCGAATTCGTTTTTAGCAAGGGACAGATGCTGTCCCTTGATATTGTTAAGGCAACGTGGAAAATGCTATGCAATGAAGGGGAAAACCGATTAACATCGACGAAATAGATCGTCTGTGTTCGCACAGAATATGAACTCTACTGACCTTGTTTACAGTGGATGTTTCTTCGAAAGTATAGTGTGTGGCAGTATATGATTATTGTATGAAAAGTTTTTCTGAGATTTGCAGGGAGAACAATTTTGCGGAAGAATCTGCTTTTTTGTTCACGGATTGAGCTAATGATCACTGCGTGGCATGAGCATGATAGTTCTGAAAGGCCTTCACTCTCAGTAGATTCATTCACAAAAATTGAGTCTAAAAATAGCCCATATGCTCTATTATTTGCGATTCGTGTTCCTTATAGTTTAAATTATATTATGTGTATGACAGTTGTGCGGTCTAAGTCTTTTTAAGTTGTAGTAATATTTTAAAACATTTATTCATCTTGAAATAATAAAATTTCAGAAAAAAAATCATCAAACGTGTTAATTTTACTTGCTAAATCGATCGAGTCAGCTGCGACGATTTTGACCTAATTCCTATTGGGTCAGTATCAAAATAGCATTCCGGGCAAGAAAATTCATGTTGCGGGATTTTTTGCGGGACTAAATTCGTTCCGATAAAAAATCATAATAATGATTATTTTGAAATGTATGATTATACTGCGCAATAGAAGAAAATTGCTGATGTAATGGTGTTTTCCATATTAACCCACCATTTTCATAGAGAATATTGACAAAAATTAGTTCACAGGTTGAGAAAACTACGTGATAGATCAATGCACTAATCGATAGGGTACTACAAATCTATAGGAATTGGCCTTACGATTATTTGAGATGCAAAATTCATTAAATTCCCTGGAAGACGTGAGATAAAAAATGACCCTTTGGTGTTTTAGATAGAGTGTCTATCCATTTGAAAGAAACTGGTCTTAAAAAGTTTCAAACATAAGTTTTCGCGTTAAATTGACGAAAATATCAAATAGTACATGCGCTATAAATATATTTGTACGACAGACCCCCAGCAAAGCTATTGAAAAAGTGTCCTGATAACGGTTGTAAGTGGACACTTTTGTACGCACGTGATTTTTGTGGTTAAAACCTATCTACCTAGGATCGAGCCCGTGCATTTGGAAGTATCGCCCAATGTCACGTGCTCCATGCTGTGTAGTAACAACGTAACACGATTGTCGCTCCACTAATCCCGATCACGAGTGTAAACGGATCTGCTAAGCATGTCGTCTGCAGCTTTCTTTAACGCCTCCACTTGTATAAATGCAGACTAAACATGAACTATCTAACTGCTTAGAGCCAGCCCAGAAGCCGAATCGCTCAACATCTGATCTGGGTTAAGCAGGTGTAATGAACAGTTTTGCTAAGTACACATGTGATACATGTATGTTGGAAACACGGGTCACGATTTACTCGTGCAGGGTACTGCTCGAGCCACTATGTGGCCGGTGGCTATTTAGAGGTCAACGACCGGCTTCTTTGTAATTTGAATTGGGTGAACCAAGGGGAAAACATTTTGTACTCATTTGTGAAATATTCATTTTTATTCATTTTTAATCAAAGTTAAAAGTCTACAACGTACTGTTGTACAAGTAAGATACATGTACTCTTCTTACTACCAAAGTGTCTTCTTACAACCGTTATCAGGACAGTTTGTTCGGATGACCGAAGACAAGTGTCCTCGGCTACGCCTCGGACACGTGTCTTCGGTCATGCGAACAAACTGTCCTGATAACGGTTGTAAGAAGACACTTTGGTAGTAAGACTCGTACTTTATCTATTACAGAACGAAGATGATGACTATCAAGCACCACTTCCTAGTATTTTTCAATTTTCTGTAAATATGTTGATAGACTAACGGAAAAATCACCAATTGAATTAGACAAATACGAGAAAAAAATTTTTTTTTTTTTTTTGGGGGGGGGGGATTAAAAGGTGAATTTCGAACCCACGCCAGGTCATACAAAGGGTAAACTTGACCACTAAGTCCAAACGCCTTAACTAGTCCACTCGAACACTGCTATCAATATAAATAGCGCTGATTTTATTAGTGAAAATCCCTGCCATGTAAGCTAGGCGTGTGCGCTTAGCATAAATAGCAAAAAATTAATTACACAAAGCGCAAACAAGCTTACAAGCTAATACACATTCCTTCTTCTTCTTCTTCCATACGAGTGCAGAACCACTTAAGTAGTATCGTTAAAAGGATGAGCATCCTATTTACAGGTTCCAGATAAAAACATTAAAAACATCGTCTGTACTCAGTATGAGGAAGAGCTAGACAGCAGCTGAGTCTTAAAGCCGTCCAGGTCCGGACAGCTGGGACAATAAAATACATTTTTCTTCTTCTGGACGCTTCTCGTCGCTTCTCGATGGTATTTAGGGAGACCGAAATTTAGAGACTGCGATGTCACGGAAATTTTGCAAAGTATCACGTGATCTCGGACTGTGTTTTCAAATATGACTGATCGATTAATAGAATCAAGCATGGGTTTTGTTAAAGACGGGAAAGCTCGTTTCCGGCTGGAACAGACCAACCTCGGGTATAGAACCCCCCGGCTTTAACACATCCCATGCTTGATTATTTTTCTCGCTGAAATACGCCCTAAAACCAAGAAAATTAACGAATTTTGTGAAGTACTACTTTACATTGCGTAATACGACTTCCATATCTAATAGCAACAGACCGCAGCATAACTTTAGGCGTGACACCAAATTCTTGCATAAAACGTGCTGTTGTAGTCCCGCTAGACCATGTATTAACAAGGCGATTCTCGTGCTCACGCGCTGTTGTTGACCGGTTTTAATTATACCTATTACGAGCCTAAGGTAAACAATGGACGCGAATGCTACAGCGTTTTGGCCTAAGCTAGGTGAACGCCGGGATGTGAGTATTTCCAGGAGCACCGACAATGAACTGTTTTTAGTGATAGACATATTGAATGAAATTCCGTGTAAACGGTATTTGATACAATCATGAATTGACGTCGAAAAGAAAACAGTGGCCCGGAAACAGCATAAATCGACGAAGTGTCAAAGAAGTGTATAGTTTTGCTGCCGTTGTTTTGCTTGTATTTTGAAGAATTAAATTGATGCAGGAGAGCAGAAAATTGGTTTTATGCAAGAATAGCGTTAATACACGTTTGTTTTCGGGCAATAACATCTGCAGTGTCCCTCGGGAATGTTGTTGCCCTCGCCCTTCGGGCTCGGGCCAACAACAGTCCCTCGGGACACTGCAGATGTTATTGCCCGAAAAAACGTGTATTAACCCTCTAATGACGTCATTTGTTATGACAACCACAAACGTTACGTTTTGGCGTAAATATAAATGACTGAGTGACTACAAAACAACGTCTTCGGTTAATTAAATAGGCCTTTAAAGTGTTTATATGATAAAAAGAATTTCATATTCGTGCTAATTACTTATATTAATTTCAATTCATAAGGTTGTTGCCTATAGAAATGTTGGTATAATTCTGTAAGAAGTCCTTCCCTTGTATTGATTTTACCCAATCGCGCGTATGAATACACTAGTCACGGGGTGTTCCAGATAAGGATTTCTAGTACGGCTATTTTTAGTAACTCAGCTTATCTAGCACGACTGAGAAGCGAGAAAAACCAGGTAAGAATTGTTTAAATATTAATTACCGTTTCACTCTGCTTTTAATTATTTCACTTGGACTGTGTATTCTTAAATTTAATTTGAATACTGTTGCACAGCAGAACTGAAATCGCGCATAATTCGACAAAATGTACGACTTTTTTTGTTTCGGGACACCAGAGGGGTACACACTACACAGTAATGATTAATGTTACTCAGTCGATATGTTTCAAGTCCACAAGGCAAATGTTGAAATAATGACTTTTAACAAGCTAAGATAAGAATAGTATGCTTATAAATAGATTACAGATAAACAATAATATAAAATTAAGAATAAATACTTAATTTATTTTTTATACTTTTAACCCTTTCCCTCATATATAAACATGTTTCCTCGCATGTGCAAACAGAGTAGACCCAGATCAGCCAACTCCTAGAAGCCGTCTGGTCAGGGTCTGCTTTGATTGCTTATGGTGTAATATAGATCTGATTCTAAAGCTTCTGCCTGAGCTTAAATTCCATGTGTTCATATGCCATTATGAAGAATTAATATTCATGATGTCATTATTTCTTACATGAATATATACAACAGGGAAAGGATTAAAACTGGGTCTACATCAGACTGTACAAAAGCTTCATAAGAATTAATAATAATTACACGTTTTTAGTGAGCGTTTTTAAACGCTCACTATAGTCAGTAACTTCATAACGACTTTCTCACAATCAACCCTTTCGCTTCCAAACTCTGTCGTCTGCTAACTTTGTCATCTGCTATAAATTTTCATTTTTTTTATTTTCTTCATTTTTGTTTCAAAAACATAGTAACAGTAACAAACAGTTTGGATCCTGATGATAGGCGAGTTACTCGGCGTCTCATCTGGATCCAAACTGTTTGCATGGGTAATCACAGATTCGGCATTGGCAGCGAAAGGGTTAATGTACAAACCTAAGGATTCTTAGTAATCGTCCACTGCAGAGATGTAGTGCATTGCCAGCGGACCTGAAACCCGGTTCAATTTTTTGCAAATGAAAAACGGAATACGTTTTTGATAAACGTACTACAATTTCAGTATTATATAATCATCAATTTGAGGTTCAATTCCATATAAAATGCATGCAAAAATATTGTTTGGTCGGCGAAAAAACATTTCACCGATGATATACGCGTGCGCAGTCTTATGACGTCACGGATCCATCCATGAAATCGCTGGACTTTCCAATGTACACGATCGAGCTTTGCGACAGTGATAATTCCGGTGTACATGCAGTCATTTTCGACGAACAATAAATCAATTGCAATACGAATAGACAAATTACTGGCTTCATTTTTACCAGAGACTCTTTTAAAATTTCACTGTATTTTCAGTTTCACTAACAATTTTCCGGTTACGAAATGGCAAGGTGACGAGTTGACCACCAGTTACACTCTCCTATATGAAGTACGAAACTAGGCCACTCTACATGTTGAATTTTATATGATTGGAAACGTTATTTGAATAAATGGTGGATATCAAGAGAGCATTGAAAATAAACTAGATTAAAGTTAAGGTAAGTCGATAATATGATTTCATAGCGTTTTATAACATTGTGGTCCTGGAGACCGAAAATCCATCAAATTAAAGTAGCCCAGTGTTTGCTCTGGAAGTCTACTCTAAACCTACTGGCTAACGAGAGAGTAATAGAATAACTCACAGTTTGTAAGGACAAGCCTCTCCTGTCCAGTCCGGTTGGCTGTCAGTAGGCAACTGCCTAGAGTCCGGTACCACGCTCGCGCGCTTCGAATCAGCTGACTCGGATGTCAACAACACATCGCACATGCGCGTCACAACATTCCCCCCATCTTTATCCTGAAGGTCTGGGGCCTCGGGGATGGATGCTGCTGTATGTTGACTGGAGCGATAGGTGGCACTTGGACTATTCTAGTCTTCCTAGGAACCGGATCTGGACGATAGGTACCTTTGACTGAAAGTCTTAAAGGTCCTAAACTTAATGAACCTCCGAACTGAAAGCCTGAAAGGTTCCTGAACTTTACAAACCTTGGGCTGAAAGCCTCAAAGGTTCTTAAACTTTACAAACCTCGGGCTGAAAGCCTCAAAGGTACTTTAACTTATCATGTTCAGTATCTGGAAAACTACTACCCGAACATGAAACAGTTCCGAAACAGCCAGTGCGTCATAGTCTAAAAGACAACCTGAAGCCTCTGACTTCGAAATATACTGAGCTCCCTAGCCTGGATGGCTCTGGACTCCTGAAAAGCTCTGAGTTTCAGGGACTGAAAGTCCCATAACTCCAGAACTAGAATTCAACTCAATTCCTGGTGCTCGAACAGAATCATACAAGCTATCGGGAGCGAGACCTACTGCTGCCTCATTCACTAAGTAAAATGTATCCGCGTGTAAGCAATATTTACAACTGTCACAGGGTAGATCCGTTGGCTTTATACCAGCAACATATGCTGAGCATGGAGTCAAAGGATCCTGGATCCTGGAAATCACATCTGCATTCCAATGCTTTATTCCAGCACAATGCTTAACCACTATGTTTACTGAAACAATTCTTCCATCCCTCGGGCTGGCTGCCCCTGTGGTTTCTTAAACCGTAACAACCAAGTTAAACTGGAATGATCTGTCCAAGCAAGTAATACCGGAAATGCCTGGTAAACTGTATGATAATTTAGAACTCTTTCCTGGTTGTACCGTATACTCCGGAGTCAATGAGAGGCTGCTGAAAGCAATCACTCTTTCCACTCCGTTCTGTATCTGTATCAATTCCGCTCTGATAGCTGTATACGAGGCATCTACATCCAAGATAAATGGATCTTGACTATTCGGCAAAGCCAACAAGGGGTGTGAAGTCACTGCCTTCTTCAAAGCCTCAAATGCCTTCTGTTCCAAAGGACCCCACTTGAATAGATTCTTGCCAGTTGACCTATATAAAAGCTGTGTCAACTTAGGACATATGGTAATTGGCCAAACCAAGGACCCTTTCAACATCCTCGGATGAAGCTGGAACTGGCTACTGAGCCATGCCATGGTTTCTACAACGCCAGCATTCTTAGAAACCATGAACAGGCAGTTTCCACTGACATTTCTCCCAAGAAACTACTTCTTCCCGGAAGAAAAGACAACTTTCTTGGCCTAAACTTTATGCCATAACTTCATGCTATAGGCTATTCAAATGGTCCCCAAAAGCCCTTTCCATAAAGGGAAAGTATCCTTTACAGAGACAACATAGAGTGTCCTGTAATCAATGCACCAGTGAACTATCTCTGGCAGTTTTCAGCTTGCTCACTAACGGAACTCTTTTCTCAGCACTGCGACTGGAAGTCTGCTTGCTGACGACTTTGAGTTTCATCTAAAACAGAGTCTACAACTCGCGCACAAGCTACAATATAATTACTGACCAAACGACCTTGCAGGGTACTCTGTTACTCTCAAAACTGTCTCTTTATCAGCCATCTGCATCAAACCTCTCTAATATTTAACTTTGGTATACATGTATTTGCGTTGAAAGGATAGTGATCTCGGCCCCGGAATCAATCCTAGCCCTAACCATTCTCCCCCCAACCTTAATATGAAAAAGCACTGAGATTGTGTTTAAGATCTGACAGCAGACTAGATGCAGATCCAACACCTTCCTTGCAGTCTTTTTTATGTAACCTATGAGTATGAGTACCTGCTCCTGCATCAGTCGATTCAGGACTGAAAGTCATCTGAACTGACCTAAAACTTTTCCATTTTCTGATGAAAGTTGACTGGAAGTCATGCTTTCTAAAGGTTCATGATTTCTAAAGGTTCCTTTTCTGACGAAAGTTGACTGGAAGTCATGCTTTCTAAAGGTTAATGCTCTATAAAGGTTCCAAAAGATTCCTAGCCACTGAAATTGCCTTGATGTGCGACCCTCAACCCCAGTCTTTATTAGTTTAAAGCCTTGTCGGGCTTGTCGCTATCTTTACAATCTCGCTTTTTTGACCAGGCTAAGTATCTCTCACAATCACGCTTCATGTGTCCCCTTTGCTTGCAAAAGTAACACTGAACAGCCATGTTGCGAGAACCAACCTTCCGTGATTGGAACTGTAGCTTGGCATCCAGACTCTCTATAGCTCTAGCTACCATCTGCTCTACTTTAGATTCTGTGATAGAACCTACTGCATTTATAGTAACCGCGTCTTTTAATTTCTTACCAGAAGCCTTCCCCCCTTCAACAGCGCGGTAACTACATGTGTCATAAATGCTCATTGGGTTTTCAATACAAGTATGTTTTGCATCATCCTTATCCGAACACCCCTGACAAAATTTTGAAATAGCCTTTTGTTTATGATGGCTTTCTGGTAGATCCCTGTATGCAGGTGTAGCTAAAGACTTGTGCTCTATCTGACATGTGTCCCGATGGCTCCTGTGTCTGGAAGACGACAGATGTTTGTTGACTAATTCCCCACTTGCCAGTCTGGAAGACTGTAGCGTATGTGGGCTTGAACCTGTGACCAGCTTATCCTCCTCAACCCTAACCAGATTTTGAATGACGTCTAAAATGCTCTCTGCCTCCCGCTGCAGCTCTCGCAAATGCTCCAAATATGAAACTTTAGTATTGGATTCAGGTTTTGGACATATGTACCTTTGCTTTTCCTTATGGTCAAACAAACCCTTAGTCCTCACCTGCCTTTCAGACATGCTGATAAGCCGGTCGTAGTCATTAACTTTAACCTTCGGGTCTGATGGTGATGTACTTAAGGGTAGATCTGCGCCTGCACCCTGAACAAGTCGCTCCTTGATTGAGTTCAGCCCTGCTTGATCTGACTGTCCTGGCAGAGAGAAATCAATTACACGAAGCATGTTTTCATTGAGATTCCCCATCAGCACAAGGGACAAAGCGTCCTTCGTCACTACTTGATACTGAGCACGGAACCTTACAATGGCTTCTGCTCTAGCTTTATCCATTCCTGGGATTAAACGCAACTCCTCTACCGAAGCTGTATTAATATTCACCAACATTTTAAGCACTGAGCAAGCATATACCTATATTAATCGTGTATGAAATACAACGATAAATCTAAGGTTTATTTTCCCTGTATGGAATACAATGGAAAATCTTTATACTGACAGACAATGAACTTTCTATTCAGTCAACAGGTATAAAATACGTGATAACTGCAATAGTACAAGCAAACTTACCTTACATCCCGTGAGCTAATCTACCGTAAATAAAACTGGCATAAAACAATTTGAAACTGAATGCCTTAAGAAAAAATAACTTTACCTTAGCTTAGAATCAATTAGATGAATTCCTAGAATGCCTTAAGAAAATAATAAACTGGCATAAGTCACCCTACTGAAAACCTATCAGAATCCTAAGACAACAAAGTTATGGACTGGCATAAGACTTTCAATTATCCTCAAACTGTTTTAAGAAATATAACTGGCATAGGACAAATTCAAAACCTGCCCTAAGAAAAATGTCTATTCATCCGCACCTGCAGTGAAATAAACAAACTGTCACTCTCGCTAGATGTGTTAACACTTATTGCACATAAACCGGTAACCAGTGTGTATAGCAATAAATAAATTAACCTGCTCGGTTTAGAGACCCTTTACTTTTCTCCTACTGGCATGAAGCATAAATTCCAAGAAAAACTGGCATGTATGAGTTACCTCGATACAAGAAAAAATAACTGACATGAAACCTACACTTCAAGAAAAACTTTCATGTACGAATAACCTCTGTACAAGAAAACTGAAATGGAGCAATGACTCCTGCTTGAAACTGGCCTTTAAATCCTCGTCGCCATTAAAGTAGCCCAGTGTTTGCTCTGGAAGTCTACTCTAAACCTACTGGCTAACGAGAGAGTAATAGAATAACTCACAGTTTGTAAGGACAAGCCTCTCCTGTCCAGTCCGGTTGGCTGTCAGTAGGCAACTGCCTAGAGTCCGGTACCACGCTCGCGCGCTTCGAATCAGCTGACTCGGATGTCAACAACACATCGCACATGCGCGTCACAACAAAATCATAGAAATAGCTGGAGCTTGGGTGGGGTAATTATTTAAGGTTTTAATACGTATACCCTAAGCATTAGCTATGCGCGCCGCAACGTTGTACATAAACTACATTTAATTTCGTTATGTGACATTTATACATACCAAGCAGGATTCAATAAGGATCCTGAGCTAGATCCAATCCATGTAAGCATTCATACATGTCACAGTATTCTTAAAAGCTACTTTCGGTTTTGATATCTCATTGATGATATAAGATCATGATCAAGCGCAAATTACTTAGTGTGATCAATAGCATATTCATATAAACGAAATTTGCATATGAAACATAAAGAGAAGGAACAGAAATTATCTTCAAAATTGTTGATAGATAGAAATAATATTTATTTATTTTCTCCTCTGAATTGATTCCTTGGAGAAAACAACATGTACATGTATACAATGTTATTGTTTTTGAAAATGGTTCTGTGCACCAGGCCAAAAAAAACCAAGCAGATCATGATAGGTCATCTGTTATTGACCTACTCTGTTTACAAAAGTATAAAAATCTATGGAGTAAAGTGTTAAAGTTAACAATTTCAGTACTACTGATTTGGTATGCATTATAACATGACTACCCCCATATTTATCAGTTCTCCTATGATTTTATTGTATTATAAACTTAAATTGTAATTTTAGTGAAAACTTTCTATGCCTTAAAGTTATTAAAGTGTTAGAATATATTTTGTATTTTTCTCTGTATGTCAGATGTCAACTGTTTGGAGCCAAAGCCAGGATGTCATAAATTTATGACATCTGTCGCAGTGTGTAGGTTTATCATCACTTGTACGGCCTTGCTGTACAAGCGCGCTTTTATGGCGATATGGTAGAGTGTATGACTGCGAGCCTGGCGACCGGGTGTTCTTATGAAGAAACATACCCCCCTCAGACCTAGAATTAAACCCAGGTCGCCAGGTTCGTGTAGTCATACACTCCACCATGTCGCCATAAAAGCGCGCTTGTACAGCAATGCGTATAAGTGAGGATAAATCTACACACTGTGACATACTCCCCCAGCTATGTGTATGATAACGACCAGGAATCAAACTCGGAGCTCATACAGTCACAGCCCCAAGTTGGGTGCCAAATGTGACCAGGTGTTCTTATAAAGAAACGTACCTCTCAGACCCTGGATCAAACCCGGGTTGCCAAGCTCGCAGTCATACACTCTACCACATCGCCATAAAAGCGCACTTGTACAGGAAGGCGGTACAAGTGATGATAAACCTACACACAGTGACACATCTAAATTGGCTCCTAATTTACTGAGATACATGTGCATACGTTTTGTCTAGTTTACCATCTAAGTACTTAATTCTGTAAATTTCAGGATCTAGATCAAGCAGTCCTCAGTGAAGCCTGTGTACCAAATATATTCCCAGGGAACAGCACCAAGAAAATCTCAAATGGCAAGTATTTATATGTTAGGAGGAGAAATACAAAAAAGTTTGTGTAACTCTACTCTACTCCCAACATATTTATGTAAAAATGATGATATCATGAATATTATCTTTTTTTAATTACTGGTAATTTTTAAAATGGCATATCAATAAATGATTTCTTTGCTACAGAAATGTTTTTATCGTATTCTATCAAATTTCATAAAAGAATCTGTATCCATGATGATTTAGAACGGATTACTATCATAAAGGATACCGAAAGAAAAATATTTAAAAAAAAATTCTTTCTAAAACCGGTGAACCAATTTGAATGACATTTGGTAGGAATAGTCGCCAAATAACCCTAAATATCAAAATTTAAAAAACATCAAATTGATATTTGAAAAACCAATTAATCTCTTTCCCTGTTCTATATTTAGTCCAAATTTCATTTCCTGCTGAATATTCATGGACAAAATACTTGTAGTTAAAATTAAATATGGAAGGTGCAACACTGTAGCTATTTCAGAAAGTAAAGAAACAGAGATCTATCAATTTCCATTTGCAAACAAAGCAGACCCTGATCAGACGGCTCCTATAGGAGCCGTCTGATCTTGGTCTACTCTGTTTGCAAATGCGTGAAAACACGTTTATATGAGAGAAAGGGTTAATGTTGATTCTCTACCTCCTGTAGTATAAGCAGATTCCTAGGTAAACTGGAATCTTATCCTTAAAAACTCAAAATGTTAAACCAATTGTGACTGATCCTGATAGGTATAACATTGCAGAGATCTCCCAGGAAAATTCTTTTGTTTGTTATTTTGTAAACAGCTAGTGTTGATAACAGATACGACAGAGCTCTCCGAAATGAGGAATTGCTACATTGGTGCCAGAACTTACAAACTAGAAGTCAAATACACTTATACTTCATTTTCAAGTATTTTATGCAAATTGTTTAAAAAGCTTTTATATTTTTAGCTCATCAGACCACAAAGTGCTCAGGGTGAGCTTTTGTGATCGCCTGATGTCTGTCTGCGTGCATCATGTGTGGTCAGTTGTCAATAATTTAAAGCTTAAATCTCCTCTGAATCTGCAAGGCTCTCAGCTTTCATCTTTGGCCCATAGCATCATGTTAACCCTTTCCCTCATATAAACATGTTTTCACGCATATGCAAACAGAGTAGACCCAGATCAGACAGCTCCTAGAGGAGCCATCTGATCAGAGTCTACTCTGTTTGCTCAGAGTCTACTCTGTTTGCTAATAGAATTTGATAGATCTGTTTCCTCACTTTCTAAAATGGCTACAATGTATCACCTTCCATAATTCATAATAACTATTTTGTCCATGAATATTCATTAGGTATTGAAATTTGTAATGTAAACAAAGAACAGGGAAAGGGTTAAAGCCACTATTGTTTTTTTTTTCAGTTGTAATGCTCGAGACTCTATCGCAACCCAACAAAAGAAAGGAGTCCAATTCAACTGATCAACCTGGTTTACCAAAATGGCAGCGGACACTACAAATTATAGATGTAGTTTGCCAAACAACTGATCATATGATTATGTAAAATCCAGCAGTCCAGTACTTTCTGTGATTGACCGCACAGAACTAATGGTTCCATGAGCATCTAAGTTGGACCCATGGAAAAAAATCCAATTATAAATACTATGACACTGGCCGTTAGTTATGTATCCAAATCATGGGGAGGCAGGTCTTTTGTCAACCACAGAACTTTACAGGGTGAAGCTTTCATGTATGGACAGGTCAGACTGTAATAGCTGTTTGTGGATTCAATATAACAAGTGACCTTAAAAAGAAAGATGTGAACATTTCCAAAGCCAGAGTACACATTGATAGAATAAGTCAATGAATAGACTTCCACCTGGAGCAAATCATTAATTTAAATACATGTATGCAGGATTTGATGAAGCAAATTTTCACAGTGTGTTCATATCTCACATACTTTAACCCTTTCCATCATATGCATGTTTTCTCACATTTGCAAACAGAATGGACCGAGATCAGGCGGCTCCTATCGGAGCCGTCTGATCAGGGTCTACTCTGTTTGCTAATGATATTTGACAGATCCGTTTCTTCAGTTTCTAAATGGCTGTGAAGCTTTAATGTATGGACAGGTCAGACTGTAATAGCTGTTTGTGGATTCAATATAACAAGTGACCTTAAAAAGAAAGATGTGAACATTTTCCAAAGCCAGAGTACACATTGATAGAATAAGTCAATGAATAGACTTCCACCTGGAGCAAATCATTAATTTAAATACATGTATGCAGGATTTGATGAAGCAAATTTTCACAGTGTGTTCATATCTCACATACTTTAACCCTTTCCATCATATGCATGTTTTCTCACATTTGCAAACAGAATGGACCGAGATCAGGCGGCTCCTATCGGAGCCGTCTGATCAGGGTCTACTCTGTTTGCTAATGATATTTGACAGATCCGTTTCTTCAGTTTCTAAATGGCTGTGATATTCAACCTTCCATATTTCATTACAACTGTATCGGCCATGAATATTCAATAGGTATTGAATTTTGGAATAAATAAAGAACAGGGAAAGGGTTAAGCTGTCAATTAGTTGTTGTTGACTTGACTGTTGTATGTTGTACAGTGTACCAGAGGAGAATATAAGAACTATAGTTTGAGTAATTCTCCTCATTTTCAAAAGTAATTTAGTATCAAACAAAACAAATTGGGTACATGCACCTGGCCTTAGGTATTCGGACATTTTATATTAAATGAACTATTCCTAATTGTCATTTAATACATTTACCTCAAATAAAATATAGTATCTACATAAATAATATCATTGGTTTTTGTGTCACCTGCTGAGAAGCAGTGTGCCAGATAGGGATCATTTTTTCATCGTCTGTCCGTCAGTCTGCCTACCCGTTACACATTGCAAGGTTCAGATTTTAGGTCAGCCTCATTGGCAGATGACACATGTGTTCTGTGAACACCTCTTGTTACTCAAAACACTACTTATAAATCTGTTCCTCTGGTATACTAGAATTGATTTGACTGAAAGTGTTTGGATACTGTATATTATACAATGTATGAATAAATATTATTTATGAATGATAGATAAGTTTAACCCTTTTCTCCATGAATATTCATGTAAGAAATAATGATATCACTATTATTTATTATGCCGCCACAATGTGGTGGCATATAGGGTTTGCTCTTGTCTGTCCGTCCTTCCGTATGCACGTCTAGAAGAATTTGTCGGGGCTCTTTCTTGGAAAGTGTTTGTCAAATCCACACTAAACTTTACACAAATGTTTGTGATCATTATATCTTGGTCAAGTTTTATAGCCATGTAAATTGCTTCAGTGGTTTATGAGTTGCAACCCTTTATTTGCAAGAATGACTTTTAAAAATATCTTGTCCAGACTCTTTCTTGAAAGTATTTGTCCAATCCTCATCAAACTTTACACACATGTCTGTTGCCATCATATCTTGGTCATGGTTGATAGCCATGTAAATGGCTTCAGTCGTTTAGGAGTTGCGACCCTTTATTTGCAAAAATGGTTTTAAAAATATTTTGTCCGGACTCTTTCTTGGAAAGTATTTGTCCAGTCTACACCAAACTTTACATGTTTATGGCCATTATATCTTGGTCAGATTTTATAGCAGTGTAAATCGCTGTAGTTGTTCAGGAATTGCGGCCCTTTTTTCTTCAAAAGATGACTTTAAAAATATCTTGTCCGGACTCTTTCTTGGAAATTATTTGTCCAATCGTCACCAAACTTTACACACGTTTGTGGCCATTATATCTTGGTCAAGTTCGATAGCCATGTAAATATCTTCAGTCATTAAATACTTTACATGTTTATGGGCATATATAATCAATTTTATGATAATTATGGCACTTTCACTCTGTGACAAAAAAATCTGATGTTGGGGCATGAATGTCCTATGGGCACATTTCTTCTTAGATATGAAATTTACATTAACACAAGATTTTTACGACTGTAGAATCACTAGATCACTAGAATAAGGTCTATAATTATCATTTTACAAGTAAACAGAGCATGTATACCCAGACCAGACGGTTCCTATATGAGCTGTCTTATCTGGGTTTATGGTTTGAAAATGTGTTCAAAAATTATTAATGGGGTAGAGGGTTATTACAGATGACAGGAGCATGCAGTCTTTTTACATGTACATTTGTAATAGGTAAAATTTACACTTTCAATACTGAATTTCCATTTGGAATCTTTTATTTTCTAAAAATGATGAATTTGTATTGGCAATCTTATGGGTGTTTTTCTTTATCAAAATTATTTATGACAAACACATCAGTCCCTTATGAGAGGGGTTCTAGAGCCCTCTCATCTTGGGTTACACTGTTTGCAAATGGCATTGAATCTCAGTTGTGGCATTGTTAGGGTTAGGTTGGGTGTCATCATATTACAGTTGTAATTGCATATTACAATTGTAACATTATATTGCCAATCTATGAAGACAAAATCAAATATAAAATATGAACTTGTTTACTCTTGGCACCTTAACTCTTTTTCTATTCTATACTTATGTAAGAAGTAATTCCATCATGAATATTTATTAACTGAAATTTATGATGGTGTATGTAGACAGGATGTTTTTGCTCAGGCAGAAACTATAGAATCATATCTTTACATGTACTCTACCATAAGCAAACAGAACAGACATTGATCAGATGGCTCCTATAGGAGTCATCTGATCAGGTCTACTCTGTTTGCAAATAGATAATACAGAAAAGGCATTTATATGAAGGAAATGTTAGATTTCTCAAACTCTTGCTCGAGTCTGATCAATAAAAATGTGATACACATGTACTAGGTCTACACTGTTTCAATGCTGTGTATCCCTTTTGTTCCTTACAAGGAACAAACTATCAGGGCTCTTAACTTCAGGGAGTACCTCTTCTCAAATTGCTTATTTCTCAACCAATTCCTACCGTGTGCCTTCTCATCAGAATTGTCTTGTGACTATCTAATGAATAGTCACAAAGTAGATCTAATATTTGTTAGAGAAATAGTAAAACTTTTGTTAGAAAATATTGATATTCTTTCTCCCATCAAGAGATATTAGTTACGTTGTTAATAAACTTCGTGAACTATATACATGTACATCTATTACTTTCTGACCCTTTCAAAAAACGCTCACTTTCAGTACTTTGATTCTTTTTTGTGTCACCTGCCGAGAGGCGGTGTGTCACTTAGGGATCACTTTTCCGTCGTCTGTCTGTCTGTCTGTACGACCGTCTGTCTGTCTGTCCGCCTGTCCGTAACACTTTCTTTTTTGGCTGTCATTTCTAAACTAATTATACAGCTTTCAAATTTCACACATGGAACAAGCATGATAAGAGGAAGTGTCATGCCCAAGGGCCACAACTCTAGCATCAATATTTTTTTAGTTATTCCCCTTTTTCATACTAACAATAAGTTTTTGTGTCAGCTGCAAGCAGGTGACACATGTGTTCCTCCGAACACTCTTGTTCTGTGTGTGCAAAATATGCAACAGTGTTGTGTCTCTGTCAAATAATATAAAATTGCAGATGTCTGTAAAACATATTGTAGTTGTCTATTTTATACACATGTAATTGCAGTAATGCATCAACAAACCTAAACTATGTAATTTGGTGACAAAACGATGCAGATATGGTGCATTCAGAGGGTTGTTACTGTAGACATAGTGTGCAGTCAGCACATAATAACTGCCTTTTCATCAATAAGTTTTTAAGCAATATGTGTTGGTATTTGAAAAGGCAACTGAGAAGAATGTTCAAAGAATGATAAAAAAATCATTTCATACAGTTACTTTCCAATCAACCATATTTGAGCAATTAACAGTTTTGATCCAAATATGTTGTTTGGTTACTTTATGCTGTATCTGTATCCAACCTGTTGTCCTGGAAAGTTTGCCAATAGTGTTAATCCTGTCCTTCCTACAAGTGTTTTTTTCACACATTTGCCAACAGAGTAGACCAGTCAGATATGGCTCCTATAGGAGTCATCTGGTCATGGTCTGCTGTTTGCTTATGAAATTATAATAGATTTGACTATAGTTTCTACCAATACCCGAAAAACTAATTTGCATATGCCATTATAAAATATCAGCTAATAACTATTTATGATATCATTAGTTTTACATGGATATTGAACAGAGGAAGGATTAAATAGTCAGTAGCTGATTTTAGGGACATAATCACTGCATGTCCTTTTCTATTTCAGCAAATGGATAGACTTTGCCTTGACCCAGAACTTTCGGCATTGGTCCAGGCATATCACAGACATGCATGGGAGCAGAATACTATAACAGAGCCATGAGGCATTCCGGCTATGCAATGTGGGAGCAGACAACAGGGAATAATTTCAAGCTACTGTGTTTAGAGGATAAGGGACACCTTCCTGGACAGCATTGACCAGTATACAGGATTTGTCCCCAACATATACATTTATCATTCTTTTGCTAATTGACTCAACATAAATCTGTAACATCATGGATTCCGAATGAAGACACTGAATATCCCAGACTCTCGTCTCAATCAAAACTGTGTGTCACTTATATGGAAAAGAAATTACAATATACATCATGGATAGTGTTTACTTTAGCCATTTACTGGATATACAAAAAAGTATTTGCCTTTTACAGTATTCATATAAAAGTTAATGACATCATGAATATTTTCAATCATGTAATTAGATCTATATCATGTCGATAGCAAACAGAACAGATCATGATCAGTCAGACTTCTTCTATAGGAGCCATCTGATCTCGGTCAACTCCATTTGCATAATGTGTGAAAATGCATTTATATGAGGGAAAGGGGTAAACAGGGTAGACTCAGATCAGACCGTTCCTGTAGAAGCTTTTTGTTCATGGTCTTTTTTATTTGCTTATGGAATAATATATTGCCAATTCCTTCTTATAAACACATTTTCACTCACTTACAGAGTAGACCTAGATCAGATGGCTCCTTAAGGAGACATCTGGTCTGAGTCTGCTCTGTTTGCTAATGGAATTTAATAGATCTGTTTCTTTAGTTTCTATGCTAAAATGACAGCATGGATATTTATTAGCACAAATTTAACCATGTAAACCTTTCAGGGGAATTGTTTGCTTTGACAAAAACTGTAGAATCAGATGCATAGCATGTCAAAAGCAAAAAGAGCAGACCCTGATCAGACGTCTCATATAGGAACCGTCTGATCTGGGTCTATTCTGCGTAATGCATGCAAAAGACGTTTATATGAGGGAAAGGGTTAAATAGAGTAGACCCAGATCATACAGTTCCTGTAGACACTTTCTGGTCAGGACCTATATTATTTGCTTATGGAATAAGCTTTAATTCATTCTGTAGTATCTGCCAAAAATGTTCCTGTGCTCACAGACCATTATATAAATAAATCCTTTATTCTATGAAGAAGCCTGTCTACGCCTTTGTAGACTGAGATCAGATGGCTCCTGTAGCAGCCATTTGATCAGGGTATGCTCTGCTTTCATATGAAATAACAAAAGTTTAAATCTACTGTTTCTACCAAGGCCAAAATGCATGTGTACATATTATGCCAACGTAAAAATCAGTTATTCATGGTGCCGCTACTTTTTACATGATTATTTATGCAGTGAAGGTTTTATCAAATTGTTATTCATAATGTCATAAATCAATATTCATGAATCAACACATTTTCTCATAGGGACAACTTTTGACACATTTGCAACTAAGTAGAAGCCGTCTGCTCAGGGTTTGCTGTTACTATTCCATGTTAACCCATTCCCACAGAGGCTATTTTTGAACCCAACCTGTTGGATACCATAAATCTACTGACAAGGAGCAAGAACAATTTTAGAATTGTGTATTTTTAAACCATTGTGATAAATAGAGCAAATGCATTAAGAGGTGGCACTATGAGGGAATGAGTTACATATACTGTGTATGTGTAAACTTTAGTCCTGGAATATAAATACAGTAAAATTTCTTTAACTAATATTCATGTGGGAATGGTTCGTGTTTCCATACATGTAGTATACTGAATAACACACGCGTCAACAGGAACTTAGCCTTTCTGAATTTGTCTGCCATGTACTCTTTCAGCACTATGTACCTGTTTTTATGTACTCATTACTTTTTCAAACAGTGTAAACCCAGATCAGAAGGCTCCTATAGGAACCCTCTAATCAGAGTCTGCACTGTTTGCTAATTTAAAACAGTATCTGTAAAACACCCCAAATTCCATGTACAGTTGTACACTGGTTCATGTTTTAGTGACAAAAAAGACCTACAAGACAACATAAAAACCCACAATAGCTACTTAGAGTTGAAAGGGTCAAAACGCAAACAGTGCTGGTCACTATACACACGTTCAAATGCTGCTAAGGGCTTTATGCATGAATACTTTTATCATGGTGTTTCCCAATTCATTGCTGAACCTTTCCAATAAATGTTTTACACAAAATGCAACTGTCTTGTAGTTATTTTATTCCTCTACTCACAGTTCAGGATAAGCATGCCTTACCAAGTTATTCTTCAAATAACTCAATAACTTATTCAACAATATCTATGGTGTAACCAAATGAACAAACCTTTATATACACATTATCGCATCATAACGGATTTGGTGCAAAACTATTGTTACATCTTCACTTTAGTGGCAAAATTATAGCACTTTTGCACCAAACCCTCAACAAAAATACTTGGAAAGAAAACAGCACTTTGTAACACCAATACATATCCGTCTTTGCTAAAAGTCCCTTGCTAGCAGCACTTTCAGTGCTTTGATTTTATCTATGACCTTAGGTAACAGTTTGGACGCATACATTCATTTACATCCATTAATTCGGGGTCTCATCAGGATCCAAACTGATTGACACTCTAACCGCGGTGTCTTGAAAACAATGATGAACATTCACTTGAAAACTTTGAAGCAGGAAACAGGTTTTTGCAGACGACCTTTTGTCACACCTGTACTCATTTATCGCTTTGGAGCGTGACCATGTGACTATATATTTCGGGAATGCATAATTTACCCGTCACATTAATGTGCGCGAATTCGCGGGGCAATGACTTCGCTGCGATCTCGCGAGCCGTAGAGATGGCGGACGATGACATAGTGGTTTGTGGAATCGGCGGTCGGTTTCCAGAAGCCGACAATGTAGATGAATTCTGGACACTGTTGACAAATGGTGAGAACCACATGAAGGACATTCCGCCAGAAAGATGCAACATTAATAAACATTACGATCCGGACCCGAATAAACCAGGGAAAACTTATGTAAAAAAGGCGGCGCTTATCAAAAAGCAAGTACATTTAGTTGTAAATGCTATTTCTTATAGTGATTTTTATATTATCATTACTATTGTTATTATCATTATTATTAATTATTAATATCATTATTTGTTATGGTGGTTATTATTTATTATTATTATGTATGATGGTTATTACTATTATTTATTATGATGATTATTATTACTGCCATCTATATTATTATTATTTATGATGATTATTATTATTATTACTATCATCTCTTTAAAAGAGTGTACATATATTAGTAAACCGTGTAAACAAACATCAAAGGGTTCTTCTAGGAGCCGCGTCTGCACTGTTTGTCACTCAGAACCTACTAGGAGCCACGTCTGCACTGTTTGTCACTCAGAACCAATCGCAAATTATACCTTTTCAAAATGAATCATTCTTTTGCTAATTGACTCAACATAAATCTGTAACATCATGGATTCCGAATGAAGACACTGAATATCCCAGACTCTCGTCTCAATCAAAACTGTGTGTCACTTATATGGAAAAGAAATTACAATATACATCATGGATAGTGTTTACTTTAGCCATTTACTGGATATACAAAAAAGTATTTGCCTTTTACAGTATTCATATAAAAGTTAATGACATCATGAATATTTTCAATCATGTAATTAGATCTATATCATGTCGATAGCAAACAGAACAGATCATGATCAGTCAGACTTCTTCTATAGGAGCCATCTGATCTCGGTCAACTCCATTTGCATAATGTGTGAAAATGCATTTATATGAGGGAAAGGGGTAAACAGGGTAGACTCAGATCAGACAGTTCCTGTAGAAGCTTTTTGTTCATGGTCTTTTTTATTTGCTTATGGAATAATATATTGCCAATTCCTTCTTATAAACACATTTTCACTCACTTACAGAGTAGACCTAGATCAGATGGCTCCTTAAGGAGACATCTGGTCTGAGTCTGCTCTGTTTGCTAATGGAATTTAATAGATCTGTTTCTTTAGTTTCTATGCTAAAATGACAGCATGGATATTTATTAGCACAAATTTAACCATGTAAACCTTTCAGGGGAATTGTTTGCTTTGACAAAAACTGTAGAATCAGATGCATAGCATGTCAAAAGCAAAAAGAGCAGACCCTGATCAGACGTCTCATATAGGAACCGTCTGATCTGGGTCTATTCTGCGTAATGCATGCAAAAGACGTTTATATGAGGGAAAGGGTTAAATAGAGTAGACCCAGATCATACAGTTCCTGTAGACACTTTCTGGTCAGGACCTATATTATTTGCTTATGGAATAAGCTTTAATTCATTCTGTAGTATCTGCCAAAAATGTTCCTGTGCTCACAGACCATTATATAAATAAATCCTTTATTCTATGAAGAAGCCTGTCTACGCCTTTGTAGACTGAGATCAGATGGCTCCTGTAGCAGCCATTTGATCAGGGTATGCTCTGCTTTCATATGAAATAACAAAAGTTTAAATCTACTGTTTCTACCAAGGCCAAAATGCATGTGTACATATTATGCCAACGTAAAAATCAGTTATTCATGGTGCCGCTACTTTTTACATGATTATTTATGCAGTGAAGGTTTTATCAAATTGTTATTCATAATGTCATAAATCAATATTCATGAATCAACACATTTTCTCATAGGGACAACTTTTGACACATTTGCAACTAAGTAGAAGCCGTCTGCTCAGGGTTTGCTGTTACTATTCCATGTTAACCCATTCCCACAGAGGCTATTTTTGAACCCAACCTGTTGGATACCATAAATCTACTGACAAGGAGCAAGAACAATTTTAGAATTGTGTATTTTTAAACCATTGTGATAAATAGAGCAAATGCATTAAGAGGTGGCACTATGAGGGAATGAGTTACATATACTGTGTATGTGTAAACTTTAGTCCTGGAATATAAATACAGTAAAATTTCTTTAACTAATATTCATGTGGGAATGGTTCGTGTTTCCATACATGTAGTATACTGAATAACACACGCGTCAACAGGAACTTAGCCTTTCTGAATTTGTCTGCCATGTACTCTTTCAGCACTATGTACCTGTTTTTATGTACTCATTACTTTTTCAAACAGTGTAAACCCAGATCAGAAGGCTCCTATAGGAACCCTCTAATCAGAGTCTGCACTGTTTGCTAATTTAAAACAGTATCTGTAAAACACCCCAAATTCCATGTACAGTTGTACACTGGTTCATGTTTTAGTGACAAAAAAGACCTACAAGACAACATAAAAACCCACAATAGCTACTTAGAGTTGAAAGGGTCAAAACGCAAACAGTGCTGGTCACTATACACACGTTCAAATGCTGCTAAGGGCTTTATGCATGAATACTTTTATCATGGTGTTTCCCAATTCATTGCTGAACCTTTCCAATAAATGTTTTACACAAAATGCAACTGTCTTGTAGTTATTTTATTCCTCTACTCACAGTTCAGGATAAGCATGCCTTACCAAGTTATTCTTCAAATAACTCAATAACTTATTCAACAATCTCTATGGTGTAACCAAATGAACAAACCTTTATATACACATTATCGCATCATAACGGATTTGGTGCAAAACTATTGTTACATCTTCACTTTAGTGGCAAAATTATAGCACTTTTGCACCAAACCCTCAACAAAAATACTTGGAAAGAAAACAGCACTTTGTAACACCAATACATATCCGTCTTTGCTAAAAGTCCCTTGCTAGCAGCACTTTCAGTGCTTTGATTTTATCTATGACCTTAGGTAACAGTTTGGACGCATACATTCATTTACATCCATTAATTCGGGGTCTCATCAGGATCCAAACTGATTGACACTCTAACCGCGGTGTCTTGAAAACAATGATGAACATTCACTTGAAAACTTTGAAGCAGGAAACAGGTTTTTGCAGACGACCTTTTGTCACACCTGTACTCATTTATCGCTTTGGAGCGTGACCATGTGACTATATATTTCGGGAATGCATAATTTACCCGTCACATTAATGTGCGCGAATTCGCGGGGCAATGACTTCGCTGCGATCTCGCGAGCCGTAGAGATGGCGGACGATGACATAGTGGTTTGTGGAATCGGCGGTCGGTTTCCAGAAGCCGACAATGTAGATGAATTCTGGACACTGTTGACAAATGGTGAGAACCACATGAAGGACATTCCGCCAGAAAGATGCAACATTAATAAACATTACGATCCGGACCCGAATAAACCAGGGAAAACTTACGTAAAAAAGGCGGCGCTTATCAAAAAGCAAGTACATTTAGTTGTAAATGCTATTTCTTATAGTGATTTTTATATTATCATTACTATTGTTATTATCATTATTATTAATTATTAATATCATTATTTGTTATGGTGGTTATTATTTATTATTATTATGTATGATGGTTATTACTATTATTTATTATGATGATTATTATTACTGCCATCTATATTATTATTATTTATGATGATTATTATTATTATTACTATCATCTCTATAAAGGAGTGTACATATATTAGTAAACACAGTGTAAACAAACATCAAAGGGTTCTTCTAGGAGCCGCGTCTGCACTGTTTGTCACTCAGAACCTATTAGGAGCCGCGTCTGCACTGTTTGTCACTCAGAACCTATTAGGAGCCACGTCTGCACTGTTTGTCACGCAGAACCTACTAGGAGCCGCGTCTGCACTGCTTGTCATTCAGAACCTATTATAAGCCGCGTCTGCACTGTTTGTCACTCAGAACCTGCTAGGAGCCGCGTCTGCACTGTTTGTCATTCAGAACCTGCTAGGAGCCACGTCTGCACTGTTTGTCACTCAGAACCTATCGCAAATTATACCTTTTCAAAATGAATGAACTACAATGTATATCGTTAAATTCCGGTATGTCATTGGACACTGTAAGGGGTAAATGAGATAAAACCCGTCACCTCAGTACAAGTGTCGTAAACTACAGTAAAATTTCTATAAACCGAACTGTTAGTATAGAAGAGTTTAGACACTTTTAGGTAGCTGCTTAATGCAGGATGAAAATCATATAAAAACACATAGAGGAGCAATAGCTTTCTGCATGACTTTCATCCTGCATTAAGCTGTCACCTGTATCCAGACCGATATAATTAATACTAAATTAAACGTCCAGTTTAGAGGGGTTTTACTGTATTACGTTAAACTCATCTGGATCCAAACTGTTTGTTCCTGTGACTGTTCATAGCAGACGACAAAGTTTGCAGACGACAAAATTTGGCAGCGAAATAGTTAAGAAATATAGTACATGTAGTATACAGCGCGAAAATTATGTTGCCTGTTAGTCTTTACCTGATCAATATTCATGTAAAGAAATACTGACATCATGCATATTAATTAGCTGACGTGTTATATTGGCATATGAACACAGGAATATTTGGGAATGGCAGAAACTGTAGAATCAGATCTGATCTATATTTCTCCTTGAGTAAACAGAACAGACCCTGAGCAGACGGCTCCTACAAGACCCAAACTTTGTTTGCGCAAGGCCTGAAAGGAATGACCTTTCAGGTAAGAATGTGCTCACATGCCATAATGTTATGAAAGTATATTTTCTCATATAAGTGCATTTACTTACGCAAGCAAGTGAAAACGTTTTCTTACTTAAGTATACATAAATATAAATACTCCAGGAGTAAATTAGGGTTAAGTAAACAAATTATTTGCTTGGAAGTAAAATTAATACTTACTACATATAATTCGAAAAAGGGAAATACAAGCAAAATTAGTAATATACCAAATAATGAAACAAATCTTGCCTGAGTATCGATTTACCAAGTTATCAAGAATGTGTATTCTTCTCTATGTTCATTGAAACACAACGTTGTTATTATTGACATTTCCTCCTAAAACATGACAAGCGCATAAAAAGACAGTTCCAGCAACAATTCGTAATTTGAAGAAAGGAAACGTAAGAAAATATATCAATTTACTGAGTACTTCCTGGAAGAGTCATGTAAACAAGTTGCATTATTGCATAACTGATAAATATATACACTGAACTCAATTCATTGGCGCACTGTGAGTGCGGTTGTTATTTGCATGACTCACTGACCCTTTACACGATACAGACGTCTTTGCAAACAGAGTAAAACCAGATCAGACAGCTTCAGTCCATTATTTTCGAGGAATGCTAAAACAACACGAGCTAGGTCAATATACATAATGTTATTGACAAGCATTGGCCACAGCTTCAACTTCAGTAGTACCTGTTGGGTGCAACATTCAACATACAAGAATAAGATAATGGTAGACCCTGGGAACAGCTGCCGACCATTAGTTTAGCCTATTAATTATTGTCTATTTTTCATCATACTGTTATTGGTTTAAGTAAATGTGTGGAAAATACTGAGAACGCTAAACCACACCAAATGGCTCCTTGCGATTCAAATGCCCGCGTGTTCTATGCCGAAGACTTGTCCCAGTAAGGAGCACAAGAGGGCTGCCGCCATACCATGGGGGTAGCGCTGTCAACCAGTTGACCGACACAACAACCTAGGTTGTTTGAAATGTCAGGCTTCATTATCATTATAACCACATATTATCAATATCCAAATTATCCGCCATTACTTTATTACACATTATTATTATCCACATTAACAGTCATTATTTCATTATAATTATCAGTCATTATTCATTATTTCATTACACATTATCAGTCATTATTTCATGATACATTGCCATTAATTATTTCATTACACATTATCAGTCGTTATTTCATTTTACATTATGACTCATTACCATTTGTCACTCATTGCCCAATTTCACTCATTGTAACATTGCATAATGCCATGTTAATAAGAAATCCAAAATGTGAAGCTAGACCAGCTCAGATGCCACACAATCTGATGTTTGAAAGCATTGCAGTGAATTTCTTTTTCTTGAATCCTATTCAATGACATGAATAACATGCAAAACTGTAAAAGGCAACCTAGCTCCCCGAAAGAAGTAAAATTACAAGATTGCGGTTTATTTGTTTGATATGAGAGAGAATTCCATGGTTTAAAATCCCACCTCTAACTATTTAAACCACAGCACCTGTTTTACCCGCAAGTGAGCTTGTTGGGATTCTTATATGATGCTTATATGCTCTAGATTTCTATTGGCCTATATCCCTAACCTCTTCGTCTGACAGACCCAACGTTGCAGCGGCGTTAGCTTCGCATATTCGAAACGAATGTGACCTATAACCTTTGCTGCCCATGCCAATAAGGCGCAAAGTCTTGTCCAATACAGCAGAAAACTGGTATCTTGTCACCGGGGCACCACTAATTATTTTCAAACATACAATCAGATTGGCAAACCGTTTGGACCCTGATTGGACGCCATGATTAGTCGAGTTACTCGGCGTCTCATCTGGATCCAGATTGTTTGCATCTAGCGTATCATATTCGCCCGTAGCATATTTAGGGTAAATTGCCTGGCCTACATTTTGATGACTCGATATATTTGTACAAGTTTATGTACATGGCGTAAAATCACTGACCCGATACCAATGAAGTGAAGCATTACAAATACTATCTTTACCAACCCACCACCCTACACCATGCTGAAAACTAAACTCCAGATCAAAACAATGTGCTGAAACCCAGACTTGTTACACTTTGTATTTACATCCGATCCGTTCAAGCTTTTAAGAAACTTTTGACAGAAACTTAACTTCTGATGGAATGCCAAAAACAGTTTGGATCCTGATTAACTCGGGCTCTCATTTGGATCCAAACCTTTTTTTCAAATACCAGACAAGTCGAAGTTGGCATTAGAAGGGTTAACTACATCCGGATAAACTTTAATTCACGTACCATGACACAAGTTGTTCGCCTACTCCATGTCGAATGTTCACGTAAGAAATAATGACATGCCATGAATACTTATTAGCTGAACATTTATATCCTGTAGTGTGTCCCGTATATACACAGGTATTTTGGTATTTGTGGAAACTGTAGTCAGACATATTATCATTTCATAAGTAAACTGGACAGACCCTGGTCAGACCGGTCCTACAGTAGTCCTCTGATTGACAGACCCTGGTCAGACCAGTCTGGTCAGACCGGTCCTACAGTAGTCTTCTGATCGACAGACCCTGGTCAGACCGGTCCTACAGTAGTCTTCTGATCGACAGACCCTGGTCAGACCGGTCCTACAGTAGTCTTCTGATCGACAGACCCTGGTCAGACCGGTCCTACAGTAGTCTTCTGATCGACAGACCCTGGTCAGACCGGTCCTACAGTAGTCCTATGATCGACAGACCCTGGTCAGACCGGTCCTACAGTAGTCTTCTGATCGACAGACCCTGGTCAGACCGGTCCTACAGTAGTCCTCTGATCGACAGACCCTGGTCAGACTGGCCCTACAGTATCTGTTTGATCTTGGTCTACTCTGTTTGTATAGGCATTGAAAGTGTTTGTATGAAGGAAAATGTAAACAATGGGTTACTTCTTACTCTATAGGTTAATCATCGACTCTGTAATAATCAATATCGCACTAGATCCAGATTGGAGCAGACATAGTTTCACAGCGGGGTACCGTTTAAATAATTTATTCCCATATTATTTACCGTATACCCGTCAATATCGTATTTTCGGACCCATCCATGTTTCATGTTTACATGAAATATTTGTTTGTATAGATTCTGAAGAGAGGTGATCCCCCGAAAGCAAATATATAAGAACAGTAATTGAAAGTGCAACACTGCTCACGCCCCCTAGCACCGGCTTAAGTGTTATTCAATTTTCAGAACAAAAAGTACTGAAAGTCATGATCTCGAAGGATCAGAATCACCCCGGCTTCATTTACCCTTTCCCGGATAGAGATATATTGTCAAGCCTTTACAAACAGAGTAGACCAATACCAGACATCTGTCTGATCAGGATGTACTCTGTTTGCTTATTATCCTCTCCAGGTAGACCTTTTCCCTGTTCATATGATCTAGGATGTACGATTATTATTTGAGAAAACTCTGAATCATTCATCGATTGCTCACATGTTAGTTCGCCTTTTTAACCATACACACCGTTTAGCAGAGTGGACTTGTAAAACGAGTAGTTTGAGAGAATCCAATTTTCATAATTGGTAAAAATTCTTAACGATTTTGTTTTGTCCACAAGTATGCAATTATAACCAAAATGTTAAACTCTGGTAAACTTACAACATATTAAAATATTCCGATTTGCACTCGAGTTTCAAAGTTAGAAAATATGGATCTTGGTACTGGTCAAATATGGATCTTGGTACTGGTGTAATATGGATCTTGGTACGGGTCTAATATGGATCTTGGTACGGGTCTAACCTGTTTTATCGCCTATGTTAATGTTAACGGAAACTAGACAGATAGGTTAACGTGTGTAAATGTGTGCTGTATTATGTAGCTGTGTGCTGAATTATGAAGCTGTGTGCTCTGTTATGTAGCTGTGTGCTGTATTGTGTGACTGTGTGCTGTATTGTGTGGCTGTGTGCTGTATTGTTTGACTGTGTGTTGTATTGTGTTGCTGTGTGCTGTATTATGTAGCTGTGTGCTGTATTATGTAACTTTGTGATGTATGGTGTGGCTTTGTGCTGTATTGAGTGACTGTGTGCTGTATTGTGTAGCTGTGTGTTGTTTTGTGTAAATATGTGCTGTATTGTGTGACTGCGTGCTGTATTTTGTAGATGTGCTTTATTATGTATCTGTGTGCTGTATTATGTAGCTTTGTGCTGTATTGTGTGACTGTGTATTGTATTGTGTGACTGTGTACTGTATTGTGAAGTGTGTGCTTTATTGTGTGACCGTGTGCTGTATTGTGTAGCTGTGTGCTGTATTGTGTAAGTGTCTGCTGTATTTTGTAGCTGTGTGCAGTATTATGTGACTGTGTACTGTATTGTGAAGTGCGTGCTGTATTGTGTGACTGTGTGCTGTATTGTGACTGTGTGCTGTATTGTGTGATTGTGTGCTTTATTGTGTAAGTGTCTGTTGTATTATGTAGCTGTGTGCTGTATTATGTTACTGTGTGCTGTATTGTGTGACTGTTTGCTGTATTGTGATTGTGTGCTATATTGTGTGACTGTGTGCTGTATTGTGTAAGTTTGTGATGTGTTGTGTGACTTTGTGCTGTATTGTGTGACTGTGTGCTGTATTGTGTAATGGTGTGCTGTATTATGTAGCTGTCGTTGTATTATGTGACTGTGTTGTGTATTGTGTGACTGTGTGCTGTATTGTGACTGTGGGCTGTATTGTGTGACTGTTTGCTGTATGGTGTGACTGTGTGCTGTACTGTGTGACTGTGTGCTGTATTGTGTGTCTATGTGCTGTATTGTGTGACTGTGTGCTGTATTATGTGAGTTGTGCTGTAGTGTGTGACTGTGTGCTGTAGTGTGACTGTGTGCTGTATTGTGTGACTGTGTGCTGTATTGTGTGACTGTGTGCTGTATTTATGTAGCTGTGTGCTGTATTATGAAGCTGTGTGCTGTATTATGTAGCTGTGTGCTGGATTGTGTGACTGTGTGCTGTATTGTGTAGCTTTGTGCTGTATTGTGTAAGTGTATGTTGTATTATGTAGCTGTGTGCTGTATTATGTGACTCTGTGCTGCATTGTGTGACTGTGTACAGTAATGGAAGTGTGTGCTGTATTGTGTGACTGTGTACTGTATTGTGACTGTGTGCTGTATTGTGTGACTGTGTGCTGTATTGTGTGTCTGCTGTATTATGTTGCTGTATACTGTATTATGAAGTTGTGTGCTGTATTGTGTGACTGTGTGCTGTATTGTGACTGTGCGCTGTATTGTGTGACTGTGTGCTGTATTGTGTAAGTTTGTGCTGTATTATGGTACTGTGTGCTGTATTGTGTGACTGCTTGCTGTATTGTGTGACTGTGTGCAGTTTTGTGTGAATGTGTGCTGTATTGTGTGACGTGTGCGCTGTATTATGTAGCTTTCTGCTGTATTATGTGACTATGTGCTGAATTGTGTGACTGTTTGATGTATTATGTGACTGTGTGCTGTATTATGTAGCGGTGTGATGTATTATGTAGCTGTGTGCTGTATTGTGGAAGTGTGTGCTGTATTGTGTGACTGTGTGCTGTATTGTTTGACTATGTGCTGTATTATGTAGCGGTGTGCTGTATTATGTAGCTGTGTGCTGTATTGTGTAAGTGTGTGCTGTATTGTGTGACTGTGTGCTGTATTGTGTGACTTTGTGCTGTATTTATGTAGCTGTGTGCTGTATAATGAAGCTGTGTGCTGTATTGTGTAGATGTGTGCTGGATTGTGTGACTGTGTGCTGTATTGTGTGGCTATGTGCGGTATTATGTAGCTGTGTGCTGTATTATGTAGCTTTGTGCTTTAAAGTGTGGCTTTGTGCTGTATTTTGTGACTGTGTGCTGTATTGTGTAGCTGTGTGCTGTTTTGTGTAAATATGTGCTGGATTGTGTGACTGTGTGCTGTGTTGTGTAGCTGTGTGCCTTATTATGTATGTGTGTGCTGTATTATGTAGCTTTGTGCTGTATTGTGTGACTGTGTACTGTATTGTGTGACTGTGTACTGTATCGTGAAGTGTGTCCTGTATTGTGTGACTGTGTGCTGTATTGTGTAGCTTTGTGCTGTATTGTGTAGGTGTCTGTTGTATTATGAGGCTGTGTGCTGTATTATGTAGCTGTGTACTGTATTGTGTAAGTGTGTGCTGTATTTTGTGACTGTGTGCTGTATTGTGTGAATGTGTGCTTTATGTTGTGACTGTGTGCTGTATTATGTGAATGTGTGCTGTATATATGACTGTGTGCTGTATTGTGACTGTTTGCTGTATTGTGTGACTGTGTGCTGTATTATGTAGCTGTGTGCTGTATTATGAAGCTGTGTGCTGTAATATATAGATGTGTGCTGTATTATGTGGCTGTGTGCTGTATTGTGTGACTGTGTGCTGTATTGTGTGACTGTGTGACTGTATTGTGTAGCTGTGTACTGTAGTATGTAGCTGTGTGCTGTATTATGTAGCTGTGTGCTGTTTTATGTAGCTTTGTGCTATGTGGTGTGACTTTGTGCTGTATTGTGTGATTGTGTGCTGTATTGTGTAACTGTGTGCTGTTTTGTGTAAGTATTGCTGTATTGTGTGATTGTGTGATTGTGTTCCGTATTGTGTAGCTGCGTGATTTATTATGTATCTGTGCGCTGTATTATGTAGCTTTGTGCTGTGTTATGTGACTGTGTAATGTATTGTGTGACTTTGTACTGTATTGTGTGACTGTGTAGTGTATTGTGTGACTGTGTACTGTATTGTGTGACTGTGTACTGTATTATGTAGCTGTCTGCTGTATTATGTAGCCGTGTGTAATGTATTGTGTGATTTTGTAATGTGTTGTGTGACTGTGGAATGTATTGTGTGACTGTGTAATGTATTGTGTGACTTTGTACTGTATTGTGAAGTTGTGCTGTATTGTGTGACTGTGTGCTGTATTGTGTAGCTGTGTGCTGTATTGTGTGACTGTGTGCTGTATTGTGTAAGTGTTTGCTGTATTGTTTGACTGTGTGCTGTATTGTGACTCTGTACTGTATTATGTGACTGTGTGCTGTATTGTATGTCTGATGTATTATGTAGCTGTGTGCTGTATTATATAGATGTGTGCTGTAGTGTGTGACTGTGTGCTGTATTGTGACTGTGTCCTGTATTGTGTGACTGTGTGCTGTATTGTGTAAATGTGTGCTGTATTGTTTGACTGTGTGCTGTTTTGTGTGGCTTTGTGCTGTATTGTGTGACTGTGTGTTGTATGTGTAGCTGCGTGATGTTTTGTGTGAGTTTGTGCTTTGTTGTGTGATTGTGTGCTGTATTGTGTAACTGTGTGCTTTATTATGTATCTGTGCGCTGTATTATGTAGCTTTGTGCTGTATTTTGTGACTGTGTAATGTATTGTGTGACTTTGTATTGTATTGTGAAGTTGTGCTGTATTGTATGACTGTGTGCTGTATTGTGTAGCTGTGTGCTGTATTGTGTGACTGTGTGCTGTATTGTGTAAGTGTCTGCTGTATTATGCAGCTTTCTGCTGTATTATGTGACTGTGTGCTGTATTGAGTGACTGTGTGCTGTATTGTAACTGTGTGATGTATTGTGTGACTGTGTGCTGTATTGTGTGACTGGGTGCTGTGTTATGTAGCTGTGTGCTGTATTATGTGGCATTGTGCTGTATTATATAGCTGTGTGCTGTATTGTGTAACTGTGTGCTGTATTGTGTGATTGTGTGCTGTATTGTGTGATTATGTGCTGTATTATGTAGCTGTCTGTTGTATGGTGTAAGTGTATGCTGTATCGTGTGACTGTGTGTTTTATTATGTTTGTGTATGCTGTATTATGTAGCTGTCTGCTGTATTATTTGACTGTGTGCTGTATTGTGTAACTGTGTGCTGTATTGTAACTGTGTGATGTATTGTGTGACTGTGTGCTGTATTGTGTGACTGTGTGCTGTATTATGTAGCTGTGTGCTGTATTATATAGCATTGTGCTGTATTATGTAGCTGTGTGCTGTATTGTGTAAGTATGTGCTGCAATATGTGACTGTGTGCTGTATTGTGACTGTGTGCTGTATTTTGTGACTGTGTGTTGTATTATGTAGCTGTGTGCTGTATTGTGTAAGTGTGTGCTGTATTGGGTGACTGTGTGCTGTATTGTGTGACTGTGTGCTGTATTGTGTGACTGTGTGCTGTATTGTGTGACTGTGTACTGTATTGTGTGACTGTGTGCTGTATTATGTAGCTGTCTGCTGTATTATATAGCTGTCTGCTGTATTATGTAGCCGTGTGCTGTATTATGTAGCTGTGACCTGTATTGTGTAGTTGTGTGCTGTATTGTGTGACTGTGTGCTGTATTGTGTAAGTGTGTGCTGTATTATGTGACTGTGTGCTGTATTGTGTAAGTGTGTGCTGTATTGTGTGACTGTGTGCTGTATTGTGTTTAGTGTGTGCTGTATTTTGTGACTGTGTCCTGTATTGTGTATCTCCTTAAAATTATAAACTATCGAAAGAATCCGATCCTTAAGGGATCCCAAGTTTGCCTATATAGTGTTTGCATAATTTGTGTAATGTTTCTAGCCATGCATCCAATATGTACAAAGTATGTCGCACGATACAGTGCAATTGTATACAATACACTTCAATACATTGTAGTACATTCGTATATAATTCAATCCAGTACAATTGTATACACTCCAATACAATACAGTACAATTGTATACAATACAATACAGTACAATTAAACACAATACAATACAATGTCGTACATCCGTATTTCAACACAATCAAAACAATTGTTTACAATAAAACACACTACAGTACAATTGTATACATACAGTACATTATAGCACAATTGTATAAAATACAAATAATCGTTTTTAAAAATTGGCGGATGTGAAAAAACACGAGAAAACTTACATGACCAATAAAGCTATAACCACTAATACGCACAGTCTAACCTCTCTAATCCGGACGTTCATGATAGCATCAATGCTGTTCTTTAAGACAGGTGACACAGTATTGCAAAGTGAGAGTCGTGCAGAAATCTCGAGGAAGAGCTTTGTTCATGACTTTTATCCTACCTTAAGCAGTGACCCGCTACAAAGGGGGGTGGGGGTCTGAATTATTCGTTATTATATGTCCGGTTTAGAGTGGTTTTACAGTATCATCTACATTTTATGTGAGGATCCATTATCACACCGTCCAATCGATTATGGTTACCCCATCGAGAAAGCTGTGGTTACCTCGCGCAGCGAGAGTCGATTCAAAAGGTGAGTTTGTATTTTGCTTCTAAAGACTCTTAATTTCAGAAGATCGGCACTTCTTTGTATGCAGCCGTAAAAAGAAGTGTTTGCTGAACATGTTGGTGTAATGTTTTCCCAATAGCATGCAGAATGGTGTGTTGAATCAGTGATTCAACGTGGATCAAGATGCCAAAACATCGTTTTTCTTTCCTTGGGACTGAATATCTCCGATGTATGACAAACTCACGTTAATCCAACGATGTCGAAGGTAAATCGAAGTATTTTTCTATCCATCCTTTGACTATCATCTTGCTTTGTTCAAAATCAAGGTAGTTACAGGTGTTTTCGTGTACTGAGTTGATGCTCAAATGGCTAAGGTTACCCAATATTGAATTTTTTTTAGTTAAGGTTCACCCTAAATCTGGGCGCATTTGGGCTAAGGTTACCCGACACTTAACATATGTAGTATTACAGCATCTAAAGACACAAACGTCGGTTTTTTTCCCTTGAACTTGAAGCATAAGACGCACAACTGCCATGTATATTCTGTTACTTGTGTTTAACCAATTATGTTCACAATCTTCAATTATTATTTCTAACGTGTAAATCGAGTTTGTACAAAGGCATTCAACCTGATCGATTTTTCACAGTTAATATTTCCTAATTTATTGTTTGAAAAAAAAAATCTTTGTATTGAAGCACAAATCATGTGACACTTGGTTTGTGTCTGTACTGCATATCTTTATTATATCTATTGTTCTTTTTGTATTAAAATATCATCATTGCGCATAGCATTGCAAACAGTCAGGAGACGTTTAACCTGGGTCTACACGCAAAACTAGGCTAACCCCTTATAACGTATTTATACTGTAAGGAGTTTGTCTAGTGTTGAATAGATTCATCATTCCCGTGCTAATGGTTTACAAAATGAAAGTTAATCGGCAAAAACAACACCATCAAAATCTACTGAGCATTTACTAAATTCCATTTGCTTTTAGGTTACCAACCATAACCATGGAGCACTGCATGTACCAATGTTATTACTTCTATATGAAACACAATGCATTACCAGATATAATCGATCATCTAGTTGAAGTACACGATTCTGTATGTTTAAAGGAGCAACTGATAAAATTCAATTAAATTACTACAATAATTATAAGATCTGAACTGTGTAAAACTTAATTCTTTAAGATAATTATAGATATTAATCGTCAAACGGAAATTGATATAGATCTACACGGACATATCTTTCTTTCTTCACCATATACTAGATATCCAACACTTCATGGAGGTGTAGACCTAAATCACAGGAGCATAGGACTGACTTAATTTGGTCCGAGTCACTTTGAGTACGAAAACGTCCGGGCCGAATCCATTTCCGTGTTTTGATTTTAATTTTTATACGATGCTCGACAGTCTCAGGATATACTCGCATATGTCACACATATGATACATTACATAGCCAAATCAATTTCAAAATGTAGATATAACATTTTGTCTTCGAAGAAACAGACCAATACGTCAAGTATTAGATCTAGCTCGATTTACCCATTTTCAGAGTATATGTACTTCACAACAGCAGGTGTTAAGTGCTTGTGTGGCGGCCGTAAAAAGTCGCCCCGTACTTCATTCTCAGTGTTGTTATATTTTCTGGTCCTTCGGGATCATAAGTTTTGATGTTATTAGTTTTGGAAATTGAATACTGCTTAAGCCGGTGGTAGGGGGCGTGAGTAGTGTTGCACTTTAAATTACTACTCATGAACAGACTCAATAAAACCGAGTCTGCAATTTCCTCTTTTTGCATTTCTACTTTTGCTTTCGAAGGATCACCCATTTTCAGATTATACTGTCTGAATAACTACTTGGAGAAGTGTAACGATTAAGATGTTTTCAAGGATGAGGTGTTTATTAATGATTCCACATAGGAGATTTGCAAAACATTCTTCAATATGTGCATTTCCTAGTAGCGGAAAGGACCATTTTCTAGAGAAAAAGCAATTCCGTTTGCGTAAACGGATCGATTATTTGCGCTTTAAAAGTAATTCACCCATACATACTCAAAATGAGTTGTGTATGTATACACATTTGATACCGTGTTGCATTGAGAATAATTTTAGCAAATCAATAACCGTCCTTACAATAGAGTTAAATACGTTTATACATGTTGATAGAAATCGTATAGGTGAACTTACGTTGTTGAATGTTGTCTTTGTACAAACTCCCTTTACACGTTAGAAATAATAATTATTGTGAACATAATTGGCTAAATACAATTTACAGAATATGTACATGACAGTTGTGACTCTTATTTTTCAAGTTCAAGGGAAAACATACGCCGTGTGTCTTCAGATGCTGTAATACTACATATGTTAGTTGTACGGTAACCTTAGTCTAAATGCGCCTAGATTTAGGGTGCACCTTAACCACAAATATTTCAAAATTGGGTAACCTTAGCCATTTGAGCATCAACTCAGTACACGAAAACACCTGTAACTACCTTGAATTTAAACAAAGCAAGATGATAGTCAAAGGATGGACAGAAAATTACTTCGATTTACCTTCAACATCGTTGGATTAACGTGAGTTTGTCATACATCGGAGATATTCAGTCCCAAGGATAGAAAAACGGTGTTTTGGCATCTTAATCCACATTGAATCACTGATTTAATACACCATTCTGCATGCTATTGGGAAAATATTACACCAACATGTTCGGCAAACACTTCTTTTTACGGCTGCATACAAAGAAGTGCCGATCTTCTGAAAGTAAGAGTCCTTAGGAGAAAAATACAAACTCGCCTTTTGAATCGACTCTCGCTGCGCGAGGTAACCACAGCTTTATCGATGGGGTAACCATAATCGATTGGACGGTGTGATTATTATATTTGTGTGTGTATCCAACCTACGCTCAGACCCTATATCTTGAAATGATAAAAGTACACACCTCATTTTCATATATTTCCATTTTGGTTTAGGCATAGTGGACCTGAATATGAACATAGACAAACAGAGTAAACCCATAAATAAAGCTACTGTGTGCATCACAGACCTAGAACTAGATATTGCCTTAAATGACATACAATGTATGAATAAAATATGTTTAAACCAAACCAGACCTACTTCATTGGTCTTTATGTAAAATTTCTACAATATACCCGTTCTAGTAGTCGTTATAAGGATGCTGTACGGTATACAAATTCCATTGGACGTTTAAGAGAGACTGTGTAGTATTCATTTTCTATTTGACGTTATGGAGAGGTTCTGCAGTATGTATTTTCTGTTAGACGTAATATAGTTATCGTTATATAGAGGTTTTACAGTATACATATTTAATGATCTTTAGAGAGAGGTTCAAATATATACATATTTAGTGATTATCATAGAGATACAGTAGAACCCCTCTAAACCGGAATTCTAGTAGAGAAGATTTGATATACTTTTAGACAGGTGGCTGCTTCATGCAGGGTGAAAGTCCGATATTTATACCAAATTTAACGTCCGGTTTAGAGGGGTTTTACTGCACATGTACTTATAATATTCGTATGATTTGTAAACCTCGGGAAACTTTTGACCGAATTACTGGGCGTCTCGTTCACACTCCAACTGTTTGCCAATGCGAGAAAATCGCCATTCAAAATCACGAAAGTAAAGGCAATATATTCAAAGGTCGTGTCGCAATTTGTCTGGCACAATCTATGAGTCAACTACAAAGTCGTTTGGAACTTGAAGAGATTTTTTCTACTGACGTGGAACAATTCCATGTATAGGTTAGAACTCAAAATAGAAATGTTTACTAATAGAACATTTCTACTCGTGTTATATAACCGACTTAAATGTTGATTCTTCCTAGAGATCACATTTCATTCAATTGGAAGTCATCTTTTGGTACAGTGCTCCCTCCCTTCAACGACCCTCTCAATAACGATTCCCTCCTTACAACAACGCATGCCACTGTTTCCGAAACAACAAGGCTCCAGAAACAACTTTTTTCATCGTATTTTCTTTATGCCTCCATCAATCCCTATGTTGTGACCACTCTTTAGAATCGTCACTTTGTGACGATTCTAAAGAGTGGTCACAACATAGGGATTGATTGAGGCATAACGGTTTTAGTTCTCGAAATACACCTTATCTGGGGATCTGCAAACAAGCTAATTATGTTTGATTTTCCCTCCCAATAACAACTCCCTCTGAACAACACATACAATCTTCGTATCCCAAAGGGTGTCGTTGTAGAGAGGGAGCACTGTACCTTGAAATCAGAGTAGACCAAGATCAGACTATTCTGATCAAGTGACGCTGTTTGCTTCAGGAATAATATACATGTGATACGCTTCTGAAGTTTCTGTCATGAAAAACATTCCTCTGTTCCTAATGTCATTTAAAAACATGTAATTAGCTAATCAATATTCATGATGTCATTATTTCTTACATGGATATGCATGGGGTAAAGCAACTAGAATATCCTTCTGGTCTTATTTATTACAAAATCATCTATTGGATTGTTTCCCAGTCAATTTACGTAGAAATCCGCTAGGTACAGCGACTGATAATATGTGGACATTGTCCTTTACTTTGCCTGTTACATAACGCATGTGCGCTACGCGCATATTCATACACGTAGCTTGGTTTAGACACACAACAAACTGTCTGACATTCTGGTCGGGTTTAAAAGAAATACTGATATATGCACAGTGAAAACTAGAGTAGTGTACAGTTTCTGCTGCCAATATACTGAATAAGAGTCTAAATTATTTAATCCTTTGTCGGACCTATCACACAGTTCTCTCTTATTGCAGCATCTACGAGTGGGACTACAGTCTGTATGGTATCAGTGAGCGAGAAGCCCAGACCATGGACCCCAGCAGCGCCTCGTTCTTGATAGTGTTTACATGGCCATGGAGGATGCGGGTATCACCATGCAGGACATGGACGGGTCCCAAACTGCTGTCTTTATAGGTAAGAAGCAACGGCAATACCCTTTCGACCAGGGAAAGTCAATATTGGATTTGATGATGATCATCGAACAACGCAGTCTACACTGTTTCAACCTTAATTATTGCATTGTTTATCCTTTGCATGCTGAAATTTCAAAATGAAATGTTTCATCATTATGTAACGACAGAGCCATTTCCAAATGAAATAATTGCGACAGGATTTGAATCACAATCCGCGCCTCTAGAGCGTCCCGATGGGGCAGGGCAAACCAAGCCTCTTGGACGTCTTGGCAGGTTAGCGTTAACCGCACCTCTAGAGCGCCACGGTGGAACTGCCCATCTCGAGCATCACGGCCAGCGCTAACTGTGTTTCTTGAGCGCTCCATGGAGCAGTGTTAACCGTTAGCTCGGAGCGTCACAGTTGGGGCAGTGCAAACCTCGCCCCTCAAGTATCATGTCAGAACAGCGAAAAACGTGTCTCTTTGGGCATCATGGTGGAGAAATGCTAACCGCCCAACTCAAGTGTTATGGCGGGGCAATGCTAAAGGAACTGTCGAGTGTCACGACAGGACAGCACTAGTCGTTCCTCCCGAGCATCCCAGTGGGTCAGCGCTTACCACGGCTCTCGAGCGCAACAGCGGAGCGACACGACAGAACACGTGCCTGAAATGGAAGCAATAATAAATTCGTAATTTTCAAGTAAAGACTGTCTCTTTAAGTTTTAATTCTAAATCAATTTCTTTCAAATCACAATCAGAGTATCATATACTTCGGATATTGATAGTTACAAGTTTATTGAAATAAACAAGAGGGCCAAATAGACCCATGTGGTACAAGAATGAATATTGACCGTTAATTAGAACAAATGCAATGTATATCAACAAGGGAGGCAGTTCAGTTGCATACATTTTCACGATACGATTACCTTCCCTTTTATATTACCTTCCGTCGCTAAATATGAGTTGCATATATCTATCTTGTGCTTGTATCACTATTTCTGGGGCCGTGTTAATCTGTGTAGACAGCATCTGGTTGTAATGTAGTGTAGTGTCCCAAGGTCATGTTTAGTTGTGGATGTTCGTAATTGCTATTAACCATTGACATGTGTGGTTCCTTGCTGACTCTGCAGACCTCTATATGAGTCTTGTTTTGATATGGTAGAGTACCTCGTTTCTGGGTTTAAGAGCATACCATCATAGAGTACTATCATCGGCCTATCATCCTGCAAGCCAGTTTTCAATACCGACTGAAAATTCATGGACAAACTAGTTATGATAAAATACGGAAAGTGGAGCGTTGTAGCTATATTATTAGTAAAATGGGGAGACTATGATCAGACGGCTCCTATAGGAGCTTTCTGATCTGGGTCTACTCTGTTTACAACTGCGTGAAAACGCGTTTGTATAGAGGAAAATGTTAACTGCTCATGGACAGACTCAATAAAACCGAGTCTGCAATTTCATTTTTTGCATTGCTGCTTTCTCCTACAATCAGAGCTTCTATATTTTCCACACTCTACTTTCTGTGTGAAGTGGGTGTCTAGGTAGCTGGGTGGGAGGGTGGGTGGTTAGGAGATAGGTAAACGTTTATAAATAAACAGATCAGGCTCTGGCCCCATCTAATATGAGTCTCCTCTATTTGTAAAGGCGTTCCAATCAAATTAAGGATTAAAATATCATCACGATTTCTCCAGAAATTGTATTAAAATATTTATACAATAAATCATCTTCAATCTAATCTCTAGGCGCCATGAATGACGACTTCAAAGGAACTTATTACGATTATGCCAAGAACATTGAAGGCATGGCTGCCACTGGTTTGTTCCCCACTTTGATCAGTGCCCGGGTGTCGTATGTGTTCAACCTTCTCGGCACAGCCGTTACCATAGATACAGCGTGCTCGTCCTCACTGGTGGCCATACACATGGCATGTCAGGCGTTAAAGTGTGGTAAGTTATCAAACCATGGCTGTGACTGCTCATTATAAATAAGCGTTAAAGTATGGTAAGTTATCAAACCATAGTTGTGACTATTCATTAGAAATAAGCGTTAAAGTACGGTAAGTTGTCAAACAATGGCTTTGACTAATCATTAGAAACAAGCGTTAAAATACGGTTAAGTTGTCAAACACTATGACTTCGGGAGACAACTCTGAACTCCATAAGGGTAGTGAGTAATTCATATGATATATGTCCTTATTTCTCTAACCAATTGATATCTCTGACTATTTATTAGAAACAGGTGTTAAAATACTCTAAATTGTCAAACATTGTAACTTCGAGACACAATTCAGAGCTCTTATTAATCTTTATCTCGCTTTGAAAAAGTAATGTCAGATGAATTGGATCTGGTGATTATTTCCGATTCAATCAAGCTTTGGAGAAACTATTGACCGAGTGTCAACTTGGATCCAAATGAGACATCTAGTATCCCGGTGACTCATCTAGATACAAGCTGTTTGAAAATACAAACCTATATCAGATAGCGGGATAAGGGTCTAGGGAATTTATTAAGTTGACCAGTTTGGGGAGGTTTTGCTGTACTTCCGTAATATTTACATTCAACAAGAAAAATTCTCATCGAGTCTCCATTTGTAGGAGAGTGTGAGGCAGCCATTGCCGGTGGTGTGAACTTTATCAACGATCCTCTGCCGTACATCGTGTTGTCAAAGGCCCGGATGTTGTCTCCTAGTGGCCAGTGTCACACTTTCTCACAGGATGCAGACGGCTACGCCCGAGGCGAGGGTTGCGGTATTGTTATTCTGAAGAAACTCAAACAAGTACGGGTCATAAATCGTGGGTTAACCTTTCCCTGAATGATATTCATATAAGAAATAATGACGAAACGCATATCTATTAGCTGGATATATATAATAGTGTTATCGCATATTGTGTAGCTGTGGCAGTCAATATATAATCATATCGATATAATTCCAACAGCAAATACAATATACCCTGATCAGATGACTCCTGCACGAGCCATCTGATCTTTGTCTACTCTGTTTGCAAATGCTTTATATAAGGACTTGGTTAAGCGCAAAACTTGTAACTACAGTTGTTGAGATGGGGCTGGGGTGTGAGGGCGATGAAAGGGTACGTGTGATTACCTTTGCAAATCTGCTCATCAGGATCCAAACCGTTGGATATTCTGCCAATAGTTTTGACAATAAATAAAACTACGCCAATTTAGCCCCTTAGCTGATATAGACACTGGTCACGCATTAACCGTCTAGTCAAGGTCTTCCCTCTTTGCTTATGGACTAATATACATCTGATATACTCCTACACATCCCCATGTTTAATTGCCATCTTAAAAGATCAATTATTGAATATTGATGACGTCATAAAATCTTGTTTATATATTGATGAAATAAAGTATTAAAAATTAATATGAAGCTGATAATATTTATGCAAGTGTTTATAAAGTTTGAAGAATGTGGATACGCTCGTATTGTGCTGTGTCCTTAGAGAACATTTAACGCTTACACAGGGGTAAATCAAATGGTGTCAAATTGAGTAAAACAATTGACCGAGTGTCAAACCGCTTGGCGCCGGATGTGGCGCGGATCATTTGGATCCAACTTTGTTGCACATACTAGTCCGCAGGCGGTAAGCGAGAGAACTGTTTAGTTCTGAAGGTAGGAATCATTTGAAAGCAAAAATCAACAATGCAAAAAGAGACCAGAAAATATAACAACACTGATCATGAAAAATGGGCGACCTTTTCACCTTCGCCACACAACAACTTTACCCATTTCATGGGAAACATGTCTTCATTATTTTACAAATAGTGTAGAATAACCTATTATTTGCCCAAAAGTATTTACTCCGCGTTCATCTGCGTTCGGCTATATCTTGCAATATGAACTTGGTCGTTCATAGTCTGACGCTCCCTGTTTGACTTTTTCCGCTTTTGCTAAGGATATATTAAATGATGAGAAACACTTAAATACACAACCATTTGTTGCTCACAATATTTACGTTGCGTTCACTGCTGTTCGGCTGTATCTTAGTAAATACTGACAAGATGAACTTAATCGATCACAGTCTTGCGAAGGGTGGATTAAATGATGAGAAAACACTTTAATCAATACACAAGCAATTTGTTTCTCAACTTTACTTGATCCGTCCACTGCCATGGACCTGTATGTTAGTATATACGTACAATATGAAAAACAATGAAATCGGTCGCTAAGGATGGATTAAATAATGATAAAACACTTACATTAGTTCATAATTCATTTGTTGCCCAAACATGTTACCCCGCATTAACGCGGTGCTCCTCGTCTACTGTCGCTGGATGATCACCGTGTTTACACTTGCAGACATATTAAAGTCAAATGAGGCGATTTCAATTTAGAAGAGAGATTGGACATTGTAAGCTGTAAAATATTAGTGCATTACTCACCACACATGATTAGAAACAGTAGTTTGTTCGTATAGTATCACTACATAAGTGCAGCTGAACCTAAACTGAAACGGCAAATCCCGGTTTTCTTGTTTTCAAATTCGCGTAATATACAACATTGCTGCCCGACTAATTGTCAAAGTATAATATGCTGTCCAAATATTTACTTCGGAATATTTCGGGCAGTGATATTGTTCATCAGGCACATTATTAGTTATACAGATCATTGGCGGGGTATCTGGCTTTTTGTTTCCTGCTGAGGAAATTCATGTTACCCGAGCCGTTAGGCGAGGGCTAAATGTATTTTCCTCAGCAGGGAATGAAAAGTCAGATATCCCGCCAATGATCTGTATAACGATTTTATTAATACTGCAAAGTTTAATATTTGTAGCAGTTAATTAGCGTTGTTAATGTAGGCGTCGTTTTGCTTCCCCTCAGGGGTCTCATACTGTAAGGTACGGGCTTGTAATATCTGTATAATAGCCAGATCATTACAATTTTGGATAGAAAGGGATCTTCCAAGAGCATTAGTTTCTCAAAGGATTGAAAGAATCAGACGTTTGTAAAACTTTTAGCGTTTAAGCAGACACTAGTTTTTAGCATGAGAACGGTTTAACATAATTGGCGCAATTCCGACGTGGTACGTGTACTGTACATGTGCATAAATAAAACCTGAATCGAATTGAGTGTGGTTTGTTCTTGTAAAAGCGGGGGTTTGGGGCTAATCTGTATATGCACAAGCACTTTGACAAGATTTGCAGCATCAGAGCAGAATAAGACCTTCGTCACGTATCGGGTTCTTTTACATTGTTATACAACAACTATAACAAAAATGTTTCTCAATGGATAACTTTGTTCCGCCCCAAACTCTTGTTCTTTCGTTTGAGAGCGGTTGTTTGGATCAATCGACGAAGTGAAGCTAGTCGGCCATTTTTAATTTGTTGTAGCAATGAAGCGAGGCATTCGACGGGAAATTCCATTGTTGCTCATGACTTTGTATATACATCAGTAAAACCTCTCTATAACGACCACTACATTACTTAAAGTATTTTGTGTTACAGGCAGGTGGCTGCTTAAAGCAAGGTGAAAGTAAAACAGAACGCTTCTATAGGAGCGTTCTGTTTTACTTCCACCTTGCTTTAAGCAGTCACCTGACCTAAATACCAACTAATTAACATAATTAAGTGGTCGTTGTCGAGAGGTTTTACAGTATTGGATTCTTTTAAATGACAGTTTTTTACAATATATTTATCAAATGTACATACTTTGACAGGCTCTTAAGGACGGCAATCCTATCTGGGGCATCATAAGTACCGCCACCAACCAGGACGGACGGACGGCCACCCCGGTCAACGCTCCTTCCAAGCTTCAACAGTTTAACTTACTGAAACAAATTTACTCCACCAATAACGTAAACCGTGACCATATTCAAGTGATCGAGGCACATGGTGAGTAAAGAAATCAGTATCGTGTCACGCCATCTAAAGTGGGTGACTGCAAACAGTATATACGAGGGACACGTCTTACAAATGATCGTACGAACAAATATATTGTAAGTGCTAATTTACGACAATCATTATTACCCAGACAGCCAGCATTATCGCACATTGTGCAACAAAGAACCCTTACAATAGTTATTACTCAGATAGCCAGCATTATCGCCGATTGTGCAACAATTCATCTTTACAACACTCATTTTCAAATGGACTATTTCAAAATTCCAACAGGTCAAGCTTATGATGAATATTTAGGGATTTTTGAAAGAAAAGTGTAACATGACAACCAGTGCAGACCCTCATGATAAGACTCCTCTATCAGCCTTCTCATCTGGGTCTGCATTGTTTGCAAATGACATTAGTGACTCATGTCCCGCACAGTTAGGGTCAATGCTAACTTCGTACAAAACAGATTATAGTAAGGTCTAACACACCATGATCGCAACTTTCAGTTGTCATCTTTTGTATGATAGGTCCGTGTACCTGAAGCTATAAACCTTTTGAGTTGAATCTGGGACCATTCTCATAAATCTTACATTGTGAAACTAGAAATTACACTAATTTGATACTTGAGAAAGTTTCGTAACCACGGGGCAGATATTGTCAATGTACAAGCCTATTGATCAGGTCCGATATTGGGTAATTGGTATCTGAAAATTATCTTATCTGTGTCTAAGTACACTTTAGGATGGGGATGGAATAAGTGTGAGGTTGGGCGCCCATAAACCGGTTTAACCCCCCGGTGACTTTTGTCACTGACCGTTCGAAGGCGGTACTTCCATCTTCCTCCTATTGTATGTTTGTTTTGTCTTTGTGCGTCTCTTGTTGTTTTTTCTACTTATGTACATTTGCTGTTTCCTTGTGTTGCTGTTCGGGCGAGTGTTTGTTCTGTATGTGGTGTTTCCTGCATGACTCATTTTTGTACTTTTTGTACCATTTTCGAAATACCATATCTGTGTCCTAACCCTTTACTATATAGAAACGCACAACCTTTCACACGTTTGCAGACAGAGCAGACCAAGATTAGACGCCCCCTGTAGGAGATACAAAACATGAATTTTCTAAAGTGTATCTGAATAATTATATCATAATGTGATATTTTGCACTTTACAAGTTAATTGGGTGATTTAAAATGAATGGCAAAACTGCTAGCCGGGTTAAAACATTCATTAACATGCATTCACAATGTAATTGATTACATAGTAATATGTTTCAAATTCATTAGCCATGCATATTTATTTTATTTAAATACACTCTAGTAGAGTGTTTGTATCTGTATTTAAATACAAATTAAAGGAAGTATCTGCACTGCAGCAAATTACAAGAGACATAGTAATTGTTCCATGTCTGATCAGTGTCTGCCCTGCTTAACAGTCACCCATCCTCTTTATCAACGGGTTTATATCTATTTTGACAATATGCAACAGCAAATGGAAGTCAGACAGTAAATGCCGCACAAACGTCAACAATAACCCCAGAAACACGCAATGTCACTCAGGCACGCACACATACTATTAGGAATACCAACACAATAAACTCTTACCGCCGCCGAGCTAGCTCCTTGACGATATCTGTACGGTTCCAAAAACCCAGCAGCTGTCGCCTCCGGCTCAGTCACAGTATCTAACTTCCAATTGGTGTTCGCTAGCATTCAAAACTGATGCAAATATCGCTGCAGAGTACACACTCAATCTAACACAATTCATTCCCTATATGATTTGAGCTGCGGAATGATTGTCTGGGGATTATTTATCAAATGTACATACCCCAGGTTATATCATTTTGAAAAGACTGTACCTTATATAAAATAATTGTTGCATATTATACTCATAAGTGTCAAAAGTGTATGCCATGTTGAACAACATTATGAACTAATTTATTTCATTGAAATGGTGTTTCTTTCGAAGGATCTCCCACTTTCAGAATATACTGTATGTACTTCACAACAGCAGGTGTTTAGTGCACTTGTAGCGGCTGTAAAATATCTCCCCGTACTTTATCTCCTTCAGGATCACCAGTTTCAGTGGTTTTAGTATGAAATTGAATACCACTTAAGCCGGTGCTAGAGGGCGTGAGTAGTGGTACATACTATTCATGAACATACTCATAAACGGAGTCTGCAACTTTCTCTTTTCGCATTGCTACTTTTGCTTTCGAAGGATCTCCCACTTTCAGAATTTCTGTAAAACTTCTTTTGACAATGTGACCATTGAAACATTGTGTGAGGCAAACAGTGTACACGATGATCTGAGGGTCCCTACACAATTTTCTGGTCTAGATCTACACTGTTCATCATTGACATACACTAAACACAAATTGCTCTATGTTTTATGTGGTGTTTCCTGCATTACTCACACGTATACTTTTAATTATTTGTCTAGCATACAATGTTAGTCTTAATCAGAGGGCTTGGGTCACCCTGTATCAGTATATACTATTGGCATATATACATGTTTACAACATATTATTAGTTATGCAGTGCTTTGAGTCCCAAATATGGAATATACACTGCCAGGAAATATTCATATAGGACGAGGCGAAAGTGTATATTCCATATTAGGGACACTAAGCACTGCATAACGAAATTATCTTACCGACTAACTTTCATTTCAAGCATTTACACGCATGATTACATCATAGGCATGCAGGTCTTTGAGTGGTCGTATTTCCATCCTAGAAACAACCACAGAATTCTGTAGAATAATGGCTGTCTCACACCATCAAATCTGTAATCTTATACAGGTATAATTTCGTATAATTTTCTGTCAAATATCTATATTTTAACCATTTACTCCATATATATGTACTCTTTTTAGACACGTTAAAAGTGTTAGAACAAAGGTCCAATTGTATAATACATGTATCTAAGAGTAACAAGGGAACTGACTCTTGCGACCTTGATATGACAATAAGCAGAATTATTTTTCTTGTAAATCAATTACCTCCTTTTAATAGAAAAGAGAAGAAAAAAAGTGCTTTACTCAAATGTCGTTTATATATTTTGTTTTTTATTTTTTATCATTATAAAACTAACTAATGTTTATATTTCAATGCAAATAAAGTATAACTTATATGTATGCATTTTAAAAATGTATGTTAGGATAAAGATAAATGATTATTATAAAAGTACAAAACTGAGTCATGCAGAAAACACCACATACAGAACAAACAGCCACCCGAACAGCAACACAAGGAAACAGCAAATGTACATAACTATAAAAACACCAAGAGACGTACAAAGACAAAACAAACATATAATAGGGGGAAGATGGAAGTACCGCCTTGGAACGGTCAGTGACAAAAGTCACTGGGGGGAGGGGGGTTAAACGGTTTATGGCGCCCAAGTTGGAGAAAAGCATATGGCTGTCAAGCAAGGGAATTAACTCTTGTAACTCTTGTAAAGACATGATATGGATTTTAGTAACCCTATACATGTATGGGTTTTATAGGGTTTTCACGTGACTTCAATTGACCATTGGAATGACTAGAATTTAGTAGGAGGTAAGATAATATTAGTAAATGGGTTAACAAATTACATGCATATAGGATATATGTAATTGTCCTTTTCCCCTATTAAAACCATAATCAGCGTGTAAAACAGCTTTTCATTCATCCGGGTCAAACGATTTACTGCAAATGTTATCACTAAGTGGCTTATAGTGGCAAAAGCTGATTGCGTTTAATGGAATCACCCTGTCGCTATCTCACGCATGGGGCAATGTCGTACTGTTTTGTTTTTCAGGAACAGGAACTCCCATTGGCGATCCAACAGAAACTGACGCCCTCGGAGTGTTCTTTAACGAAGATGGTTATGGCAGTAGAGACCATCCTATCATGATTGGTTCAGTGAAGACAAACATTGGTCATCTTGAATCTGCAGCAGGAGTCACAGGTTTGATAAAAGTTCTACTCATGATGAAGCACAAAGTTATAGTACCGTCTCTCATGTATAACAAAGACACAGCAAATCCAAGGCTGCAGCTAGAGAAGTACCAAATGGAAGTAGCAGTTAAACTGACCGACTGGTTACAGAACATGCACAATCCTCGAATGGCATGCGTAAACAGTTTTGGTTTCGGTGGAACTAATGCGCATGCAATTGTGAAGGAATTTGATAAAACTACAAAACATGTGTCTTGTAACGGTGACTGCAAAGAACAAGATACCAAACACATAATAGTTCTGTCAGCAACTGATGAACAAAGTCTTATAGAAAATGTTAAAGTTTTTCAGAAAAGTGTGAAACAGCTGACAACCAGTCTGCATGCAGTATCACACACATCCACATGTAGAAGAACTCATCACAACAAACGAGTAGCCTTCTTGGCCAAGAGCGACTTGGAATTACAGAGAGAATGCATAAACTTTATAAGCAATCCCAAGCAGGTTCTTCCTAAAAGGTTAAATGCTGTTCAAGTAGTTTTCTTCTTCTGTGGAGTTGGGACATCGTGGAATGGCATGGCAAAAGAATTACTGGGAAATATTGTCTTCGAAGCAGCAGTAACGCGGGTTGATCAGTATTTGATACAACTTTCCGGATTGTCAATAATTGAAGCATGGAGTATGGGTAAAGCTATAAAAGATCCAATGTTGAATCATCTGTCAATATTCACCTATCAGGTCGGGCTCGTTACTTTGTGGAATCATTGGGGCATCAAACCAGACGTAGTTGTTGGTCAGTCGGTTGGAGAGGTAGCAGCTGCTTACTGTTCAGGAGCTCTTGAATTAAAATATGCAGTTGAAATTATATTCCAGCGTTCAAAAGCTCTCGCCAAATGTACAGAGGGAACCATGCTGGTTGTGCGAAACGTTCCTATAAAAGATGTGCGGCATTACTGCTCGAATAAAGACAGGATGTTGACCATTTCAGGTTACAACAGTCCAACGTCTTGTGTTGTTTCAGGCGACAAAGAAGAAATTCTTGAAATGAGGAAAGCCATGAAGAAGTATAAAAATGCCGCACTGTATGATATTGACACCCCGTGTGCATACCATAGTCCATACGTCGAGAAAGCAGCCCTGGAATTAGAGAAAGAGCTCAAAAGCAAAAACATTTCCTGCAGTTCTATGGAAATAGCAATGATTTCATCTGTAACAGGCAAGCAGTGCGGAAGCTGGGAAATATAATCTCCTCTTTACTGGATGGAGAATGTCAGGAAACCTGTTCAACTGCATACTGCTATAACGACAGCTAAGAGTTTAGAAACAAATACGCTGGTCATTGAAATAGGTCCTAGACCAGTGCTTCGGGCACACATACAGGATATCTTCAGTGACTCTGATAGTGTTTCAGTTGTACCTTCTATTCTAAAGGAAAACGAAAGCGAGCAGTTGAAATTAGCGGTATCAACACTTTTTATGCATGGTCTTAGTCCTAACTGGACTCATATAGTAAACCCGTGTTGTGCATCATCCCCAATACCCCGTTATGCATTTTCCAGACACTTAGCATTTTACCAAATGGAACATTTTCAGACAGAATGTAAATCTACTTCACATAGTTACGTGTCAAGAATGAGCAGCTCGTTTGGAGGTGATGTCACTCATGTGCTCAAGATTAACAAGGAGACCACACCATTTGTTTTTCAACATTTTGTGAAGGGTATAATGGTTGTGCCAGGTGCAACTTATGCAGATGTGGGGTTTGAAATTGGAAAAGGAGAATTAGATTTGCCACAGCAGGAAATAGAAGTTTCACTAGACTTCATTTCACCAGTGAGACCAGGCTCAAGTGGCGAAACTGAACTTGTTGTGAAAACAGCAAATAAAAGTAACAAGCATATCTCGTTTGTAGTGATGCACGGAACCACCGTCGCATGTAAAGGTACAGCTAGTAGAATAAAGAAACGTCCAAATGTTCTGCTTCCGTTTGACCGCTCAACATTTATTCTTCCTATAGAAATTACCCATGACAATGTCTATAATCAATTAAAACAGATAGGATTTGAGTACGGTGCCTGTCTCAAACAAATAACGAGCATTCTAACAGACGGAGTAGACCTTTGTATCGGACATTTAACTCTGCATGCGTCCGTTGTGGAACATTTAGCAAAAACTCACTTCCATGCTTGTGTACTTGATTGTGCATTGCAGGTTGCTGGAATGATGATCCGAAGAGGTGATGTAGGAGGTGGGAAACAAAACATCAAAATTATGCCAATAGGAATAGGGAAACTTCACGTGAGTGGCAGTTTGTCTGAAAAACTGACTATTCAAGCAGTTCGAATCAATCGCACTGTTACGGCAAGCATGCTGAAAGAACATTACAACATGCTCATTTACGATGAGTTTAATTCGCAGGTAGCCAGTATAGAAAACGCAGCTTTCTTCTGCAATCTGACAACAAGAAAAACTCCAGATGATTTGAAGTTCAGAATAGTTTTGGAGCCACTTGTCCTGGTAGGATCATCTGACACTAGCCAAAACGTTATTATGATTAATGGCACGGAACAGGTAAAGTGCAGTCATTTGCAAGATGAGGAAGGAATAATCCATGTCAATATATTAGGCGGCGTTGCACCATCGGTAGAAACTATCAGAAACCTTGTGAATAGTGCAATTGAAAAGAAACACCGGTCAATCGAAAACATCGCAGCCATAGTCTACTGCTGTGATTCAACAAAACATGGTGAAGACATTGAAAAGGATATATACACCAGAGCTAGAAAGCAGTGTAAAACAATTGGGAACTTGGTTGAGATGTTGAATGAACTGCCAGACAAACCTGCAGCGTTTGTTGTTACTGAAAGAGTATACGCCATTGATAGAGCTTCACTGCTCGGTTCTGAAGTATGGGGCTATTTGCGCACAGTTTTGCAAGAGTACATGTACTTGGATATCACAATTATAGACATTTCACCGTCGTTGGAACAATGTTACTCAACGCTCGTCGATGTCGTCCGGAGACATATCTTACTTGATGAGACAACTCCTGTAGAACTAGCAATCAATGACGATCAATTATTGGCTGTAAAACTAGTACAAGCCGTAAAGAAGCAGATAATGCCGTTGTCATGTCGCACTGTTTGTACAGGTGAGGCAGATCTAGCGATCAAGATCACAAATAAGAAAATATTTAGTGTAGTAAGCGACAAAACTAAAAAACAAGCCAATGACAATAAATGGGAGAAAATTGAAGTTGAATACATATGTCTACATAATCCCCTCATATATCCTAGAACAGAAACTGTAGACATTCGTTATACCATTGCTGAAAACAAAGAGGATGGGAATACGCTTTTGGCTCTTGAGTTTGTTGGGTCTGCCTTGAAAACTTCTTCAGGAATACCGGCCTTCGCCAAATGTGATGTTCAACTGAGCGAACAACAAGACAGTGGTGGAGAGAAGTGGAGAACTGCCGTTTTGTGTCCAGCAGCATGCACACATGTAATTGCCGTACCAAAGGAATGCACTGTTAGCCTCCGGAAATGCCCATGGTACAAACCAGGTCTCCTCACATTGGGAACAGTGTGTTATTCTCTTGCAAAGCTTGTTCCGACGAACATTCATTTCGGTGTGATTTGCAATAGCACAAAAAATGACGATGCCGCTTTATTGTTTTCTTTAATGATGAAAAGAAGGAAGCAAAGCATTGAACTGATCGAAGTGTCTGACCTGTCAACTAGAAGTCAGAAGAGTATTCCCGATACTGTGGTTGTGTTGAGAATGATTGATGACAGTGTTTACAAAACTGTGAAGGATTGCAAGGAGATTATTTGTCTAAACTGCATGATTTCTGCTGTACTTAGGACACGACTGTGTATCGTAGATAATGTTCTTGTCACAGTCGTTGACGAAAACTTTCTGTTCACCCAATCAACACTCAAGAAAACTCTGCCAAATGTGGTCAAGATTTTATCTAAGACCAACCTTTCTCTGAATGAGTCAGATGGAAAAGAAAACAACGCCTTGTTCAATGTTCCTAGCGACGTGATTCGTATAAAGTCAGAATCTTTGGGATGTTGTCTACATGAAATGAGGGTTCAAACTCATATGATGTTTAGGAAAGATTCCATTTATGTCGTTACTGGTGGTCTAACGGGTCTTGGATGGGGAACTCGTGCTTCAGATGGTAGAAATTGGAGCTGGAGTGATAGTCACCTTTGGCAGGCGTCCCTGTTCCGAACAGATGGCTAAAACAATACAAGCAACAGAAAAAGCATTTTGCTGCTCAATTTGTCCGATGGTTGTCGATGTGACGGATGCCATGTCAGTAGGCAAAGCATTTGGGGAAATCCACCGGCGATTTCCTTTTCATAGAGTTCGCGGTATTATCCATGGTGCTGGCGTGGTAAAGAGTCAATTATTTGCAAACCGCACTGATGAGACATTGGCCGAAAACATGAACCCAAAGGTAGTCGGCACAATAAATCTGCACAACGCTACCAAAGCCTTTCCTCTGGACTATTTTGTGATGCATTCTTCAATAAACAGTGTGTTTGGCAGTCATGGACAGAGCGCCTATGGTGCGGCAAACAGCTTTATGAATTCCTTTGCTCAATGGAGACGAGAACAAGGCCTTCCAGCTCTTTCAATTAATTGGGGTGCACTCGCTGTTGGCATGGCGGCAAAAGAAAGTGTAAGAAGAGACCTGGAAAACAGGGGACACATTTTGTTGACCAAAGAGGAAATTAGGGATTGTTTTATACACGCACTCCTTCATGACGAGAACATGGCAATATATGCACATCTTGACAAAGCTGTAATAGCGAGAGAATTTTCACAGTCTCCAATGATTCATTTGCAACAAAAATTAGAGTTTTTAAGAGAAGATGGACTAATTTTAAATAATGAAATGCAAAGTCAATACTTGTATCTAGATATTAATGCCTACCAAGAGCTCTATGAAACTGAGAAGCATGACTTGTTATCAAACGTAGTTTGTTCCATTGCACGAAGTGTTTTCGGGTGTTCTGAAGAAGACTGCTCCCTCACATCAACCTACCTGGAGCTTGGGCTTGATTCTATGACTGCATTGGTGTTTTCTGATATCCTTTTCGAGACTACAAACTATCGCTTGAGGCACCAACTTCTGTTCATGGACGGACATACCCTGAACAATACCGTGAGCCTTTTATCCGAATTCCTCAAACACCAGGACGTCTCAGATGAAGTGTTCAAATCCGATGAGGAAGAACAAGCATCAAATCAATCGGGTATGCATGACACGCGACAGATACACTTTAAAAGAATTCGAACATTTCGAAAATTGTTATTTAGACTGTCGGTATATTTCCGTATTTTAATATAATTTGAGTTTTGTTGTCAGACGTTAAAGTTTTATGACATGAACGAAATTGTGCTTGTATGTAAGGTGTCAAAATTTATAGTGATATTCATAATTTGTCTCAAATTATTTTCTGCTTAATTTTTTAAAAACTTTGTGACATTTAATATGCATTTTGATCCTTCTTGTTAGATACACACTGTGCTCTGACTGGAAAGATATGATAGTTGGTTAGGCTTTACACTATTTAAAAACAGCAGATCTTGTGTAAGAATTGATACTGACAATAATAATTAGAACCCTTCATGGTATAACTAGGACGCTGTATTTTATATGTGGTGTTTCTAGCATGACTCATACATGCATTTTATTATCGCCATGATACTATATGTTGTACTTACAGGAAAGAGAAAAGTCGGCCTACGCTCTACCCGAAGGGCCTCTAGAAAATCTGGACGTCGCTTATCGTCGTCCTCCACAATTCACTCTGGAATGTCCACAGATGTTCCAGATGTATCGGCTTTGTCGTCTTCAATATCATATGTTTCTGGGGTAACGACGTTATCGTCAACAGTCACTTCTCCATCAACGATAAAACGAAAAAGAGGCTCAAAGAAAGACCAGTCACGGGTGTTGCCGCGAACCAATTCAAATTCAACAATAATTGTGCCAAAGTTTGATCGACAAAACAGCGAAGTCCGAGACGGGCTAGTTGTGGAAGAAGTGGACTGTCAAACACAGTTTTGACCATCGTTTTACCAGTGAAATAATAACATGATAACTGAGGAAATCAAATGACATCTCTTTAAATAGTGAAGTTACTATGCAAATGAGGTGTACTTTATGACATGAGTCGAAACTCACTCAAATATTGCAAAAAGTATAATACTGTATCACCTAAACAGATATGTAGATAAACGAAGTATTTTGTAAATGCTCATTAGACTCGCCTATCCGAGGAGATTCGAACGAGTCAGTGAACTTCATATATGTTGCCCTGTGAACATCATGATGAAAACTCTATCTTTTGCGTATGCATGGTGTATCGTTTACAAGATACAATAATAATTTTCAGCTTCTATAAACTACGACAGCGGCCGGGTTTCTAATGGAGCCACTGACCAAGGTGTACTATGTGCAATGTCTACGTTATATTTCCAATGAAGCGGGTCAAACACCGAATGGAGGTTTTGGTAGAAGAGAAAGTGACCCATTTTATCCTGTATTTCTTAGTGAAGGTATCCTAATCGTTTGTGAAAAACATGCAGACTCTGATCATCATCTCTTTGTAACTTAGCATCTCATCAGGGTTTGACATTCCGAGTGTAATGTTTTAAAGAAATGGAGAATAAGTACTTACTGTCCATTTCAATTTACTTTGTCACTGAATTTTAGTTGATTTTTTTTTATTTCGAGTCAGACTGACCTTAAATATACTTCATTTGATCGCATCGTTTTTCAGGAACTCCCATGCTAAATATCCCTAAATATCATGCAGTAACAAGGAATAAAATGCCGAAAATGCATTTTCTACATGCTAATTCGATCAGCTGTTTCTTTGCAAATGGCCACCGTATGTATGGATTTTTCATTTTTCAACAGGGGTGAATTGCATACTGATATGAAATAAATGACGTAATTTCGTGTATGACGTCAACTTTTAAGAGCTATAATTACCCGTAGTTAAATTCGAACGTTCCGCTCGACGTCAATCGTCCGCCATTTGCAATTTGAAATGAACGTGTTTACAATGGGAAAACATTGTTTTATGCATACATCTTTATTTAAAGATGGATTAAAGGGCAACTCGGGCACAGAGTTCCTGAAAAACGATGACACAAGTTGTTTAAATTTGATTTCGATCCGGTAAGAAATGAAAAAAAGTCTCGATTCAAATTCAGTGACAAAGTAAATTGAAATGGACAGTAGGGAGTTTAACCCTTTGATTCCAATATTAGGCAAATTCGCACAAAACCCATCCACCTTTTATGAGAGGTCCTGCAAAATGAATATGGCCTAGTGTGAACATTTGACACTGATAAGAATAGCAAACAGTGTAGAACTTGATCTTAGGTGTCCTTCAACGGCCCTCTGACCTGGAATAAATATATTTGAAATCCCCCAAAAAAGAATTCCACAATACGGGATAGAATATAGAAAAAAACAAATCAAATGGCAATATATACAGACAAATTCCTCAACCGGTTTCACGTTTTGATCACAATACTCCTGATGATCAAAACGTGAAACCGGTTGAGGAATTTGTATATATTGCCATTTGTTACTAAATTTAAAATGTAGTACAACTGTGTTTTATCGGATTTCCACCTTTTTCTATATACTTTTGCGCCTACACGTTTATAACCAAGTAACTCCTGTAAAAATTGTTGTCTGCTACAGTTTGCAAATTATTCGTTTTCTTTTACATCTTTACAAACCTGCATGAGATTGTCGGAGTCCTGATAAGACGCCCAATTACTCATCGTCTCATCTCACTGCAGGTGGTTTGAGAAGATCATTGCAGATTATGTTTGTTCACTATATTTTCCTTACATTTGTATAGTTTTAGCTCACCTGAGCAAAACTCAGTGTGAGCTTTTGGGAGATTTGAATATCAGTCGTCTATCTTCAACAATTTGTTTGTGAACACTCTAGTGGTCACAGTTTTAGTCAAACCTTCATGGAACTTGGTCAAAAAAATTGTCTTGATAAAATCTCGGACGAATTTGAAAGTGGGTCACGTTGGGTTAGAAACAAGGTCACTAGGTAGGAACTACAATAGTAGGAAAACCGTGTGAACACTCTATAAGTCACATTTTTATACCAATATTCATGAAACTTGGTCAGAATGACTGTCCTAATAATATCTCAAACGAGTTTGAAAGTGTGTCACGTGGGGCTAAAAACTAGATTAGATCACTAGATCAAACAGTAGAAACACATTGTGAACACTCTAGTGGTCACATTTTTTGTCCAATTTTCATGAAACTTGATCAGAATAATTGTCTTGATAAAATCTCGAATAAAGTCGAATACAGTAAATTATCTCTAATGCGACCACCAAAATGGGACACAATTCTGGGTGGCAGAGGCAGGTGGTAGCTTAATACTGGACACAAGTAATGCAGAAACCTCCTATAGGAGCTTTCTGCATTACTTTCGTCCTGCATTAAACAACCACCTGCTTATAAAAGCAACTGTGGTTATTCGCGATCGCATTAGAGGGGTTCTACTGTAGTAGGAAACTCTTTCAGCCGAATCTTTATGAAACTTTTTAAGAATGACTGTTTTGATAAAATCTGGCATGAATTTAAAAGTGGGTCACGTGGACTTCAAAAATAGGTCACTAGATTAAACAGTAGAAAAACGTTGTGAACAATCTAGTGGTCATATTTTTGGCCAATGTTCATGAAACTTGGTCAGAAGGATTGTCTTGACAAAATCTCGAACAAGATAGAAACTAAGGCATGCGGGGCTATAAACTAGGTCACTAGGTCAAATAGGAAAACCTGAACAATCTAGATGTCACATGTTTAGTCAACTTTTCATGAAACTTGGTCAGAATGATTGTCCTGTTAAAATTTTGGACGTGTTTGGAAGTAGGTTACATAGGGTCAAAATGTGTGATTTATGGGTGGGGTCAAAATAGGTCATTAGTCCATCTTAGAAAAATGACTGTAGGGGCACATGTTTAGCCAAATCTTCGATAGTCAGAATGATTGTCTTGATCAAATCAATATTCTTAATATTGAAACTCTTGTTCTCCAAAACCACTGCTATCCACTATCATCATTGTTCAAATATTGTACCTTACGTCAATGTTGGCCCCGTCCTGGAGCTACCCAGCTATAATCTTAAATCTATGGTAGTCAGATGAGCGATTAAGCGCCATCTTGGCCATCTTGTTTATATTTATCACTTACTTTTGTACAGTTGCTGTAGTTTATGTTCATATTTATTATTTACGTTTGTGTAGTTGCTGTAGTTTATGTTCATATGTTCTGGTCCTTCGGGGTCATTAGTTTTGATGGTATTAGTTTTGAAAATTGAATACTGCTGAAGCCGGTGCTAGAGGCATGAGATTACTACTCATAAACAGACTCAATAAAAACGAGTCTGCAATTTTCTCGTTTTGCATTTCTACTTTTGCTTTCGAAGGCTCACCCATTTTCAGAATATGTTTAGTATTTACTTCTGTAAAGTTGCTGTAGTTTATTTTCTTATCTATAATCTACTTTTGTACAGTTGCTGTAATTTACGTTTTTTGTCTATTACTTTCTTTAGTACAGTTGTTATTATTATTTATTTCATAAATATATATCACTTCTTTTGTATAGTTGCTGTAATTTATTTTTATATCTGCCACTTACTTTTGTACAGTTGCTGCAATACACTTTTAATACTATGATTTGATGTTGTTTCCTTTTGCTTGTAACTTACTTTTCTACAGTTTTGTACAGTTTCTATAGTTTATTTATGTCTATCACTTAGTTTTGTACAGTTGATATAGTTTATTTATGACTATCACTTACTTATATACAGTTGTTATAGTTTATTTTGTGTACATCACTCACTTTGGCAGTTGCTATAGTTTATTTATGTATATTACTTTTGTACAGTTGCTATAGTTTATTTATGTCTATTACTTTTGTACAGTTGCTATAGTTTACTTATGTCTATCACTTACTTATGTACAGTTGCTATAGTACTGATATCTTGCTGTAGTGCTGTTCGGACGGCTGTTTGTTTGTATGTGGTGTTTATTGCATGACTCATATGTATACTTTTATTTATGTCTATTACTTTTGTACAGTTGCTATAGTTTACTTTATGCATCAATTGCATTTGTACTGTAGTTTATTTTGTCTATATTTACTTTTGTAAAACTGCTATAGTTTAACTTGTGTTTATCGCTAACTTTGGTACATTTTCTTTAGTTAATGACATTTATTTCACTTACTTTGGTAAGTTTCTTTCGTTTATGCTATGTTTATTACTTAAAACTGGTATATTTTACATTTGATTAGCACTTACATCAAACATTGCTATAAACTATGTTATGTGTATCCAGTGTCTATTCGATGGAGGGTGATGGGGAATTCACTTTCGCTTAAGTTGGTGTGATATCTGAATTTTAGTCATAATCCCCCTCATTTTCGAATCCTAGAATAGACACTGTTTATCACTTGCTTTTGTACAGTTACAATAGTTTACTTCATGTTTATACTTACATTTGTTACTATATCTATGAGTTTACCAATTACGTTTGTACAGTTGCTATAGATTATTTTAACTTTAGCAACTTGTACAGCTACCACATTCCATGTTATGTTTATCATATGGTTTTATATAACTACTACGGTTTGCATTTTTTCGTTTACAACATTTCCATTTGCATCACTTCTTTTTGTACAGCAGCTATATTTTACTTACTGTTTACTACTCACAGTTTACTTTCTGTCTGTTTATCACTTCATTTTGTACGACTGCTATGGCTGCTACAGTTAACCTTATGTTATCATTTATTTTGTACAGATTTCACAGTTTACGTTGTGTTCATCAGTTACTTTTCTACAGTTACTGTAATTTACTTTCTATTTATCACTTACCTTTCTACAGCTGTTAAAGTTTACTTTATGTTTATCACTTACTTTGTACAGCTGCTACAGTTAACTGTCTGTTTATCACGTACCTTTCTACAGCTGCTATGGTTAACTTCCTTTTCATCACTTACCTTTATACAACTGTTAAAGTTTACTTTGTGTTTATCACTTACTTTGTACAGCTTCTATAGTGCGTTACCTGTCTGTGTATCACTTACTTTTCTACAGCAGCTATAGTTTACTTTCTGTTCATAACTTACCTTTATATAAATGTTAAAGTGTTTTATGTTTATCACCTACTTTGTACAACTGCTATAGCTACTGTCTGTGTATCACTTATCTTTCTACTGTGACAATAGTTTATTTTCTGTATATCACTTACCTTTCTACAACTGCTATAGTTTACTTTCTATTTATCGCTTACCTTTCTACAATTATTATAAATTACTGTATATTTAACAATTACTTTTGCCATCGCGGTTGTTGTAGATAAGTCCGAGAGGGCGTGCGTTGATTTACACTGTTTGTTTTTTAGGGTGGGGATGGAGTAAGTGTGAGGTTAGGCGCCCCTAAACCGGTTTAAACCCCCAGTGACATTTGTCACTGACCATTCCATTGCAGTACTTCCATATCCCCTGCTGTTTGTTGTTTGTTGCGACTTTGTGCGTTTCTCTGTGTCTGTTATATACATGTACATTTACTGTGTTTCGTCGTGGTTCTGTTTAGGCGGTTGTGTGTTTTGTATGCGGTGTTTCCTGCTTGACTCATACATATACTATTGTACAGCTGATACTTTTCACTTTTCACATAAATGCCCAGCACTCATTTTCATAAGAGACTGGAAGCTAGGCCTTGTTAACGTTTTTATACATTTATTAGATATCTATTTAGTAAATAAAGAAGTTTTCCAGCAATGGCACCAGTATATCAGACGTTACAAAAGCGACCATTGCGGTCTATACAAAAGAACTTCTCTACAACGACCATGTCATAAATATATAATGGCGATCAGGTGCTGGTAAACTATGGCGTGATGTAAAAAATAGGATATGGTGTAATGTGACTGCTTTGACTTCGATCCAACGTTTGAAACTTTTGACCGAGTGTCAAACAGTTCGATTTCTGGTTTTTTTATAGCCAAAACATTTTGTGTTCATATGCCATTATAAAAAATGCATCATTTTTTATTATTTCTCATGATGTCATTATTTCTGAAATGAATATTCATCAAGTAAATGGTTAATAAATTAATTGCTACATTAGTTCAGGAAAATTCATCGATATCTTATTTTGAAACCTACCCATGTTTCATGTTGAGGGGCACAGCAAATAAACTATATCTGGTATTATCCATTGACATTGATGGGTTCAGCAAACAGTACACACCCTGATCAGTAGCCCTCTGATCTGGCCCTTTACTGTTTGCCTATGTCCTTGATGGACACTGGGCACAGATGGGTTAAGCTGCCAATTGGTGTTATATACACCCATGTCTATTTATCCGTCGCTTTAGAGATATTCCGCTTTAGTGTATTTGTTGGTGAGTAAATCTACTGCAGACATAGCGGATAGTCTGTGTCTAACAAGTTGGCAACACTCCGAAGACAGCTTTTGTAGCACATCTCACATATTTGAGTAATGTTTTACATTTTCTGTCGATCAAACTTCCTGTCTGACTTCTATTCTGTTTTAATTGTCTTGTTTTTGTTTTCATTCAAATGCCATTCGAGATGGATAGAGTGTGAGATAAAAGCATTTTTTAAGAAATCAACGTGAAATAGCTTTGTGCATTTTCTCTGCTAAACATTATATTGCTGGGTTCGAGTTGATTTTAATGAATACCAACAAGTTAAAGTTTGTTTGTAAGGGTGAAACGGTACACTACCCTCATGGTTCGGTTCGATTCACGGTACATGAGCCACGGTCCGGTACATTTTCGGTACACAACTTTTTATCTTGCAAACATAATGTTTGATGAAGCTTAACTGCAAAAAACATTCTGAATTAACTTCTTATATTTTGACTAGAATCAGTAACTGCCATGGCTAGCAATGATAATGATTAATCTCTTAAAATTAAAAAAGAAATCAAATTTTAAGGGAAATACACTTTAAATAATGTAATGCTGACCAAGCCATAGACTATTAATTTATAGTTCTTGTAATACAAATCGCCTTCTATGGAAAACATCACTATCTACTAATCTCTTCAATTGAAACTTTAAAAACCCATTTGTGTGTTGGAAACAAGTAAACCAAGCATTACAGACAGTGTAGATATAATTAAATGTATCACTGACAGAAGTGTTCTAATCACGGACTGCACTGTTGAGTGTTTATCTAAATATTATACAAGTTTAAAAACTGCACATGATATGTAGGATGAGAATTGAAATTGAGCCTCACTATAATATTTCCTACCAAAGTACATTGCAAACAGTGTAGACCCAGAGCAGATGACACATTAAAATGTCACATTTTAACAAGACAGCTTATCTGGGTCCACAATGTTTGGAATGGACCATGACTGAAAATCTCAGAGGAGAGTAAAACGTCTATTATAAAATCATACCCGAGACAGTAATGGTTAATAACGTCCCGATTGACGGGCGCTTACTCAGCGTATTTTGCAAAGTTCTGCAATCAAATTTTACAGCATGTCCGCGAAACAACGCCTGAATGTTGCATTTTCGCTCTTAGACTGGCCTTCCAGAAAGTCAAAAGACTTCCAAACTTTCAGCTTGTGGCTTGCCGGTGCATCTTTAAATTTGGAAACAGTTTCGTTTCGCTCTGGAGAATATGAGTTATGTACTTAACGCGTAATCTAATTGGATATTATTTATAGAATGAACCAATCAGAGAACGGCTTTTATATTGTTACGGCAGATTCGTCCCCAGACATTACAAACCTTTCGGTACGTACCGTAAAGTGGATTTTAATACCAGAAACCGAACCGTAAGTGAAAAAACCGCGGTACAAGTTTACCGAAACATACCGTTTCACCCTTATTTGTTTGAGTAATAATATATGTCGTGTTAGATCATTGCTCCTAGTATATGTTGTGTTAGATTGCTACTCCTAATATACGTTGTGTTAGATCACTACTCCTAATATATGTTGTGTTAGATCACTACTCCTCTTTTCTACAACTGTGATTGGTTGACCATGTGTTTTGCTTGAATCTGAGATCATTCTCAAGCATATGATTGGTCAGATTTTGAGCTTTCTCAGAATTAGACCACTCAGGTACTTGAGATTGAACTCAGACTCAGAAGTTTTATAATCGATATTATTATCGACATGTTTTTGAGTGAACAGGTTAGCGCCTGACCCGCATTTGTCGGAAAGGTTGAAATTATTTTACCGACACTCTGCACTACATAAGATCAGGTTAGTTAAGCTCGAAATGCCATGTGGAATTGCAGTTTTGAAATTTAGTGCCTTAGTACTAGACATAATAGAATAATAGGTCTCATTTTGTCACATATTAATTTTCTTAATTACTAATTCTAAATATTTATGATCTATGTCCATGTTACATGTGCATCACTATACGAAATTCGTTGAAATGTGTCCATGTGACATGCGCATGACTATACGAAATTCGTTGAAATATGTCCATGTGACATGTGCATCACTATACGAAATTCGTTGAAATGTGTCCTTGTGACATGCGCATGACTATACGAAATTCGTTGAAATATGTCCATGTGACATGCACACCAATATACGAAATTCGTTTAAATGTGTCAATGTTACATGCGCATCACTATGCGAAATTCGTTGAAAAGTGTTCATGTGATATATGCCTCATTATATGAAAGTTATTAAGTATGTTCATACGAAATGAGCACAGTATATAAAAAGGCCGCTTAAATATGTCCACGCGACTTGTTTATTGTTATGTGAAAATTCTTGAAATATTCTAATGAAAAAGTAATAAAGTCAAGACGCGGCCACCACCAAAACATCGATAGACAGCATGTCACACACACAACCCAAATTTCCAAGCCGCCGCTAAGAATTCATTCAAACTATTTAATTCACTTTAGACCAATTCAAGTCAAAACTTGCATGCGTACAGATATTTCTTCTTTCAGAATTAACATCTTATCGTCATCTTTAAGTTTGTTAGAAATTTGGTATAGTATCTGTCCATGCGACATGTTCATCATTATATGAAAGTCGTTGGAAGCCATTTTTCATAGTAAGATTTACAGTAAGCCTTTTACCATTTTGTCACATATATTCTTTATTACAAATTCGAATTATATGTACTAGTGTTTCTTGTTGTTTATTTCGTCCCCAACTTAAAACTTGTACCAAAAACATTGAACAGTTTTCTCTACACTATTAGTTCTAGGGCCACTCGTCAAAGACAGCTTAACCGACACGACCTGACTTTATTGATCATTTATTCACTATAACAGTTTAAATACGATGCATACGATAACACTATCATATTGTTTATATTTGTATGAAAAGTAACTGTAGAACCAGAGTCACAGGAAAACATCAATTAGATATTTTACAGCTCTGTGTTATAGGGCTACCAGTCACAGGAAAACATCAGCTAGATATTTTACAGCTCTGTATTATAGGGCTACCAGTCACAGGAAAACATCAATTAGATATTTTACAGCTCTGTGTTATAGGGCTACCAGTCACAGGAAAACATCAGCTAGATATTTTACAGCTCTGTATTATAGGGCTACCAGTCACAGGAAAACATCAATTAGATATTTTACAGCTCTATGTTATAGGGTGTTTAACCCTTTCCTCCATAAATACGCCGTTTACCCTTCTGTAATAAACACTTATTGAAACCATTGTGATAAATAGAGCATTTGCTCCTATAGGAGCAAATGCTGTATTTATAACAATGGTTTCAAACTACAAAATTCTAAACTTTTACTTTTCTCCAGTAAATGCTCCTTTTGGATATATTTATTCAAAGAGGTTGGGTCTAAAAATAGCCTATGGAGGAAAGGGTTAAATAATCCAGCTAAACTGTTCTTAGCATTTCTCTGCCCAATCCTGTCTTTTTGATACTCATCAGGACTGCCTCAGAGAGACGTTTCTAATAAGTTCCAGTAAGATGGGATTTGATAGAGAAAAAAGAGATTTGACTAGATGGGTACTGCTTTAAGATACAACTCTGTGTAATCAGTGAAGACACAGATCAACCACCGTGTGTGCCTGATCAGGTTCTGTACTGTTTGTACGAGCAGTATTCGACAATCAGGTTATGTACTGTTTGTACGAGCAGTATTCGACAATCAGGTTCTGTACTGTTTGTACGAGCAGTATTCGAAACACTGAATCTTTTGATTAACGATAAACCTTGATTGTAGAAATTTACATCCAAACAGTCTTCAAATAGCTTAGTGTCCACTGACCTGGTGACGCTGATCATATACACACATACGCCTGACAGAATATAAGTTGCAAGTATACTTAGGACCCGGGGTGAACAGAATATAAGTTGCAAGTATGCTAACTGCCCCGGGATGGACAGACTTTTACGTAATTGTGGAAAAATCAAAATAGAAGTCAGACAGGATATTTGGAAATGAGACACGAAAGTGCACACCAACACCAGAAGCACAAATCGAGGGTTAGGTGCAAAAACAATTCTAACTCCTTCACAAAGTAGTTTTGCAACAAGCCCTCGAAAATGAAATGCGCACACGCACACGACATGTAGAATACAGACACCAAGCAATCACAAACACGATATATCTTTTATCTATGGGTCTACCTAGTTACACTAATGCATAAATATGAATTATCTGATTATATGAGGGTAAGCAGTAAATAAACTGTAGGAAGAATTATTTGTAAAAATAATATCTTTCAAGACAAAGAAAATAAATCTAATATATTTTCTGAAAATGGGTGATCCTTTGAAAGCAAAAGTAGAAATGCAAAATGAGAAAATTGCAGACTCGGTTTTACTGAGTGTGTTCATGAGTAGTAAATAAAAGTGCAACTTGAACTTCCTTAAGTATTCCAACATATTAACTTAGGCTAATAAAGCAAAACCAGATCAAACGACTCCCGAATTAGCGGTTTGATCATAGTCTACACTATTTCTACAATGCCAGTCTATTTTAACGTGGTGAGGGGTTGAGTGTAAAACATTTTGGGTACATAGGGTACAGTATATCATCTATAAAATGACCACTTTATTAATATACACAGATACTGTATATCTAAATGCAGCCTGTTGAACCATTTACTCAATGAATATCAATGTTAAGAAATACATAATTGCATCCTGAGTATCAATTAGCTGAATTTTATAATGGCACACGAACACAGGATAGCTCGACCCTGTCAGAAGCTGTAGAATCATATCAATATAGAATTCTTCATATCTAAATTCGAAACTCTAAATACTTAACTCATTTTCTCCTAGCCTATTTTTAGATCCAACCTTTTTTAATTAATCTACCGAAAAGGAGCATCAATTAGAGAAATAGAATTTTTTAGAATCGTGTAGTTTGAAACCATTGTGATAAATAGAGCATTTGCTCCCATAGGAGCAAATGCTCTATTTATCAAAATGGTTTCACAATGTGAATTTTATAGAGGCGCAAAAATGAGTCACTGTGGGGCAATGTGTGAACCGTAATTACCATAAGAACTCTGACACACAAGCTTAGGCAAAGAGTGCAGACCCAGATCATAATTCTCCACAAGGAGCGATTTCATTATGACCTACAGTATTTGCTACCATGTCAGTCTATTTTAAAATTATCAGAATGGTGCCAAATTGAATTATTCAGCTTTACAAACTCATAGAAGAGGGAAACTAGTTGTCTGAATACTTACTGTAATGAGGAAATGTGTTAACTGGCATACAGAGAAGACCCAGATCAGAAGTCATGTCATTAGCCTTACACATTACCATTTTCATACGAGTTAACTGGTATTTGCAAACAGTGAAGACCCAGCTCAGAGGGCTTCTTGTCATTAAATGATACTCATGATGTCATCATTTCTTACGTCACGAGTAAAAGTGTAAAGGGTAAAACTGCTTTGTTTACTGGCGGCGAATTCGTTTTTAGCAAGGGACAGATGCTGTCCCTTGATATTGTTAAGGCAACGTGGAAAATGCTATGCAATGAAGGGGAAAACCGATTAGCATCGACGAAATAGATCGTCTGTGTTCGCACAGAATATGAACTCTACTGACCTTGTTTACAGTGGATGTTTCTTCGAAAGTATAGTGTGTGGCAGTATATGATTATTGTATGAAAAGTTTTTCTGACATTTGCAGGGAGAACAATTTTGCGGAAGAATCTGCTTTTTTGTTCACGGATTGAGCTAATGATCACTGCGTGGCATGAGCATGATAGTTCTGAAAGGCCTTCACTCTCAGTAGATTCATTCACAAAAATTGAGTCTAAAAATAGCCCATATGCTCTATTATTTGCGATTCGTGTTCCTTATAGTTTAAATTATATTATGTGTATGACAGTTGTGCGGTCTAAGTCTTTTTAAGTTGTAGTAATATTTTAAAACATTTATTCATCTTGAAATAATAAAATTTCAGAAAAAAAATCATCAAACGTGTTAATTTTACTTGCTAAATCGATCGAGTCAGCTGCGACGATTTTGACCTAATTCCTATTGGGTCAGTATCAAAATAGCATTCCGGGCAAGAAAATTCATGTTGCGGGATTTTTTGCGGGACTAAATTCGTTCCGATAAAAAATCATAATAATGATTATTTTGAAATGTATGATTATACTGCGCAATAGAAGAAAATTGCTGATGTAATGGTGTTTTCCATATTAACCCACCATTTTCATAGAGAATATTGACAAAAATTAGTTCACAGGTTGAGAAAACTACGTGATAGATCAATGCACTAATCGATAGGGTACTACAAATCTATAGGAATTGGCCTTACGATTATTTGAGATGCAAAATTCATTAAATTCCCTGGAAGACGTGAGATAAAAAATGACCCTTTGGTGTTTTAGATAGAGTGTCTATCCATTTGAAAGAAACTGGTCTTAAAAAGTTTCAAACATAAGTTTTCGTGTTAAATTGACGAAAATATCAAATAGTACATGCGCTATAAATATATTTGTACGACAGACCCCCAGCAAAGCTATTGAAAAAGTGTCCTGATAACGGTTGTAAGTGGACACTTTTGTACGCACGTGATTTTTGTGGTTAAAACCTATCTACCTAGGATCGAGCCCGTGCATTTGGAAGTATCGCCCAATGTCACGTGCTCCATGCTGTGTAGTAACAACGTAACACGATTGTCGCTCCACTAATCCCGATCACGAGTGTAAACGGATCTGCTAAGCATGTCGTCTGCAGCTTTCTTTAACGCCTCCACTTGTATAGATGCAGACTAAACATGAACTATCTAACTGCTTAGAGCCAGCCCAGAAGCCGAATCGCTCAACATCTGATCTGGGTTAAGCAGGTGTAATGAACAGTTTTGCTAAGTACACATGTGATACATGTATGTTGGAAACACGGGTCACGATTTACTCGTGCAGGGTACTGCTCGAGCCACTATGTGGCCGGTGGCTATTTAGAGGTCAACGACCGGCTTCTTTGTAATTTGAATTGGGTGAACCAAGGGGAAAACATTTTGTACTCATTTGTGAAATATTCATTTTTATTCATTTTTAATCAAAGTTAAAAGTCTACAACGTACTGTTGTACAAGTAAGATACATGTACTCTTCTTACTACCAAAGTGTCTTCTTACAACCGTTATCAGGACAGTTTGTTCGCATGACCGAAGACAAGTGTCCTCGGCTACGCCTCGGACACGTGTCTTCGGTCATGCGAACAAACTGTCCTGATAACGGTTGTAAGAAGACACTTTGGTAGTAAGACTCGTACTTTATCTATTACAGAACGAAGATGATGACTATCAAGCACCACTTCCTAGTATTTTTCAATTTTCTGTAAATATGTTGATAGACTAACGGAAAAATCACCAATTGAATTAGACAAATACGAGAAAAAAATATTATTTTTTTTTTGGGGGGGGGGGGATTAAAAGGTGAATTTCGAACCCACGCCAGGTCATACAAAGGGTAAACTTGACCACTAAGTCCAAACGCCTTAACTAGTCCACTCGAACACTGCTATCAATATAAATAGCGCTGATTTTATTAGTGAAAATCCCTGCCATGTAAGCTAGGCGTGTGCGCTTAGCATAAATAGCAAAAAATTAATTACACAAAGTGCAAACAACAAGCTTACAAGCTAATACACATTCCTTCTTCTTCTTCTTCCATACGAGTGCAGAACCACTTAAGTAGTATCGTTAAAAGGATGAGCATCCTATTTACAGGTTCCAGATAAAAACATTAAAAACATCGTCTGTACTCAGTATGAGGAAGAGCTAGACAGCAGCTGAGTCTTAAAGCCGTCCAGGTCCGGACAGCTGGGACAATAAAATACATTTTTCTTCTTCTGGACGCTTCTCGTCGCTTCTCGATGGTATTTAGGGAGACCGAAATTTAGAGACTGCGATGTCACGGAAATTTTGCAAAGTATCACGTGATCTCGGACTGTGTTTTCAAATATGACTGATCGATTAATAGAATCAAGCATGGGTTTTGTTAAAGACGGGAAAGCTCGTTTCCGGCTGGAACAGACCAACCTCGGGTATAGAACCCCCCGGCTTTAACACATCCCATGCTTGATTATTTTTCTCGCTGAAATACGCCCTAAAACCAAGAAAATTAACGAATTTTGTGAAGTACTACTTTACATTGCGTAATACGACTTCCATATCTAATAGCAACAGACCGCAGCATAACTTTAGGCGTGACACCAAATTCTTGCATAAAACGTGCTGTTGTAGTCCCGCTAGACCATGTATTAACAAGGCGATTCTCGTGCTCACGCGCTGTTGTTGATCGGTTTTAATTATACCTATTACGAGCCTAAGGTAAACAATGGACGCGAATGCTACAGCGTTTTGGCCTAAGCTAGGTGAACGCCGGGGTGTGAGTATTTCCAGGAGCACCGACAATGAACTGTTTTTAGTGATAGACATATTGAATGAAATTCCGTGTAAACGGTATTTGATACAATCATGAATTGACGTCGAAAAGAAAACAGTGGCCCGGAAACAGCATAAATCGACGAAGTGTCAAAGAAGTGTATAGTTTTGCTGCCGTTGTTTTGCTTGTATTTTGAAGAATTAAATTGATGCAGGAGAGCAGAAAATTGGTTTTATGCAAGAATAGCGTTAATACACGTTTGTTTTCGGGCAATAACATCTGCAGTGTCCCTCGGGAATGTTGTTGCCCTCGCCCTTCGGGCTCGGGCCAACAACAGTCCCTCGGGACACTGCAGATGTTATGCCCGAAAAAACGTGTATTAACCCTCTAATGACGTCATTTGTTATGACAACCACAAACGTTACGTTTTGGCGTAAATATAAATGACTGAGTGACTACAAAACAACGTCTTCGGTTAATTAAATAGGCCTTTAAAGTGTTTATATGATAAAAAGAATTTCATATTCGTGCTAATTACTTATATTAATTTCAATTCATAAGGTTGTTGCCTATAGAAATGTTGGTATAATTCTGTAAGAAGTCCTTCCCTTGTATTGATTTTACCCAATCGCGCGTATGAATACACTAGTCACGGGGTGTTCCAGATAAGGATTTCTAGTACGGCTATTTTTAGTAACTCAGCTTATCTAGCACGACTGAGAAGCGAGAAAAACCAGGTAAGAATTGTTTAAATATTAATTACCGTTTCACTCTGCTTTTAATTATTTCACTTGGACTGTGTATTCTTAAATTTAATTTGAATACTGTTGCACAGCAGAACTGAAATCGCGCATAATTCGACAAAATGTACGACTTTTTTTGTTTCGGGACACCAGAGGGGTACACACTACACAGTAATGATTAATGTTACTCAGTCGATATGTTTCAAGTCCACAAGGCAAATGTTGAAATAATGACTTTTAACAAGCTAAGATAAGAATAGTATGCTTATAAATAGATTACAGATAAACAATAATATAAAATTAAGAATAAATACTTAATTTATTTTTTATACTTTTAACCCTTTCCCTCATATATAAACATGTTTCCTCGCATGTGCAAACAGAGTAGACCCAGATCAGCCAACTCCTAGAAGCCGTCTGGTCAGGGTCTGCTTTGATTGCTTATGGTGTAATATAGATCTGATTCTAAAGCTTCTGCCTGAGCTTAAATTCCATGTGTTCATATGCCATTATGAAGAATTAATATTCATGATGTCATTATTTCTTACATGAATATATACAACAGGGAAAGGATTAAAACTGGGTCTACATCAGACTGTACAAAAGCTTCATCAGAATTAATAATAATTACACGTTTTTAGTGAGCGTTTTTAAACGCTCACTATAGTCAGTAACTTCATAACGACTTTCTCACAATCAACCCTTTCGCTTCCAAACTCTGTCGTCTGCTAACTTTGTCATCTGCTATAAATTTTCATTTTTTTTATTTTCTTCATTTTTGTTTCAAAAACATAGTAACAGTAACAAACAGTTTGGATCCTGATGATAGGCGAGTTACTCGGCGTCTCATCTGGATCCAAACTGTTTGCATAGGTAATCACAGATTCGGCATTGGCAGCGAAAGGGTTAATGTACAAACCTAAGGATTCTTAGTAATCGTCCACTGCAGAGATGTAGTGCATTGCCAGCGGACCTGAAACCCGGTTCAATTTTTTGCAAATGAAAAACGGAATACGTTTTTGATAAACGTACTACAATTTCAGTATTATATAATCATCAATTTGAGGTTCAATTCCATATAAAATGCATGCAAAAATATTGTTTGGTCGGCGAAAAAACATTTCACCGATGATATACGCGTGCGCAGTCTTATGACGTCACGGATCCATCCATGAAATCGCTGGACTTTCCAATGTACACGATCGAGCTTTGCGACAGTGATAATTCCGGTGTACATGCAGTCATTTTCGACGAACAATAAATCAATTGCAATACGAATAGACAAATTACTGGCTTCATTTTTACCAGAGACTCTTTTAAAATTTCACTGTATTTTCAGTTTCACTAACAATTTTCCGGTTACGAAATGGCAAGGTGACGAGTTGACCACCAGTTACACTCTCCTATATGAAGTACGAAACTAGGCCACTCTACATGTTGAATTTTATATGATTGGAAACGTTATTTGAATAAATGGTGGATATCAAGCGAGCATTGAAAATAAACTAGATTAAAGTTAAGGTAAGTCGATAATATGATTTCATAGCGTTTTATAACATTGTGGTCCTGGAGACCGAAAATCCATCAAATCATAGAAATAGCTGGAGCTTGGGTGGGGTAATTATTTAAGGTTTTAATACGTATACCCTAAGCATTAGCTATGCGCGCCGCAACGTTGTACATAAACTACATTTAATTTCGTTATGTGACATTTATACATACCAAGCAGGATTCAATAAGGATCCTGAGCTAGATCCAATCCATGTAAGCATTCATACATATCACAGTATTCTTAAAAGCTACTTTCGGTTTTGATATCTCATTGATGATATAAGATCATGATCAAGCGCAAATTACTTAGTGTGATCAATAGCATATTCATATAAACGAAATTTGCATATGAAACATAAAGAGAAGGAACAGAAATTATCTTCAAAATTGTTGATAGATAGAAATAATATTTATTTCTTTTCTCCTCTGAATTGATTCCTTGGAGAAAACAACATGTACATGTATACAATGTTATTGTTTTTGAAAATGGTTCTGTGCACCAGGCCAAAAAAAACCAAGCAGATCATGATAGGTCATCTGTTATTGACCTACTCTGTTTACAAAAGTATAAAAATCTATGGAGTAAAGTGTTAAAGTTTACAATTTCAGTACTACTGATTTGGTATGCATTATGACATGACTACCCCCATATTTATCAGTTCTCCTATGATTTTATTGTATTATAAACTTAAATTGTAATTTTAGTGAAAACTTTCTATGCCTTAAAGTTATTAAAGTGTTAGAATATATTTTGTATTTTTCTCTGTATGTCAGATGTCAACTGTTTGGAGCCAAAGCCAGGATGTCATAAATTTATGACATCTGTCGCAGTGTGTAGGTTTATCATCACTTGTACGGCCTTGCTGTACAAGCACGCTTTTATGGCGATATGGTAGAGTGTATGACTGCGAGCCTGGCGACCGGGTGTTCTTATGAAGAAACATACCCCCATCAGACCTAGAATTAAACCCAGGTCGCCAGGTTCGTGTAGTCATACACTCCACCATGTCGCCATAAAAGCGCGCTTGTACAGCAATGCGTATAAGTGAGGATAAATCTACACACTGTGACATACTCCCCCAGCTATGTGTATGATAACGACCAGGAATCAAACTCGGAGCTCATACAGTCACAGCCCCAAGTTGGGTACCAAATGTGACCAGGTGTTCTTATAAAGAAACGTACCTCTCAGACCCTGGATCAAACCCGGGTTGCCAAGCTCGCAGTCATACACTCTACCACATCGCCATAAAAGCGCACTTGTACAGGAAGGCGGTACAAGTGATGATAAACCTACACACAGTGACACATCTAAATTGGCTCCTAATTTACTGAGATACATGTGCATACGTTTTGTCTAGTTTACCATCTAAGTACTTAATTCTGTAAATTTCAGGATCTAGATCAAGCAGTCCTCAGTGAAGCCTGTGTACCAAATATATTCCCAGGGAACAGCACCAAGAAAATCTCAAATGGCAAGTATTTATATGTTAGGAGGAGAAATACAAAAAAGTTTGTGTAACTCTACTCTACTCCCAACATATTTATGTAAAAATGATGATATCATGAATATTATCTTTTTTTAATTACTGGTAATTTTTAAAATGGCATATCAATAAATGATTTCTTTGCTACAGAAATGTTTTTATCGTATTCTATCAAATTTCATAAAAGAATCCGTATCCATGATGATTTAGAACGGATTACTATCATAAAGGATACCGAAAGAAAAATATTTAAAAAAAAATTCTTTCTAAAACCGGTGAACCAATTTGAATGACATTTGGTAGGAATAGTCGCCAAATAACCCTAAATATCAAAATTTAAAAAACATCAAATTGATATTTGAAAAACCAATTAATCTCTTTCCCTGTTCTATATTTAGTCCAAATTTCATTTCCTGCTGAATATTCATGGACAAAATACTTGTAGTTAAAATTAAATATGGAAGGTGCAACACTGTAGCTATTTCAGAAAGTAAAGAAACAGAGATCTATCAATTTCCATTTGCAAACAAAGCAGACCCTGATCAGACGGCTCCTATAGGAGCCGTCTGATCTTGGTCTACTCTGTTTGCAAATGCGTGAAAACACGTTTATATGAGAGAAAGGGTTAATGTTGATTCTCTACCTCCTGTAGTATAAGCAGATTCCTAGGTAAACTGGAATCTTATCCTTAAAAACTCAAAATGTTAAACCAATTGTGACTGATCCTGATAGGTATAACATTGCAGAGATCTCCCAGGAAAATTCTTTTGTTTGTTATTTTGTAAACAGCTAGTGTTGATAACAGATACGACAGAGCTCTCCGAAATGAGGAATTGCTACATTGGTGCCAGAACTTACAAACTAGAAGTCAAATACACTTATACTTCATTTTCAAGTATTTTATGCAAATTGTTTAAAAAGCTTTTATATTTTTAGCTCATCAGACCACAAAGTGCTCAGGGTGAGCTTTTGTGATCGCCTGATGTCTGTCTGCGTGCATCATGTGTGGTCAGTTGTCAATAATTTAAAGCTTAAATCTCCTCTGAATCTGCAAGGCTCTCAGCTTTCATCTTTGGCCCATAGCATCATGTTAACCCTTTCCCTCATATAAACATGTTTTCACGCATATGCAAACAGAGTAGACCCAGATCAGACAGCTCCTAGAGGAGCCATCTGATCAGAGTCTACTCTGTTTGCTCAGAGTCTACTCTGTTTGCTAATAGAATTTGATAGATCTGTTTCCTCACTTTCTAAAATGGCTACAATGTATCACCTTCCATAATTCATAATAACTATTTTGTCCATGAATATTCATTAGGTATTGAAATTTGTAATGTAAACAAAGAACAGGGAAAGGGTTAAAGCCACTATTGTTTTTTTTTTCAGTTGTAATGCTCGAGACTCTATCGCAACCCAACAAAAGAAAGGAGTCCAATTCAACTGATCAACCTGGTTTACCAAAATGGCAGCGGACACTACAAATTATAGATGTAGTTTGCCAAACAACTGATCATATGATTATGTAAAATCCAGCAGTCCAGTACTTTCTGTGATTGACCGCACAGAACTAATGGTTCCATGAGCATCTAAGTTGGACCCATGGAAAAAAATCCAATTATAAATACTATGACACTGGCCGTTAGTTATGTATCCAAATCATGGGGAGGCAGGTCTTTTGTCAACCACAGAACTTTACAGGGTGAAGCTTTCATGTATGGACAGGTCAGACTGTAATAGCTGTTTGTGGATTCAATATAACAAGTGACCTTAAAAAGAAAGATGTGAACATTTCCAAAGCCAGAGTACACATTGATAGAATAAGTCAATGAATAGACTTCCACCTGGAGCAAATCATTAATTTAAATACATGTATGCAGGATTTGATGAAGCAAATTTTCACAGTGTGTTCATATCTCACATACTTTAACCCTTTCCATCATATGCATGTTTTCTCACATTTGCAAACAGAATGGACCGAGATCAGGCGGCTCCTATCGGAGCCGTCTGATCAGGGTCTACTCTGTTTGCTAATGATATTTGACAGATCCGTTTCTTCAGTTTCTAAATGGCTGTGAAGCTTTCATGTATGGACAGGTCAGACTGTAATAGCTGTTTGTGGATTCAATATAACAAGTGACCTTAAAAAGAAAGATGTGAACATTTTCCAAAGCCAGAGTACACATTGATAGAATAAGTCAATGAATAGACTTCCACCTGGAGCAAATCATTAATTTAAATACATGTATGCAGGATTTGATGAAGCAAATTTTCACAGTGTGTTCATATCTCACATACTTTAACCCTTTCCATCATATGCATGTTTTCTCACATTTGCAAACAGAATGGACCGAGATCAGGCGGCTCCTATCGGAGCCGTCTGATCAGGGTCTACTCTGTTTGCTAATGATATTTGACAGATCCGTTTCTTCAGTTTCTAAATGGCTGTGATATTCAACCTTCCATATTTCATTACAACTGTATCGGCCATGAATATTCAATAGGTATTGAATTTTGGAATAAATAAAGAACAGGGAAAGGTTAAGCTGTCAATTAGTTGTTGTTGACTTGACTGTTGTATGTTGTACAGTGTACCAGAGGAGAATATAAGAACTATAGTTTGAGTAATTCTCCTCATTTTCAAAAGTAATTTAGTATCAAACAAAACAAATTGGGTACATGCACCTGGCCTTAGGTATTCGGACATTTTATATTAAATGAACTATTCCTAATTGTCATTTAATACATTTACCTCAAATAAAATATAGTATCTACATAAATAATATCATTGGTTTTTGTGTCACCTGCTGAGAAGCAGTGTGCCAGATAGGGATCATTTTTTCATCGTCTGTCCGTCAGTCTGCCTACCCGTTACACATTGCAAGGTTCAGATTTTAGGTCAGCCTCATTGGCAGATGACACATGTGTTCTGTGAACACCTCTTGTTACTCAAAACACTACTTATAAATCTGTTCCTCTGGTATACTAGAATTGATTTGACTGAAAGTGTTTGGATACTGTATATTATACAATGTATGAATAAATATTATTTATGAATGATAGATAAGTTTAACCCTTTTCTCCATGAATATTCATGTAAGAAATAATGATATCACTATTATTTATTATGCCGCCACAATGTGGTGGCATATAGGGTTTGCTCTTGTCTGTCCGTCCTTCCGTATGCACGTCTAGAAGAATTTGTCGGGGCTCTTTCTTGGAAAGTGTTTGTCAAATCCACACTAAACTTTACACAAATGTTTGTGATCATTATATCTTGGTCAAGTTTTATAGCCATGTAAATTGCTTCAGTGGTTTATGAGTTGCAACCCTTTATTTGCAAGAATGACTTTTAAAAATATCTTGTCCAGACTCTTTCTTGAAAGTATTTGTCCAATCCTCATCAAACTTTACACACATGTCTGTTGCCATTATATCTTGGTCATGGTTGATAGCCATGTAAATGGCTTCAGTCGTTTAGGAGTTGCGACCCTTTATTTGCAAAAATGGTTTTAAAAATATTTTGTCCGGACTCTTTCTTGGAAAGTATTTGTCCAGTCTACACCAGACTTTACATGTTTATGGCCATTATATCTTGGTCAGATTTTATAGCAGTGTAAATCGCTGTAGTTGTTCAGGAATTGCGGCCCTTTTTTCTTCAAAAGATGACTTTAAAAATATCTTGTCCGGACTCTTTCTTGGAAATTATTTGTCCAATCGTCACCAAACTTTACACACGTTTGTGGCCATTATATCTTGGTCAAGTTCGATAGCCATGTAAATATCTTCAGTCATTAAATACTTTACATGTTTATGGGCATATATAATCAATTTTATGATAATTATGGCACTTTCACTCTGTGACAAAAAAATCTGATGTTGGGGCATGAATGTCCTATGGGCACATTTCTTCTTAGATATGAAATTTACATTAACACAAGATTTTTACGACTGTAGAATCACTAGATCACTAGAATAAGGTCTATAATTATCATTTTACAAGTAAACAGAGCATGTATACCCAGACCAGACGGTTCCTATATGAGCTGTCTTATCTGGGTTTATGGTTTGAAAATGTGTTCAAAAATTATTAATGGGGTAGAGGGTTATTACAGATGACAGGAGCATGCAGTCTTTTTACATGTACATTTGTAATAGGTAAAATTTACACTTTCAATACTGAATTTCCATTTGGAATCTTTTATTTTCTAAAAATGATGAATTTGTATTGGCAATCTTATGGGTGTTTTTCTTTATCAAAATTATTTATGACAAACACATCAGTCCCTTATGAGAGGGGTTCTAGAGCCCTCTCATCTTGGGTTACACTGTTTGCAAATGGCATTGAATCTCAGTTGTGGCATTGTTAGGGTTAGGTTGGGTGTCATCATATTACAGTTGTAATTGCATATTACAATTGTAACATTATATTGCCAATCTATGAAGACAAAATCAAATATAAAATATGAACTTGTTTACTCTTGGCACCTTAACTCTTTTTCTATTCTATACTTATGTAAGAAGTAATTCCATCATGAATATTTATTAACTGAAATTTATGATGGTGTATGTAGACAGGATGTTTTTGCTCAGGCAGAAACTATAGAATCATATCTTTACATGTACTCTACCATAAGCAAACAGAACAGACATTGATCAGATGGCTCCTATAGGAGTCATCTGATCAGGTCTACTCTGTTTGCAAATAGATAATACAGAAAAGGCATTTATATGAAGGAAATGTTAGATTTCTCAAACTCTTGCTCGAGTCTGATCAATAAAAATGTGATACACATGTACTAGGTCTACACTGTTTCAATGCTGTGTATCCCTTTTGTTCCTTACAAGGAACAAACTATCAGGGCTCTTAACTTCAGGGAGTACCTCTTCTCGAATTGCTTATTTCTCAACCAATTCCTACCGTGTGCCTTCTCATCAGAATTGTCTTGTGACTATCTAATGAATAGTCACAAAGTAGATCTAATATTTGTTAGAGAAATAGTAAAACTTTTGTTAGAAAATATTGATATTCTTTCTCCCATCAAGAGATATTAGTTACGTTGTTAATAAACTTCGTGAACTATATACATGTACATCTATTACTTTCTGACCCTTTCAAAAAACGCTCACTTTCAGTACTTTGATTCTTTTTTGTGTCACCTGCCGAGAGGCGGTGTGTCACTTAGGGATCACTTTTCCGTCGTCTGTCTGTCTGTCTGTACGACCGTCTGTCTGTCTGTCCGCCTGTCCGTAACACTTTCTTTTTTGGCTGTCATTTCTAAACTAATTATACAGCTTTCAAATTTCACACATGGAACAAGCATGATAAGAGGAAGTGTCATGCCCAAGGGCCACAACTCTAGCATCAATATTTTTTTAGTTATTCCCCTTTTTCATACTAACAATAAGTTTTTGTGTCAGCTGCAAGCAGGTGACACATGTGTTCCTCCGAACACTCTTGTTTTGTGTGTGCAAAATATGCAACAGTGTTGTGTCTCTGTCAAATAATATAAAATTGCAGATGTCTGTAAAACATATTGTAGTTGTCTATTTTATACACATGTAATTGCAGTAATGCATCAACAAACCTAAACTATGTAATTTGGTGACAAAACGATGCAGATATGGTGCATTCAGAGGGTTGTTACTGTAGACATAGTGTGCAGTCAGCACATAATAACTGCCTTTTCATCAATAAGTTTTTAAGCAATATGTACTGGTATTTGAAAAGGCAACTGAGAAGAATGTTCAAAGAATGATAAAAAAATCATTTCATACAGTTACTTTCCAATCAACCATATTTGAGCAATTAACAGTTTTGATCCAAATATGTTGTTTGGTTACTTTATGCTGTACCTGTATCCAACCTGTTGTCCTGGAAAGTTTGCCAATAGTGTTAATCCTGTCCTTCCTACAAGTGTTTTTTTCACACATTTGCCAACAGAGTAGACCAGTCAGATATGGCTCCTATAGGAGTCATCTGGTCATGGTCTGCTGTTTGCTTATGAAATTATAATAGATTTGACTATAGTTTCTACCAATACCCGAAAAACTAATTTGCATATGCCATTATAAAATATCAGCTAATAACTATTTATGATATCATTAGTTTTACATGGATATTGAACAGAGGAAGGATTAAATAGTCAGTAGCTGATTTTAGGGACATAATCACTGCATGTCCTTTTCTATTTCAGCAAATGGATAGACTTTGCCTTGACCCAGAACTTTCGGCATTGGTCCAGGCATATCACAGACATGCATGGGAGCAGAATACTATAACAGAGCCATGAGGCATTCCGGCTATGCAATGTGGGAGCAGACAACAGGGAATAATTTCAAGCTACTGTGTTTAGAGGATAAGGGACACCTTCCTGGACAGCATTGACCAGTATACAGGATTTGTCCCCAACATATACATTTATCATTCTTTTGCTAATTGACTCAACATAAATCTGTAACATCATGGATTCCGAATGAAGACACTGAATATCCCAGACTCTCGTCTCAATCAAAACTGTGTGTCACTTATATGGAAAAGAAATTACAATATACATCATGGATAGTGTTTACTTTAGCCATTTACTGGATATACAAAAAAGTATTTGCCTTTTACAGTATTCATATAAAAGTTAATGACATCATGAATATTTTCAATCATGTAATTAGATCTATATCATGTCGATAGCAAACAGAACAGATCATGATCAGTCAGACTTCTTCTATAGGAGCCATCTGATCTCGGTCAACTCCATTTGCATAATGTGTGAAAATGCATTTATATGAGGGAAAGGGGTAAACAGGGTAGACTCAGATCAGACCGTTCCTGTAGAAGCTTTTTGTTCATGGTCTTTTTTATTTGCTTATGGAATAATATATTGCCAATTCCTTCTTATAAACACATTTTCACTCACTTACAGAGTAGACCTAGATCAGATGGCTCCTTAAGGAGACATCTGGTCTGAGTCTGCTCTGTTTGCTAATGGAATTTAATAGATCTGTTTCTTTAGTTTCTATGCTAAAATGACAGCATGGATATTTATTAGCACAAATTTAACCATGTAAACCTTTCAGGGGAATTGTTTGCTTTGACAAAAACTGTAGAATCAGATGCATAGCATGTCAAAAGCAAAAAGAGCAGACCCTGGTCAGACGTCTCATATAGGAACCGTCTGATCTGGGTCTATTCTGCGTAATGCATGCAAAAGACGTTTATATGAGGGAAAGGGTTAAATAGAGTAGACCCAGATCATACAGTTCCTGTAGACACTTTCTGGTCAGGACCTATATTATTTGCTTATGGAATAAGCTTTAATTCATTCTGTAGTATCTGCCAAAAATGTTCCTGTGCTCACAGACCATTATATAAATAAATCCTTTATTCTATGAAGAAGCCTGTCTACGCCTTTGTAGACTGAGATCAGATGGCTCCTGTAGCAGCCATTTGATCAGGGTATGCTCTGCTTTCATATGAAATAACAAAAGTTTAAATCTACTGTTTCTACCAAGGCCAAAATGCATGTGTACATATGCCAACGTAAAAATCAGTTATTCATGGTGCCGCTACTTTTTACATGATTATTTATGCAGTGAAGGTTTTATCAAATTGTTATTCATAATGTCATAAATCAATATTCATGAATCAACACATTTTCTCATAGGGACAACTTTTGACACATTTGCAACTAAGTAGAAGCCGTCTGCTCAGGGTTTGCTGTTACTATTCCATGTTAACCCATTCCCACAGAGGCTATTTTTGAACCCAACCTGTTGGATACCATAAATCTACTGACAAGGAGCAAGAACAATTTTAGAATTGTGTATTTTTAAACCATTGTGATAAATAGAGCAAATGCATTAAGAGGTGGCACTATGAGGGAATGAGTTACATATACTGTGTATGTGTAAACTTTAGTCCTGGAATATAAATACAGTAAAATTTCTTTAACTAATATTCATGTGGGAATGGTTCGTGTTTCCATACATGTAGTATACTGAATAACACACGCGTCAACAGGAACTTAGCCTTTCTGAATTTGTCTGCCATGTACTCTTTCAGCACTATGTACCTGTTTTTATGTACTCATTACTTTTTCAAACAGTGTAAACCCAGATCAGAAGGCTCCTATAGGAACCCTCTAATCAGAGTCTGCACTGTTTGCTAATTTAAAACAGTATCTGTAAAACACCCCAAATTCCATGTACAGTTGTACACTGGTTCATGTTTTAGTGACAAAAAAGACCTACAAGACAACATAAAAACCCACAATAGCTACTTAGAGTTGAAAGGGTCAAAACGCAAACAGTGCTGGTCACTATACACACGTTCAAATGCTGCTAAGGGCTTTATGCATGAATACTTTTATCATGGTGTTTCCCAATTCATTGCTGAACCTTTCCAATAAATGTTTTACACAAAATGCAACTGTCTTGTAGTTATTTTATTCCTCTACTCACAGTTCAGGATAAGCATGCCTTACCAAGTTATTCTTCAAATAACTCAATAACTTATTCAACAATCTCTATGGTGTAACCAAATGAACAAACCTTTATATACACATTATCGCATCATAACGGATTTGGTGCAAAACTATTGTTACATCTTCACTTTAGTGGCAAAATTATAGCACTTTTGCACCAAACCCTCAACAAAAATACTTGGAAAGAAAACAGCACTTTGTAACACCAATACATATCCGTCTTTGCTAAAAGTCCCTTGCTAGCAGCACTTTCAGTGCTTTGATTTTATCTATGACCTTCTGGAATAAATCTCTTCTGGTCTATTAAGAACTCTTCAGAAGTCTTAAACAAACTTAAGAACAAAAGGTATCTTGCATCCACTGTAAGCACTTACGATTTTTCTACTCTGTACACAACTCTTCCTCATATTTTGATTAAGGATAAGCTTACTAGCTTGATCCAGAAAGTATTTGCCCGAGAAAAAACATCGTTCTTGGCATGTAATGCTGAAAAAGCTTTCTTTACTGACGAGCAAATGAAATATTACACCAATTGGACTTGCTCAGAAGTTTGCGAAGCACTAACCTTTCTTTTGGATAACATATTTGTACGTTATGGGAATGCTATATACCGTCAGGTAATTGGTATTCCCATGGGTACAAATTGTGCACCACTTGTCGCAGATTTGTTTTTGTACTGCTATGAGAGAGATTTCATGTTGAGTTTGAATCCTCAATCACAAAAAGATGTTATAAAAGCCTTCAATGATACTTGTCGATATTTGGATGATATTTTTAACTTAGATAACCCTTTCTTTAATGCTCTGATTCCTACAATTTATCCTAAAGAACTCAAATTGAATAAAGCTAACCCGTCCGACAATTATGCAGCGTTTCTTGACCTAGACCTGAAAATTAATAATGGAATGATTTCTTCTAAAATATATGACAAAAGAGATGATTTTGATTTTAATATTGTAAATTTTCCTCATCTTGACGGGGATGTTCCCCGTGCTCCATCTTACGGGGTTTATATATCTCAACTTATTCGTTTTGCTAGAGTTTGTTCATCTATTGACGATTTTAACAGTCGTAATCTCATTTTAACTGAAAAGCTGCTTAAACAAGGATATAGATACCATAAACTAAGAAAAACTTTCTCTAAATTTTACTATCGAAATCTCTCGCTTATTGGCAAGTACAAATGTAATCTCAAGGTACTTTTGCGACACGGTATTTCACATCCTGAATTTTATGGTGATGTGATTTACAAACTTCGTAGAATTATTGGACATACCCATTTTCTCACTTTGTTCATCAAATATATAAAACAATTCATTAAAAAGGGATATGATCCTGTATTATTACAACATACTGCATGTTTGGTTGTGAACCCTTTTACAGTTGGCAATCACGCTGGCCTCTTTGCATGTACGCCGACAAGAAAGGTTTAGTACTCTATGAAGGCGACCTCTTAAATCCAGAAATGGAAGGAGAACGTCGGATATCTGTACTATTTCATTTTTGTCGTACCCTTTATTACTTTTCTACAGTTACTCTGTTTGCAGCTCAATCATTGAGTACACTAGCGATAGGTGGATACAGTATATTCAATTAAATGTTTTTTTGTTATACATGCACTTTACCACTGTATTTGCTGTCGCGGTTGTTGTAGATTAGTCGGAGAGGGGATACGTTTATTTACACTGTTTGTCTTTTAGGATGGGGATGGAATAAGGGTGAGGTTGGGCGCCCATAAACCGGTTTAAACCCCCGGTGACTTTTGTCACTGACCGTTCCAAGGCGGTACTTCCATCTTCCTCCTATTGTATGTTTGTTTTGTCTTTGTGCGTCTCTTGTTGTTTTTTCTACCCATGTACATTTGCTGTTTCCTTGTGTTGCTGTTCGGGCGAGTGTTTGTTCTGTATGTGGTATTTCCTGCATGACTCATTTTTGTACTTTTATTATCACAACAGTGTTGCTTGTGCCGTGTGGTGGCCGTAAAAAGTCTCCCCGTACACGTAATCGATGTTGTTATCATTCTCTTGCAGGATATGCAAGTAACATACACAACTCTCATTCGCCTCTTACATCATCATAAGTATGTCATGCACCTCGTGGTAGGTGTTGTGTTCACCAACAATTTGATGCACTTGGTAGCTACACTAATGTAATTGACGTGTTGATGAACACAATACAGGTGCCCCTCTATCACTTTCCAATATGAATAAAGTTAAAATACCTCGAATAGAACTAAAAGCTTTAAATATGCAATCTGTGTCGTCTGTACAAGTACCCAGAAATATTTCTAATTTCTCTTCCCTTCAACCTTTTGTTCGTTTAAAACAACTTAATCTTCAGTCGGCTTCATCTTTTCACATACCATCTCTTTCTATTAATAAATGTTTTTTCAATGGACCAAGAGTTGTACTTTCACCTTTAAAATCTGTTATCCAAAATGTTTCTTCTATTCGTAAACGGTCCTTATGCAGGCGACACAGAGTGTATCCAATTATCCAAAAGTGCTTTGCTAAGAGGTGCATATGTTGTAATAACATTTCTTGTAATTCCACTATAAAATCTACAGTTAATGGTAGAACATTTAATGTCAAGATAAACTCAGACGTTGATTGTACTACTACTAACGTTATTTATGTTTTAACTTGAAACGCGCCTAGTTGCGGTATACAGTACGTAGGACAAACAGGACGTGCTTTGAAAACTCGATTTCGTGAGCATGCATATCAGTGTCGAAATCGTAAACTAAACAATTTTTTATACCAACACTTTCGGAAATCTGGCCATTCTTTTAAAGATGTTTTAGTACAAATTGTTGAGCATATAACATATGATAAGGAGGCGACTAGTAGCTTTAAATCGAAAGCTAGATTTATATCTGAATTAAATTGGATCAAAAAATTGCAAACACCTTTTCCTTTAGGACTGAATGATAATATTTACCAGACTGGAAATATTTCAAAAGAACCAGATATAGATATTTTTTCAATTTTTTCTATTAGAAAACGCAAATCTCGATCGCATGGCATTCGCAAGAATGGTAATATTAAACGAAAATCTCGTTTGAAATTGACTCTTCTTGATCTACATACTTTACGCCTAATTTCGGGTAAACATGCCATGCTTTCTAGACTTTCCTCCTTATCTATATGTTCATTAAAAGAAATTGACGAGCAAGCCGATAAAATTATTTTTCGATCAGATCCTCTCATAGGAACGGCTAGTTTGATACAAAGCTTTACTCTACATGTTCTCAGACCGCACATCGACAAATTATCTGAACACCAAAGATTCTTCTTGAAAATTCCTTTTATTAATAAAGGTATTGATTTTATTGACCTCCAAAGTATTTTTAGAGACAAAAATGTATTTGACACTATTCCTAAATACTTTAAAAATACAGAACCACCTATCATCTGCTACAAATATAACAAACCCATCAGAAATACAATTTTCAACTATAATAAAATTGTGGCCGACCTTAATATTAATGATAATATTCCTGATAATTGAGATTGCGCCACCTCAAAATTTTGCTATTCTCCGGCTGGTCATGTGATTACTGGTAATTTTGAGATAATTAAAGATAAACGTCTACGATCTCTTTTGAATAAAGGTCCCAAATATAGAATACCATCCTTGATAGATTTTAACTCTTGTCGAGTTCAGATTGCGGAGGCTTTACAAAATTTTAGTGTTAAATGGTGTCGAAGAGAACATGTTGAGTCTACTGCCCTTTCTTGTTGGAAAAAACTAATTTTTGATATAATTGATAAACGCATTTCCTTTTACAGCTCTAATAAACACCTTCTTCCACCTAAACCTAGAACTTCATTTAGACATCTTAAAAAGGGTTTACAGGATTTCCATTCAAAATACGTTTTTGTTCCTGCTGATAAGGCATCAAATAATGTGATTATTATTTGACGATTACATTATATCGATGTCTTGAAGCAGGAAATTACTAATACCAAGTCATACATTTCAGTTACCACTGACGAAAAGACCATCATTTCAGACCATGTCAAAAAGTGTGAACAATTTGGAACCGATATTAAAATTACACAACATAAACTTCCTACTATGTATTGGTTACCAAAACTACATAAAAAACCATATAAAGCGCGTTTCATTGCAAATTCTAGTTCATGTACAACTACTAAATTGTCTATACTTTTGACTTCTTGTTTAACGAAGGTAAAGGAACATGTAAAATTTTACTGTGATAAGACTTATGAAAATTCTGGAATAAATCTCTTCTGGTCTATTAAGAACTCTTCAGAAGTCTTAAACAAACTTAAGAACAAAAGGTATCTTGCATCCACTGTAAGCACTTACGATTTTTCTACTCTGTACACAACTCTTCCTCATATTTTGATTAAGGATAAGCTTACTAGCTTGATCCAGAAAGTATTTGCCCGAGAAAAAACATCGTTCTTGGCATGTAATGCTGAAAAAGCTTTCTTTACTGACGAGCAAATGAAATATTACACCAATTGGACTTGCTCAGAAGTTTGCGAAGCACTAACCTTTCTTTTGGATAACATATTTGTACGTTATGGGAATGCTATATACCGTCAGGTAATTGGTATTCCCATGGGTACAAATTGTGCACCACTTGTCGCAGATTTGTTTTTGTACTGCTATGAGAGAGATTTCATGTTGAGTTTGAATCCTCAATCACAAAAAGATGTTATAAAAGCCTTCAATGATACTTGTCGATATTTGGATGATATTTTTAACTTAGATAACCCTTTCTTTAATGCTCTGATTCCTACAATTTATCCTAAAGAACTCAAATTGAATAAAGCTAACCCGTCCGACAATTATGCAGCGTTTCTTGACCTAGACCTGAAAATTAATAATGGAATGATTTCTTCTAAAATATATGACAAAAGAGATGATTTTGATTTTAATATTGTAAATTTTCCTCATCTTGACGGGGATGTTCCCCGTGCTCCATCTTACGGGGTTTATATATCTCAACTTATTCGTTTTGCTAGAGTTTGTTCATCTATTGACGATTTTAACAGTCGTAATCTCATTTTAACTGAAAAGCTGCTTAAACAAGGATATAGATACCATAAACTAAGAAAAACTTTCTCTAAATTTTACTATCGAAATCTCTCGCTTATTGGCAAGTACAAATGTAATCTCAAGGTACTTTTGCGACACGGTATTTCACATCCTGAATTTTATGGTGATGTGATTTACAAACTTCGTAGAATTATTGGACATACCCATTTTCTCACTTTGTTCATCAAATATATAAAACAATTCATTAAAAAGGGATATGATCCTGTATTATTACAACATACTGCATGTTTGGTTGTGAACCCTTTTACAGTTGGCAATCACGCTGGCCTCTTTGCATGTACGCCGACAAGAAAGGTTTAGTACTCTATGAAGGCGACCTCTTAAATCCAGAAATGGAAGGAGAACGTCGGATATCTGTACTATTTCATTTTTGTCGTACCCTTTATTACTTTTCTACAGTTACTCTGTTTGCAGCTCAATCATTGAGTACACTAGCGATAGGTGGATACAGTATATTCAATTAAATGTTTTTTTGTTATACATGCACTTTACCACTGTATTTGCTGTCGCGGTTGTTGTAGATTAGTCGGAGAGGGGATACGTTTATTTACACTGTTTGTCTTTTAGGATGGGGATGGAATAAGGGTGAGGTTGGGCGCCCATAAACCGGTTTAAACCCCCGGTGACTTTTGTCACTGACCGTTCCAAGGCGGTACTTCCATCTTCCTCCTATTGTATGTTTGTTTTGTCTTTGTGCGTCTCTTGTTGTTTTTTCTACCCATGTACATTTGCTGTTTCCTTGTGTTGCTGTTCGGGCGAGTGTTTGTTCTGTATGTGGTATTTCCTGCATGACTCATTTTTGTACTTAGGTAACAGTTTGGACGCATACATTCATTTACATCCATTAATTCGGGGTCTCATCAGGATCCAAACTGATTGACACTCTAACCGCGGTGTCTTGAAAACAATGATGAACATTCACTTGAAAACTTTGAAGCAGGAAACAGGTTTTTGCAGACGACCTTTTGTCACACCTGTACTCATTTATCGCTTTGGAGCGTGACCATGTGACTATATATTTCGGGAATGCATAATTTACCCGTCACATTAATGTGCGCGAATTCGCGGGGCAATGACTTCGCTGCGATCTCGCGAGCCGTAGAGATGGCGGACGATGACATAGTGGTTTGTGGAATCGGCGGTCGGTTTCCAGAAGCCGACAATGTAGATGAATTCTGGACACTGTTGACAAATGGTGAGAACCACATGAAGGACATTCCGCCAGAAAGATGCAACATTAATAAACATTACGATCCGGACCCGAATAAACCAGGGAAAACTTATGTAAAAAAGGCGGCGCTTATCAAAAAGCAAGTACATTTAGTTGTAAAAGCTATTTCTTATAGTGATTTTTATATTATCATTACTATTGTTATTATCATTATTATTAATTATTAATATCATTATTTGTTATGGTGGTTATTATTTATTATTATTATGTATGATGGTTATTACTATTATTTATTATGATGATTATTATTACTGCCATCTATATTATTATTATTTATGATGATTATTATTATTATTACTATCATCTCTTTAAAAGAGTGTACATATATTAGTAAACCGTGTAAACAAACATCAAAGGGTTCTTCTAGGAGCCGCGTCTGCACTGTTTGTCACTCAGAACCTACTAGGAGCCACGTCTGCACTGTTTGTCACTCAGAACCAATCGCAAATTATACCTTTTCAAAATGAATGAACTATATCGTTAAATTCCGGTATGTCATTGGACACTGTAAGGGTTAAATGAGATAAAAACCCGTCACCTCAGTACAAGTGTCGTAAATAAAGTAAATAAACCGAACTGTTAGTATAGAAGAGTTTAGACACTTTTAGGTAGCTGCTTAATGCAGGGTGAAAATCATGTTACTTTATGCTGTATCTGTACCCAACCTGTTGTCCTGGAAAGTTTGCCAATAGTGTTAATCCTGTCCTTCCTACAAGTGTTTTTTTCACACATTTGCCAACAGAGTAGACCAGTCAGATATGGCTCCTATAGGAGTCATCTGGTCATGGTCTGCTGTTTGCTTATGAAATTATAATAGATTTGACTATAGTTTCTACCAATACCCGAAAAACTAATTTGCATATGCCATTATAAAATATCAGCTAATAACTATTTATGATATCATTAGTTTTACATGGATATTGAACAGAGGAAGGATTAAATAGTCAGTAGCTGATTTTAGGGACATAATCACTGCATGTCCTTTTCTATTTCAGCAAATGGATAGACTTTGCCTTGACCCAGAACTTTCGGCATTGGTCCAGGCATATCACAGACATGCATGGGAGCAGAATACTATAACAGAGCCATGAGGCATTCCGGCTATGCAATGTGGGAGCAGACAACAGGGAATAATTTCAAGCTACTGTGTTTAGAGGATAAGGGACACCTTCCTGGACAGCATTGACCAGTATACAGGATTTGTCCCCAACATATACATTTATCATTCTTTTGCTAATTGACTCAACATAAATCTGTAACATCATGGATTCCGAATGAAGACACTGAATATCCCAGACTCTCGTCTCAATCAAAACTGTGTGTCACTTATATGGAAAAGAAATTACAATATACATCATGGATAGTGTTTACTTTAGCCATTTACTGGATATACAAAAAAGTATTTGCCTTTTACAGTATTCATATAAAAGTTAATGACATCATGAATATTTTCAATCATGTAATTAGATCTATATCATGTCGATAGCAAACAGAACAGATCATGATCAGTCAGACTTCTTCTATAGGAGCCATCTGATCTCGGTCAACTCCATTTGCATAATGTGTGAAAATGCATTTATATGAGGGAAAGGGGTAAACAGGGTAGACTCAGATCAGACAGTTCCTGTAGAAGCTTTTTGTTCATGGTCTTTTTTATTTGCTTATGGAATAATATATTGCCAATTCCTTCTTATAAACACATTTTCACTCACTTACAGAGTAGACCTAGATCAGATGGCTCCTTAAGGAGACATCTGGTCTGAGTCTGCTCTGTTTGCTAATGGAATTTAATAGATCTGTTTCTTTAGTTTCTATGCTAAAATGACAGCATGGATATTTATTAGCACAAATTTAACCATGTAAACCTTTCAGGGGAATTGTTTGCTTTGACAAAAACTGTAGAATCAGATGCATAGCATGTCAAAAGCAAAAAGAGCAGACCCTGATCAGACGTCTCATATAGGAACCGTCTGATCTGGGTCTATTCTGCGTAATGCATGCAAAAGACGTTTATATGAGGGAAAGGGTTAAATAGAGTAGACCCAGATCATACAGTTCCTGTAGACACTTTCTGGTCAGGACCTATATTATTTGCTTATGGAATAAGCTTTAATTCATTCTGTAGTATCTGCCAAAAATGTTCCTGTGCTCACAGACCATTATATAAATAAATCCTTTATTCTATGAAGAAGCCTGTCTACGCCTTTGTAGACTGAGATCAGATGGCTCCTGTAGCAGCCATTTGATCAGGGTATGCTCTGCTTTCATATGAAATAACAAAAGTTTAAATCTACTGTTTCTACCAAGGCCAAAATGCATGTGTACATATTATGCCAACGTAAAAATCAGTTATTCATGGTGCCGCTACTTTTTACATGATTATTTATGCAGTGAAGGTTTTATCAAATTGTTATTCATAATGTCATAAATCAATATTCATGAATCAACACATTTTCTCATAGGGACAACTTTTGACACATTTGCAACTAAGTAGAAGCCGTCTGCTCAGGGTTTGCTGTTACTATTCCATGTTAACCCATTCCCACAGAGGCTATTTTTGAACCCAACCTGTTGGATACCATAAATCTACTGACAAGGAGCAAGAACAATTTTAGAATTGTGTATTTTTAAACCATTGTGATAAATAGAGCAAATGCATTAAGAGGTGGCACTATGAGGGAATGAGTTACATATACTGTGTATGTGTAAACTTTAGTCCTGGAATATAAATACAGTAAAATTTCTTTAACTAATATTCATGTGGGAATGGTTCGTGTTTCCATACATGTAGTATACTGAATAACACACGCGTCAACAGGAACTTAGCCTTTCTGAATTTGTCTGCCATGTACTCTTTCAGCACTATGTACCTGTTTTTATGTACTCATTACTTTTTCAAACAGTGTAAACCCAGATCAGAAGGCTCCTATAGGAACCCTCTAATCAGAGTCTGCACTGTTTGCTAATTTAAAACAGTATCTGTAAAACACCCCAAATTCCATGTACAGTTGTACACTGGTTCATGTTTTAGTGACAAAAAAGACCTACAAGACAACATAAAAACCCACAATAGCTACTTAGAGTTGAAAGGGTCAAAACGCAAACAGTGCTGGTCACTATACACACGTTCAAATGCTGCTAAGGGCTTTATGCATGAATACTTTTATCATGGTGTTTCCCAATTCATTGCTGAACCTTTCCAATAAATGTTTTACACAAAATGCAACTGTCTTGTAGTTATTTTATTCCTCTACTCACAGTTCAGGATAAGCATGCCTTACCAAGTTATTCTTCAAATAACTCAATAACTTATTCAACAATATCTATGGTGTAACCAAATGAACAAACCTTTATATACACATTATCGCATCATAACGGATTTGGTGCAAAACTATTGTTACATCTTCACTTTAGTGGCAAAATTATAGCACTTTTGCACCAAACCCTCAACAAAAATACTTGGAAAGAAAACAGCACTTTGTAACACCAATACATATCCGTCTTTGCTAAAAGTCCCTTGCTAGCAGCACTTTCAGTGCTTTGATTTTATCTATGACCTTAGGTAACAGTTTGGACGCATACATTCATTTACATCCATTAATTCGGGGTCTCATCAGGATCCAAACTGATTGACACTCTAACCGCGGTGTCTTGAAAACAATGATGAACATTCACTTGAAAACTTTGAAGCAGGAAACAGGTTTTTGCAGACGACCTTTTGTCACACCTGTACTCATTTATCGCTTTGGAGCGTGACCATGCGACTATATATTTCGGGAATGCATAATTTACCCGTCACATTAATGTGCGCGAATTCGCGGGGCAATGACTTCGCTGCGATCTCGCGAGCCGTAGAGATGGCGGACGATGACATAGTGGTTTGTGGAATCGGCGGTCGGTTTCCAGAAGCCGACAATGTAGATGAATTCTGGACACTGTTGACAAATGGTGAGAACCACATGAAGGACATTCCGCCAGAAAGATGCAACATTAATAAACATTACGATCCGGACCCGAATAAACCAGGGAAAACTTACGTAAAAAAGGCGGCGCTTATCAAAAAGCAAGTACATTTAGTTGTAAATGCTATTTCTTATAGTGATTTTTATATTATCATTACTATTGTTATTATCATTATTATTAATTATTAATATCATTATTTGTTATGGTGGTTATTATTTATTATTATTATGTATGATGGTTATTACTATTATTTATTATGATGATTATTATTACTGCCATCTATATTATTATTATTTATGATGATTATTATTATTATTACTATCATCTCTTTAAAAGAGTGTACATATATTAGTAAACCGTGTAAACAAACATCAAAGGGTTCTTCTAGGAGCCGCGTCTGCACTGTTTGTCACTCAGAACCTACTAGGAGCCACGTCTGCACTGTTTGTCACTCAGAACCAATCGCAAATTATACCTTTTCAAAATGAATGAACTATATCGTTAAATTCCGGTATGTCATTGGACACTGTAAGGGTTAAATGAGATAAAAACCCGTCACCTCAGTACAAGTGTCGTAAATAAAGTAAATAAACCGAACTGTTAGTATAGAAGAGTTTAGACACTTTTAGGTAGCTGCTTAATGCAGGGTGAAAATCATGTTACTTTATGCTGTATCTGTATCCAACCTGTTGTCCTGGAAAGTTTGCCAATAGTGTTAATCCTGTCCTTCCTACAAGTGTTTTTTTCACACATTTGCCAACAGAGTAGACCAGTCAGATATGGCTCCTATAGGAGTCATCTGGTCATGGTCTGCTGTTTGCTTATGAAATTATAATAGATTTGACTATAGTTTCTACCAATACCCGAAAAACTAATTTGCATATGCCATTATAAAATATCAGCTAATAACTATTTATGATATCATTAGTTTTACATGGATATTGAACAGAGGAAGGATTAAATAGTCAGTAGCTGATTTTAGGGACATAATCACTGCATGTCCTTTTCTATTTCAGCAAATGGATACACTTTGCCTTGACCCAGAACTTTCGGCATTGGTCCAGGCATATCACAGACATGCATGGGAGCAGAATACTATAACAGAGCCATGAGGCATTCCGGCTATGCAATGTGGGAGCAGACAACAGGGAATAATTTCAAGCTACTGTGTTTAGAGGATAAGGGACACCTTCCTGGACAGCATTGACCAGTATACAGGATTTGTCCCCAACATATACATTTATCATTCTTTTGCTAATTGACTCAACATAAATCTGTAACATCATGGATTCCGAATGAAGACACTGAATATCCCAGACTCTCGTCTCAATCAAAACTGTGTGTCACTTATATGGAAAAGAAATTACAATATACATCATGGATAGTGTTTACTTTAGCCATTTACTGGATATACAAAAAAGTATTTGCCTTTTACAGTATTCATATAAAAGTTAATGACATCATGAATATTTTCAATCATGTAATTAGATCTATATCATGTCGATAGCAAACAGAACAGATCATGATCAGTCAGACTTCTTCTATAGGAGCCATCTGATCTCGGTCAACTCCATTTGCATAATGTGTGAAAATGCATTTATATGAGGGAAAGGGGTAAACAGGGTAGACTCAGATCAGACAGTTCCTGTAGAAGCTTTTTGTTCATGGTCTTTTTTATTTGCTTATGGAATAATATATTGCCAATTCCTTCTTATAAACACATTTTCACTCACTTACAGAGTAGACCTAGATCAGATGGCTCCTTAAGGAGACATCTGGTCTGAGTCTGCTCTGTTTGCTAATGGAATTTAATAGATCTGTTTCTTTAGTTTCTATGCTAAAATGACAGCATGGATATTTATTAGCACAAATTTAACCATGTAAACCTTTCAGGGGAATTGTTTGCTTTGACAAAAACTGTAGAATCAGATGCATAGCATGTCAAAAGCAAAAAGAGCAGACCCTGATCAGACGTCTCATATAGGAACCGTCTGATCTGGGTCTATTCTGCGTAATGCATGCAAAAGACGTTTATATGAGGGAAAGGGTTAAATAGAGTAGACCCAGATCATACAGTTCCTGTAGACACTTTCTGGTCAGGACCTATATTATTTGCTTATGGAATAAGCTTTAATTCATTCTGTAGTATCTGCCAAAAATGTTCCTGTGCTCACAGACCATTATATAAATAAATCCTTTATTCTATGAAGAAGCCTGTCTACGCCTTTGTAGACTGAGATCAGATGGCTCCTGTAGCAGCCATTTGATCAGGGTATGCTCTGCTTTCATATGAAATAACAAAAGTTTAAATCTACTGTTTCTACCAAGGCCAAAATGCATGTGTACATATTATGCCAACGTAAAAATCAGTTATTCATGGTGCCGCTACTTTTTACATGATTATTTATGCAGTGAAGGTTTTATCAAATTGTTATTCATAATGTCATAAATCAATATTCATGAATCAACACATTTTCTCATAGGGACAACTTTTGACACATTTGCAACTAAGTAGAAGCCGTCTGCTCAGGGTTTGCTGTTACTATTCCATGTTAACCCATTCCCACAGAGGCTATTTTTGAACCCAACCTGTTGGATACCATAAATCTACTGACAAGGAGCAAGAACAATTTTAGAATTGTGTATTTTTAAACCATTGTGATAAATAGAGCAAATGCATTAAGAGGTGGCACTATGAGGGAATGAGTTACATATACTGTGTATGTGTAAACTTTAGTCCTGGAATATAAATACAGTAAAATTTCTTTAACTAATATTCATGTGGGAATGGTTCGTGTTTCCATACATGTAGTATACTGAATAACACACGCGTCAACAGGAACTTAGCCTTTCTGAATTTGTCTGCCATGTACTCTTTCAGCACTATGTACCTGTTTTTATGTACTCATTACTTTTTCAAACAGTGTAAACCCAGATCAGAAGGCTCCTATAGGAACCCTCTAATCAGAGTCTGCACTGTTTGCTAATTTAAAACAGTATCTGTAAAACACCCCAAATTCCATGTACAGTTGTACACTGGTTCATGTTTTAGTGACAAAAAAGACCTACAAGACAACATAAAAACCCACAATAGCTACTTAGAGTTGAAAGGGTCAAAACGCAAACAGTGCTGGTCACTATACACACGTTCAAATGCTGCTAAGGGCTTTATGCATGAATACTTTTATCATGGTGTTTCCCAATTCATTGCTGAACCTTTCCAATAAATGTTTTACACAAAATGCAACTGTCTTGTAGTTATTTTATTCCTCTACTCACAGTTCAGGATAAGCATGCCTTACCAAGTTATTCTTCAAATAACTCAATAACTTATTCAACAATATCTATGGTGTAACCAAATGAACAAACCTTTATATACACATTATCGCATCATAACGGATTTGGTGCAAAACTATTGTTACATCTTCACTTTAGTGGCAAAATTATAGCACTTTTGCACCAAACCCTCAACAAAAATACTTGGAAAGAAAACAGCACTTTGTAACACCAATACATATCCGTCTTTGCTAAAAGTCCCTTGCTAGCAGCACTTTCAGTGCTTTGATTTTATCTATGACCTTAGGTAACAGTTTGGACGCATACATTCATTTACATCCATTAATTCGGGGTCTCATCAGGATCCAAACTGATTGACACTCTAACCGCGGTGTCTTGAAAACAATGATGAACATTCACTTGAAAACTTTGAAGCAGGAAACAGGTTTTTGCAGACGACCTTTTGTCACACCTGTACTCATTTATCGCTTTGGAGCGTGACCATGTGACTATATATTTCGGGAATGCATAATTTACCCGTCACATTAATGTGCGCGAATTCGCGGGGCAATGACTTCGCTGCGATCTCGCGAGCCGTAGAGATGGCGGACGATGACATAGTGGTTTGTGGAATCGGCGGTCGGTTTCCAGAAGCCGACAATGTAGATGAATTCTGGACACTGTTGACAAATGGTGAGAACCACATGAAGGACATTCCGCCAGAAAGATGCAACATTAATAAACATTACGATCCGGACCCGAATAAACCAGGGAAAACTTACGTAAAAAAGGCGGCGCTTATCAAAAAGCAAGTACATTTAGTTGTAAATGCTATTTCTTATAGTGATTTTTATATTATCATTACTATTGTTATTATCATTATTATTAATTATTAATATCATTATTTGTTATGGTGGTTATTATTATTATGTATGATGGTTATTACTATTATTTATTATGATGATTATTATTACTGCCATCTATATTATTATTATTTATGATGATTATTATTATTATTACTATCATCTCTTTAAAAGAGTGTACATATATTAGTAAACCGTGTAAACAAACATCAAAGGGTTCTTCTAGGAGTCGCGTCTGCACTGTTTGTCACTCAGAACCTACTAGGAGCCACGTCTGCACTGTTTGTCACTCAGAACCAATCGCAAATTATACCTTTTCAAAATGAATGAACTATATCGTTAAATTCCGGTATGTCATTGGACACTGTAAGGGTTAAATGAGATAAAAACCCGTCACCTCAGTACAAGTGTCGTAAATAAAGTAAATAAACCGAACTGTTAGTATAGAAGAGTTTAGACACTTTTAGGTAGCTGCTTAATGCAGGGTGAAAATCATGTTACTTTATGCTGTATCTGTATCCAACCTGTTGTCCTGGAAAGTTTGCCAATAGTGTTAATCCTGTCCTTCCTACAAGTGTTTTTTTCACACATTTGCCAACAGAGTAGACCAGTCAGATATGGCTCCTATAGGAGTCATCTGGTCATGGTCTGCTGTTTGCTTATGAAATTATAATAGATTTGACTATAGTTTCTACCAATACCCGAAAAACTAATTTGCATATGCCATTATAAAATATCAGCTAATAACTATTTATGATATCATTAGTTTTACATGGATATTGAACAGAGGAAGGATTAAATAGTCAGTAGCTGATTTTAGGGACATAATCACTGCATGTCCTTTTCTATTTCAGCAAATGGATAGACTTTGCCTTGACCCAGAACTTTCGGCATTGGTCCAGGCATATCACAGACATGCATGGGAGCAGAATACTATAACAGAGCCATGAGGCATTCCGGCTATGCAATGTGGGAGCAGACAACAGGGAATAATTTCAAGCTACTGTGTTTAGAGGATAAGGGACACCTTCCTGGACAGCATTGACCAGTATACAGGATTTGTCCCCAACATATACATTTATCATTCTTTTGCTAATTGACTCAACATAAATCTGTAACATCATGGATTCCGAATGAAGACACTGAATATCCCAGACTCTCGTCTCAATCAAAACTGTGTGTCACTTATATGGAAAAGAAATTACAATATACATCATGGATAGTGTTTACTTTAGCCATTTACTGGATATACAAAAAAGTATTTGCCTTTTACAGTATTCATATAAAAGTTAATGACATCATGAATATTTTCAATCATGTAATTAGATCTATATCATGTCGATAGCAAACAGAACAGATCATGATCAGTCAGACTTCTTCTATAGGAGCCATCTGATCTCGGTCAACTCCATTTGCATAATGTGTGAAAATGCATTTATATGAGGGAAAGGGGTAAACAGGGTAGACTCAGATCAGACCGTTCCTGTAGAAGCTTTTTGTTCATGGTCTTTTTTATTTGCTTATGGAATAATATATTGCCAATTCCTTCTTATAAACACATTTTCACTCACTTACAGAGTAGACCTAGATCAGATGGCTCCTTAAGGAGACATCTGGTCTGAGTCTGCTCTGTTTGCTAATGGAATTTAATAGATCTGTTTCTTTAGTTTCTATGCTAAAATGACAGCATGGATATTTATTAGCACAAATTTAACCATGTAAACCTTTCAGGGGAATTGTTTGCTTTGACAAAAACTGTAGAATCAGATGCATAGCATGTCAAAAGCAAAAAGAGCAGACCCTGATCAGACGTCTCATATAGGAACCGTCTGATCTGGGTCTATTCTGCGTAATGCATGCAAAAGACGTTTATATGAGGGAAAGGGTTAAATAGAGTAGACCCAGATCATACAGTTCCTGTAGACACTTTCTGGTCAGGACCTATATTATTTGCTTATGGAATAAGCTTTAATTCATTCTGTAGTATCTGCCAAAAATGTTCCTGTGCTCACAGACCATTATATAAATAAATCCTTTATTCTATGAAGAAGCCTGTCTACGCCTTTGTAGACTGAGATCAGATGGCTCCTGTAGCAGCCATTTGATCAGGGTATGCTCTGCTTTCATATGAAATAACAAAAGTTTAAATCTACTGTTTCTACCAAGGCCAAAATGCATGTGTACATATTATGCCAACGTAAAAATCAGTTATTCATGGTGCCGCTACTTTTTACATGATTATTTATGCAGTGAAGGTTTTATCAAATTGTTATTCATAATGTCATAAATCAATATTCATGAATCAACACATTTTCTCATAGGGACAACTTTTGACACATTTGCAACTAAGTAGAAGCCGTCTGCTCAGGGTTTGCTGTTACTATTCCATGTTAACCCATTCCCACAGAGGCTATTTTTGAACCCAACCTGTTGGATACCATAAATCTACTGACAAGGAGCAAGAACAATTTTAGAATTGTGTATTTTTAAACCATTGTGATAAATAGAGCAAATGCATTAAGAGGTGGCACTATGAGGGAATGAGTTACATATACTGTGTATGTGTAAACTTTAGTCCTGGAATATAAATACAGTAAAATTTCTTTAACTAATATTCATGTGGGAATGGTTCGTGTTTCCATACATGTAGTATACTGAATAACACACGCGTCAACAGGAACTTAGCCTTTCTGAATTTGTCTGCCATGTACTCTTTCAGCACTATGTACCTGTTTTTATGTACTCATTACTTTTTCAAACAGTGTAAACCCAGATCAGAAGGCTCCTATAGGAACCCTCTAATCAGAGTCTGCACTGTTTGCTAATTTAAAACAGTATCTGTAAAACACCCCAAATTCCATGTACAGTTGTACACTGGTTCATGTTTTAGTGACAAAAAAGACCTACAAGACAACATAAAAACCCACAATAGCTACTTAGAGTTGAAAGGGTCAAAACGCAAACAGTGCTGGTCACTATACACACGTTCAAATGCTGCTAAGGGCTTTATGCATGAATACTTTTATCATGGTGTTTCCCAATTCATTGCTGAACCTTTCCAATAAATGTTTTACACAAAATGCAACTGTCTTGTAGTTATTTTATTCCTCTACTCACAGTTCAGGATAAGCATGCCTTACCAAGTTATTCTTCAAATAACTCAATAACTTATTCAACAATATCTATGGTGTAACCAAATGAACAAACCTTTATATACACATTATCGCATCATAACGGATTTGGTGCAAAACTATTGTTACATCTTCACTTTAGTGGCAAAATTATAGCACTTTTGCACCAAACCCTCAACAAAAATACTTGGAAAGAAAACAGCACTTTGTAACACCAATACATATCCGTCTTTGCTAAAAGTCCCTTGCTAGCAGCACTTTCAGTGCTTTGATTTTATCTATGACCTTAGGTAACAGTTTGGACGCATACATTCATTTACATCCATTAATTCGGGGTCTCATCAGGATCCAAACTGATTGACACTCTAACCGCGGTGTCTTGAAAACAATGATGAACATTCACTTGAAAACTTTGAAGCAGGAAACAGGTTTTTGCAGACGACCTTTTGTCACACCTGTACTCATTTATCGCTTTGGAGCGTGACCATGTGACTATATATTTCGGGAATGCATAATTTACCCGTCACATTAATGTGCGCGAATTCGCGGGGCAATGACTTCGCTGCGATCTCGCGAGCCGTAGAGATGGCGGACGATGACATAGTGGTTTGTGGAATCGGCGGTCGGTTTCCAGAAGCCGACAATGTAGATGAATTCTGGACACTGTTGACAAATGGTGAGAACCACATGAAGGACATTCCGCCAGAAAGATGCAACATTAATAAACATTACGATCCGGACCCGAATAAACCAGGGAAAACTTATGTAAAAAAGGCGGCGCTTATCAAAAAGCAAGTACATTTAGTTGTAAATGCTATTTCTTATAGTGATTTTTATATTATCATTACTATTGTTATTATCATTATTATTAATTATTAATATCATTATTTGTTATGGTGGTTATTATTTATTATTATTATGTATGATGGTTATTACTATTATTTATTATGATGATTATTATTACTGCCATCTATATTATTATTATTTATGATGATTATTATTATTATTACTATCATCTCTTTAAAAGAGTGTACATATATTAGTAAACCGTGTAAACAAACATCAAAGGGTTCTTCTAGGAGCCGCGTCTGCACTGTTTGTCACTCAGAACCTACTAGGAGCCACGTCTGCACTGTTTGTCACTCAGAACCAATCGCAAATTATACCTTTTCAAAATGAATCATTCTTTTGCTAATTGACTCAACATAAATCTGTAACATCATGGATTCCGAATGAAGACACTGAATATCCCAGACTCTCGTCTCAATCAAAACTGTGTGTCACTTATATGGAAAAGAAATTACAATATACATCATGGATAGTGTTTACTTTAGCCATTTACTGGATATACAAAAAAGTATTTGCCTTTTACAGTATTCATATAAAAGTTAATGACATCATGAATATTTTCAATCATGTAATTAGATCTATATCATGTCGATAGCAAACAGAACAGATCATGATCAGTCAGACTTCTTCTATAGGAGCCATCTGATCTCGGTCAACTCCATTTGCATAATGTGTGAAAATGCATTTATATGAGGGAAAGGGGTAAACAGGGTAGACTCAGATCAGACAGTTCCTGTAGAAGCTTTTTGTTCATGGTCTTTTTTATTTGCTTATGGAATAATATATTGCCAATTCCTTCTTATAAACACATTTTCACTCACTTACAGAGTAGACCTAGATCAGATGGCTCCTTAAGGAGACATCTGGTCTGAGTCTGCTCTGTTTGCTAATGGAATTTAATAGATCTGTTTCTTTAGTTTCTATGCTAAAATGACAGCATGGATATTTATTAGCACAAATTTAACCATGTAAACCTTTCAGGGGAATTGTTTGCTTTGACAAAAACTGTAGAATCAGATGCATAGCATGTCAAAAGCAAAAAGAGCAGACCCTGATCAGACGTCTCATATAGGAACCGTCTGATCTGGGTCTATTCTGCGTAATGCATGCAAAAGACGTTTATATGAGGGAAAGGGTTAAATAGAGTAGACCCAGATCATACAGTTCCTGTAGACACTTTCTGGTCAGGACCTATATTATTTGCTTATGGAATAAGCTTTAATTCATTCTGTAGTATCTGCCAAAAATGTTCCTGTGCTCACAGACCATTATATAAATAAATCCTTTATTCTATGAAGAAGCCTGTCTACGCCTTTGTAGACTGAGATCAGATGGCTCCTGTAGCAGCCATTTGATCAGGGTATGCTCTGCTTTCATATGAAATAACAAAAGTTTAAATCTACTGTTTCTACCAAGGCCAAAATGCATGTGTACATATTATGCCAACGTAAAAATCAGTTATTCATGGTGCCGCTACTTTTTACATGATTATTTATGCAGTGAAGGTTTTATCAAATTGTTATTCATAATGTCATAAATCAATATTCATGAATCAACACATTTTCTCATAGGGACAACTTTTGACACATTTGCAACTAAGTAGAAGCCGTCTGCTCAGGGTTTGCTGTTACTATTCCATGTTAACCCATTCCCACAGAGGCTATTTTTGAACCCAACCTGTTGGATACCATAAATCTACTGACAAGGAGCAAGAACAATTTTAGAATTGTGTATTTTTAAACCATTGTGATAAATAGAGCAAATGCATTAAGAGGTGGCACTATGAGGGAATGAGTTACATATACTGTGTATGTGTAAACTTTAGTCCTGGAATATAAATACAGTAAAATTTCTTTAACTAATATTCATGTGGGAATGGTTCGTGTTTCCATACATGTAGTATACTGAATAACACACGCGTCAACAGGAACTTAGCCTTTCTGAATTTGTCTGCCATGTACTCTTTCAGCACTATGTACCTGTTTTTATGTACTCATTACTTTTTCAAACAGTGTAAACCCAGATCAGAAGGCTCCTATAGGAACCCTCTAATCAGAGTCTGCACTGTTTGCTAATTTAAAACAGTATCTGTAAAACACCCCAAATTCCATGTACAGTTGTACACTGGTTCATGTTTTAGTGACAAAAAAGACCTACAAGACAACATAAAAACCCACAATAGCTACTTAGAGTTGAAAGGGTCAAAACGCAAACAGTGCTGGTCACTATACACACGTTCAAATGCTGCTAAGGGCTTTATGCATGAATACTTTTATCATGGTGTTTCCCAATTCATTGCTGAACCTTTCCAATAAATGTTTTACACAAAATGCAACTGTCTTGTAGTTATTTTATTCCTCTACTCACAGTTCAGGATAAGCATGCCTTACCAAGTTATTCTTCAAATAACTCAATAACTTATTCAACAATCTCTATGGTGTAACCAAATGAACAAACCTTTATATACACATTATCGCATCATAACGGATTTGGTGCAAAACTATTGTTACATCTTCACTTTAGTGGCAAAATTATAGCACTTTTGCACCAAACCCTCAACAAAAATACTTGGAAAGAAAACAGCACTTTGTAACACCAATACATATCCGTCTTTGCTAAAAGTCCCTTGCTAGCAGCACTTTCAGTGCTTTGATTTTATCTATGACCTTAGGTAACAGTTTGGACGCATACATTCATTTACATCCATTAATTCGGGGTCTCATCAGGATCCAAACTGATTGACACTCTAACCGCGGTGTCTTGAAAACAATGATGAACATTCACTTGAAAACTTTGAAGCAGGAAACAGGTTTTTGCAGACGACCTTTTGTCACACCTGTACTCATTTATCGCTTTGGAGCGTGACCATGTGACTATATATTTCGGGAATGCATAATTTACCCGTCACATTAATGTGCGCGAATTCGCGGGGCAATGACTTCGCTGCGATCTCGCGAGCCGTAGAGATGGCGGACGATGACATAGTGGTTTGTGGAATCGGCGGTCGGTTTCCAGAAGCCGACAATGTAGATGAATTCTGGACACTGTTGACAAATGGTGAGAACCACATGAAGGACATTCCGCCAGAAAGATGCAACATTAATAAACATTACGATCCGGACCCGAATAAACCAGGGAAAACTTACGTAAAAAAGGCGGCGCTTATCAAAAAGCAAGTACATTTAGTTGTAAATGCTATTTCTTATAGTGATTTTTATATTATCATTACTATTGTTATTATCATTATTATTAATTATTAATATCATTATTTGTTATGGTGGTTATTATTTATTATTATTATGTATGATGGTTATTACTATTATTTATTATGATGATTATTATTACTGCCATCTATATTATTATTATTTATGATGATTATTATTATTATTACTATCATCTCTTTAAAAGAGTGTACATATATTAGTAAACCGTGTAAACAAACATCAAAGGGTTCTTCTAGGAGCCGCGTCTGCACTGTTTGTCACTCAGAACCTACTAGGAGCCACGTCTGCACTGTTTGTCACTCAGAACCAATCGCAAATTATACCTTTTCAAAATGAATGAACTATATCGTTAAATTCCGGTATGTCATTGGACACTGTAAGGGTTAAATGAGATAAAAACCCGTCACCTCAGTACAAGTGTCGTAAATAAAGTAAATAAACCGAACAGTTAGTATAGAAGAGTTTAGACACTTTTAGGTAGCTGCTTAATGCAGGGTGAAAATCATGTTACTTTATGCTGTATCTGTATCCAACCTGTTGTCCTGGAAAGTTTGCCAATAGTGTTAATCCTGTCCTTCCTACAAGTGTTTTTTTCACACATTTGCCAACAGAGTAGACCAGTCAGATATGGCTCCTATAGGAGTCATCTGGTCATAGTCTGCTGTTTGCTTATGAAATTATAATAGATTTGACTATAGTTTCTACCAATACCCGAAAAACTAATTTGCATATGCCATTATAAAATATCAGCTAATAACTATTTATGATATCATTAGTTTTACATGGATATTGAACAGAGGAAGGATTAAATAGTCAGTAGCTGATTTTAGGGACATAATCACTGCATGTCCTTTTCTATTTCAGCAAATGGATAGACTTTGCCTTGACCCAGAACTTTCGGCATTGGTCCAGGCATATCACAGACATGCATGGGAGCAGAATACTATAACAGAGCCATGAGGCATTCCGGCTATGCAATGTGGGAGCAGACAACAGGGAATAATTTCAAGCTACTGTGTTTAGAGGATAAGGGACACCTTCCTGGACAGCATTGACCAGTATACAGGATTTGTCCCCAACATATACATTTATCATTCTTTTGCTAATTGACTCAACATAAATCTGTAACATCATGGATTCCGAATGAAGACACTGAATATCCCAGACTCTCGTCTCAATCAAAACTGTGTGTCACTTATATGGAAAAGAAATTACAATATACATCATGGATAGTGTTTACTTTAGCCATTTACTGGATATACAAAAAAGTATTTGCCTTTTACAGTATTCATATAAAAGTTAATGACATCATGAATATTTTCAATCATGTAATTAGATCTATATCATGTCGATAGCAAACAGAACAGATCATGATCAGTCAGACTTCTTCTATAGGAGCCATCTGATCTCGGTCAACTCCATTTGCATAATGTGTGAAAATGCATTTATATGAGGGAAAGGGGTAAACAGGGTAGACTCAGATCAGACAGTTCCTGTAGAAGCTTTTTGTTCATGGTCTTTTTTATTTGCTTATGGAATAATATATTGCCAATTCCTTCTTATAAACACATTTTCACTCACTTACAGAGTAGACCTAGATCAGATGGCTCCTTAAGGAGACATCTGGTCTGAGTCTGCTCTGTTTGCTAATGGAATTTAATAGATCTGTTTCTTTAGTTTCTATGCTAAAATGACAGCATGGATATTTATTAGCACAAATTTAACCATGTAAACCTTTCAGGGGAATTGTTTGCTTTGACAAAAACTGTAGAATCAGATGCATAGCATGTCAAAAGCAAAAAGAGCAGACCCTGATCAGACGTCTCATATAGGAACCGTCTGATCTGGGTCTATTCTGCGTAATGCATGCAAAAGACGTTTATATGAGGGAAAGGGTTAAATAGAGTAGACCCAGATCATACAGTTCCTGTAGACACTTTCTGGCCAGGACCTATATTATTTGCTTATGGAATAAGCTTTAATTCATTCTGTAGTATCTGCCAAAAATGTTCCTGTGCTCACAGACCATTATATAAATAAATCCTTTATTCTATGAAGAAGCCTGTCTACGCCTTTGTAGACTGAGATCAGATGGCTCCTGTAGCAGCCATTTGATCAGGGTATGCTCTGCTTTCATATGAAATAACAAAAGTTTAAATCTACTGTTTCTACCAAGTCCAAAATGCATGTGTACATATTATGCCAACGTAAAAATCAGTTATTCATGGTGCCGCTACTTTTTACATGATTATTTATGCAGTGAAGGTTTTATCAAATTGTTATTCATAATGTCATAAATCAATATTCATGAATCAACACATTTTCTCATAGGGACAACTTTTGACACATTTGCAACGAAGTAGAAGCCGTCTGCTCAGGGTTTGCTGTTACTATTCTATGTTAACCCATTCCCACAGAGGCTATTTTTGAACCCAACCTGTTGGATACCATAAATCTACTGACAAGGAGCAAGAACAATTTTAGAATTGTGTATTTTTAAACCATTGTGATAAATAGAGCAAATGCATTAAGAGGTGGCACTATGAGGGAATGAGTTACATATACTGTGTATGTGTAAACTTTAGTCCTGGAATATAAATACAGTAAAATTTCTTTAACTAATATTCATGTGGGAATGGTTCGTGTTTCCATACATGTAGTATACTGAATAACACACGCGTCAACAGGAACTTAGCCTTTCTGAATTTGTCTGCCATGTACTCTTTCAGCACTATGTACCTGTTTTTATGTACTCATTACTTTTTCAAACAGTGTAAACCCAGATCAGAAGGCTCCTATAGGAACCCTCTAATCAGAGTCTGCACTGTTTGCTAATTTAAAACAGTATCTGTAAAACACCCCAAATTCCATGTACAGTTGTACACTGGTTCATGTTTTAGTGACAAAAAAGACCTACAAGACAACATAAAAACCCACAATAGCTACTTAGAGTTGAAAGGGTCAAAACGCAAACAGTGCTGGTCACTATACACACGTTCAAATGCTGCTAAGGGCTTTATGCATGAATACTTTTATCATGGTGTTTCCCAATTCATTGCTGAACCTTTCCAATAAATGTTTTACACAAAATGCAACTGTCTTGTAGTTATTTTATTCCTCTACTCACAGTTCAGGATAAGCATGCCTTACCAAGTTATTCTTCAAATAACTCAATAACTTATTCAACAATCTCTATGGTGTAACCAAATGAACAAACCTTTATATACACATTATCGCATCATAACGGATTTGGTGCAAAACTATTGTTACATCTTCACTTTAGTGGCAAAATTATAGCACTTTTGCACCAAACCCTCAACAAAAATACTTGGAAAGAAAACAGCACTTTGTAACACCAATACATATCCGTCTTTGCTAAAAGTCCCTTGCTAGCAGCACTTTCAGTGCTTTGATTTTATCTATGACCTTAGGTAACAGTTTGGACGCATACATTCATTTACATCCATTAATTCGGGGTCTCATCAGGATCCAAACTGATTGATACTCTAACCGCGGTGTCTTGAAAACAATGATGAACATTCACTTGAAAACTTTGAAGCAGGAAACAGGTTTTTGCAGACGACCTTTTGTCACACCTGTACTCATTTATCGCTTTGGAGCGTGACCATGTGACTATATATTTCGGGAATGCATAATTTACCCGTCACATTAATGTGCGCGAATTCGCGGGGCAATGACTTCGCTGCGATCTCGCGAGCCGTAGAGATGGCGGACGATGACATAGTGGTTTGTGGAATCGGCGGTCGGTTTCCAGAAGCCGACAATGTAGATGAATTCTGGACACTGTTGACAAATGGTGAGAACCACATGAAGGACATTCCGCCAGAAAGATGCAACATTAATAAACATTACGATCCGGACCCGAATAAACCAGGGAAAACTTACGTAAAAAAGGCGGCGCTTATCAAAAAGCAAGTACATTTAGTTGTAAATGCTATTTCTTATAGTGATTTTTATATTATCATTACTATTGTTATTATCATTATTATTAATTATTAATATCATTATTTGTTATGGTGGTTATTATTTATTATTATTATGTATGATGGTTATTACTATTATTTATTATGATGATTATTATTACTGCCATCTATATTATTATTATTTATGATGATTATTATTATTATTACTATCATCTCTATAAAGGAGTGTACATATATTAGTAAACACAGTGTAAACAAACATCAAAGGGTTCTTCTAGGAGCCGCGTCTGCACTGTTTGTCACTCAGAACCTATTAGGAGCCGCGTCTGCACTGTTTGTCACTCAGAACCTATCAGGAGCCGCGTCTGCACTGTTTGTCACTCAGAACCTATTAGGAGCCACGTCTGCACTGTTTGTCACGCAGAACCTACTAGGAGCCGCGTCTGCACTGCTTGTCATTCAGAACCTATTATGAGCCGCGTCTGCACTGTTTGTCACTCAGAACCTGCTAGGAGCCGCGTCTGCACTGTTTGTCATTCAGAACCTGCTAGGAGCCACGTCTGCACTGTTTGTCACTCAGAACCTATCGCAAATTATACCTTTTCAAAATGAATGAACTACAATGTATATCGTTAAATTCCGGTATGTCATTGGACACTGTAAGGGTTAAATGAGATAAAACCCGTCACCTCAGTACAAGTGTCGTAAACTACAGTAAAATTTCTATAAACCGAACTGTTAGTATAGAAGAGTTTAGACACTTTTAGGTAGCTGCTTAATGCAGGATGAAAATCATATAAAAACACATAGAGGAGCAATAGCTTTCTGCATGACTTTCATCCTGCATTAAGCTGTCACCTGTATCCAGACCGATATAATTAATACTAAATTAAACGTCCAGTTTAGAGGGGTTTTACTGTATTACGTTAAACTCATCTGGATCCAAACTGTTTGTTCCTGTGACTGTTTATAGCAGACGACAAAGTTTGCAGACGACAAAATTTGGCAGCGAAATAGTTAAGAAATATAGTACATGTAGTATACAGCGCGAAAATTATGTTGCCTGTTAGTCTTTACCTGATCAATATTCATGTAAAGAAATACTGACATCATGCATATTAATTAGCTGACGTGTTATATTGGCATATGAACACAGGAATATTTGGGAATGGCAGAAACTGTAGAATCAGATCTGATCTATATTTCTCCTTGAGTAAACAGAACAGACCCTGAGCAGACGGCTCCTACAAGACCCAAACTTTGTTTGCGCAAGGCCTGAAAGGAATGACCTTTCAGGTAAGAATGTGCTCATAATGTTATGAAAGTATATTTTCTCATATAAGTGCATTTACTTACGCAAGCAAGTGAAAACGTTTTCTTACTTAAGTATACATAAATATAAATACTCCAGGAGTAAATTAGGGTTAAGTAAACAAATTATTTGCTTGGAAGTAAAATTAATACTTACTACATATAATTCGAAAAAGGGAAATACAAGCAAAATTAGTAATATACCAAATAATGAAACAAATCTTGCCTGAGTATCGATTTACCAAGTTATCAAGAATGTGTATTCTTCTCTATGTTCATTGAAACACAACGTTGTTATTATTGACATTTCCTCCTAAAACATGACAAGCGCATAAAAAGACAGTTCCAGCAACAATTCGTAATTTGAAGAAAGGAAACGTAAGAAAATATATCAATTTACTGAGTACTTCCTGGAAGAGTCATGTAAACAAGTTGCATTATTGCATAACTGATAAATATATACACTGAACTCAATTCATTGGCGCACTGTGAGTGCGGTTGTTATTTGCATGACTCACTGACCCTTTACACGATACAGACGTCTTTGCAAACAGAGTAAAACCAGATCAGACAGCTTCAGTCCATTATTTTCGAGGAATGCTAAAACAACACGAGCTAGGTCAATATACATAATGTTATTGACAAGCATTGGCCACAGCTTCAACTTCAGTAGTACCTGTTGGGTGCAACATTCAACATACAAGAATAAGATAATGGTAGACCCTGGGAACAGCTGCCGACCATTAGTTTAGCCTATTAATTATTGTCTATTTTTCATCATACTGTTATTGGTTTAAGTAAATGTGTGGAAAATACTGAGAACGCTAAACCACACCAAATGGCTCCTTGCGATTCAAATGCCCGCGTGTTCTATGCCGAAGACTTGTCCCAGTAAGGAGCACAAGAGGGCTGCCGCCATACCATGGGGGTAGCGCTGTCAACCAGTTGACCGACACAACAACCTAGGTTGTTTGAAATGTCAGGCTTCATTATCATTATAACCACATATTATCAATATCCAAATTATCCGCCATTACTTTATTACACATTATTATTATCCACATTAACAGTCATTATTTCATTATAATTATCAGTCATTATTCATTATTTCATTACACATTATCAGTCATTATTTCATGATACATTGCCATTAATTATTTCATTACACATTATCAGTCGTTATTTCATTTTACATTATGACTCATTACCATTTGTCACTCATTGCCCAATTTCACTCATTGTAACATTGCATAATGCCATGTTAATAAGAAATCCAAAATGTGAAGCTAGACCAGCTCAGATGCCACACAATCTGATGTTTGAAAGCATTGCAGTGAATTTCTTTTTCTTGAATCCTATTCAATGACATGAATAACATGCAAAACTGTAAAAGGCAACCTAGCTCCCCGAAAGAAGTAAAATTACAAGATTGCGGTTTATTTGTTTGATATGAGAGAGAATTCCATGGTTTAAAATCCCACCTCTAACTATTTAAACCACAGCACCTGTTTTACCCGCAAGTGAGCTTGTTGGGATTCTTATATGATGCTTATATGCTCTAGATTTCTATTGGCCTATATCCCTAACCTCTTCGTCTGACAGACCCAACGTTGCAGCGGCGTTAGCTTCGCATATTCGAAACGAATGTGACCTATAACCTTTGCTGCCCATGCCAATAAGGCGCAAAGTCTTGTCCAATACAGCAGAAAACTGGTATCTTGTCACCGGGGCACCACTAATTATTTTCAAACATACAATCAGATTGGCAAACCGTTTGGACCCTGATTGGACGCCATGATTAGTCGAGTTACTCGGCGTCTCATCTGGATCCAGATTGTTTGCATCTAGCGTATCATATTCGCCCGTAGCATATTTAGGGTAAATTGCCTGGCCTACATTTTGATGACTCGATATATTTGTACAAGTTTATGTACATGGCGTAAAATCACTGACCCGATACCAATGAAGTGAAGCATTACAAATACTATCTTTACCAACCCACCACCCTACACCATGCTGAAAACTAAACTCCAGATCAAAACAATGTGCTGAAACCCAGACTTGTTACACTTTGTATTTACATCCGATCCGTTCAAGCTTTTAAGAAACTTTTGACAGAAACTTAACTTCTGATGGAATGCCAAAAACAGTTTGGATCCTGATTAACTCGGGCTCTCATTTGGATCCAAACCTTTTTTTCAAATACCAGACAAGTCGAAGTTGGCATTAGAAGGGTTAACTACATCCGGATAAACTTTAATTCACGTACCATGACACAAGTTGTTCGCCTACTCCATGTCGAATGTTCACGTAAGAAATAATGACATGCCATGAATACTTATTAGCTGAACATTTATATCCTGTAGTGTGTCCCGTATATACACAGGTATTTTGGTATTTGTGGAAACTGTAGTCAGACATATTATCATTTCATAAGTAAACTGGACAGACCCTGGTCAGACCGGTCCTACAGTAGTCCTCTGATTGACAGACCCTGGTCAGACCAGTCTGGTCAGACCGGTCCTACAGTAGTCTTCTGATCGACAGACCCTGGTCAGACCGGTCCTACAGTAGTCTTCTGATCGACAGACCCTGGTCAGACCGGTCCTACAGTAGTCTTCTGATCGACAGACCCTGGTCAGACCGGTCCTACAGTAGTCTTCTGATCGACAGACCCTGGTCAGACCGGTCCTACAGTAGTCCTATGATCGACAGACCCTGGTCAGACCGGTCCTACAGTAGTCTTCTGATCGACAGACCCTGGTCAGACCGGTCCTACAGTAGTCCTCTGATCGACAGACCCTGGTCAGACTGGCCCTACAGTATCTGTTTGATCTTGGTCTACTCTGTTTGTATAGGCATTGAAAGTGTTTGTATGAAGGAAAATGTAAACAATGGGTTACTTCTTACTCTATAGGTTAATCATCGACTCTGTAATAATCAATATCGCACTAGATCCAGATTGGAGCAGACATAGTTTCACAGCGGGGTACCGTTTAAATAATTTATTCCCATATTATTTACCGTATACCCGTCAATATCGTATTTTCGGACCCATCCATGTTTCATGTTTACATGAAATATTTGTTTGTATAGATTCTGAAGAGAGGTGATCCCCCGAAAGCAAATATATAAGAACAGTAATTGTAAGTGCAACACTGCTCACGCCCCCTAGCACCGGCTTAAGTGTTATTCAATTTTCAGAACAAAAAGTACTGAAAGTCATGATCTCGAAGGATCAGAATCACCCCGGCTTCATTTACCCTTTCCCGGATAGAGATATATTGTCAAGCCTTTACAAACAGAGTAGACCAATACCAGACATCTGTCTGATCAGGATGTACTCTGTTTGCTTATTATCCTCTCCAGGTAGACCTTTTCCCTGTTCATATGATCTAGGATGTACGATTATTATTTGAGAAAACTCTGAATCATTCATCGATTGCTCACATGTTAGTTCGCCTTTTTAACCATACACACCGTTTAGCAGAGTGGACTTGTAAAACGAGTAGTTTGAGAGAATCCAATTTTCATAATTGGTAAAAATTCTTAACGATTTTGTTTTGTCCACAAGTATGCAATTATAACCAAAATGTTAAACTCTGGTAAACTTACAACATATTAAAATATTCCGATTTGCACTCGAGTTTCAAAGTTAGAAAATATGGATCTTGGTACTGGTCAAATATGGATCTTGGTACTGGTCTAATATGGATCTTGGTACGGGTCTAATATGGATCTTGGTACGGGTCTAACCTGTTTTATCGCCTATGTTAATGTTAACGGAAACTAGACAGATAGGTTAACGTGTGTAAATGTGTGCTGTATTATGTAGCTGTGTGCTGAATTATGAAGCTGTGTGCTCTGTTATGTAGCTGTGTGCTGTATTGTGTGACTGTGTGCTGTATTGTGTGGCTGTGTGCTGTATTGCTTGACTGTGTGTTGTATTGTGTTGCTGTGTGCTGTATTATGTAGCTGTGTGCTGTATTATGTAACTTTGTGATGTATGGTGTGGCTTTGTGCTGTATTGAGTGACTGTGTGCTGTATTGTGTAGCTGTGTGTTGTTTTGTGTAAATATGTGCTGTATTGTGTGACTGCGTGCTGTATTTTGTAGATGTGCTTTATTATGTATCTGTGTGCTGTATTATGTAGCTTTGTGCTGTATTGTGTGACTGTGTATTGTATTGTGTGACTGTGTACTGTATTGTGAAGTTTGTGCTTTATTGTGTGACCGTGTGCTGTATTGTGTAGCTGTGTGCTGTATTGTGTAAGTGTCTGCTGTATTTTGTAGCTGTGTGCAGTATTATGTGACTGTGTACTGTATTGTGAAGTGCGTGCTGTATTGTGTGACTGTGTGCTGTATTGTGACTGTGTGCTGTATTGTGTGATTGTGTGCTTTATTGTGTAAGTGTCTGTTGTATTATGTAGCTGTGTGCTGTATTATGTTACTGTGTGCTGTATTGTGTGACTGTTTGCTGTATTGTGATTGTGTGCTATATTGTGTGACTGTGTGCTGTATTGTGTAAGTTTGTGATGTGTTGTGTGACTTTGTGCTGTATTGTGTGACTGTGTGCTGTATTGTGTAATGGTGTGCTGTATTATGTAGCTGTCGTTGTATTATGTGACTGTGTTGTGTATTGTGTGACTGTGTGCTGTATTGTGACTGTGGGCTGTATTGTGTGACTGTTTGCTGTATGGTGTGACTGTGTGCTGTACTGTGTGACTGTGTGCTGTATTGTGTGTCTATGTGCTGTATTGTGTGACTGTGTGCTGTATTATGTGAGTTGTGCTGTATTGTGTGACTGTGTGCTGTAGTGTGACTGTGTGCTGTATTGTGTGACTGTGTGCTGTATTGTGTGACTGTGTGCTGTATGTATGTAGCTGTGTGCTGTATTATGAAGCTGTGTGCTGTATTATGTAGCTGTGTGCTGGATTGTGTGACTGTGTGCTGTATTGTGTAGCTTTGTGCTGTATTGTGTAAGTGTCTGTTGTATTATGTAGCTGTGTGCTGTATTATGTGACTCTGTGCTGCATTGTGTGACTGTGTACAGTAATGGAAGTGTGTGCTGTATTGTGTGACTGTGTACTGTATTGTGACTGTGTGCTGTATTGTGTGACTGTGTGCTGTATTGTGTGTCTGCTGTATTATGTTGCTGTATACTGTATTATGAAGTTGTGTGCTGTATTGTGTGACTGTGTGTTGTATTGTGACTGTGCGCTGTATTGTGTGACTGTGTGCTGTATTGTGTAAGTTTGTGCTGTATTATGGTACTGTGTGCTGTATTGTGTGACTGCTTGCTGTATTGTGTGACTGTGTGCAGTTTTGTGTGAATGTGTGCTGTATTGTGTGACGTGTGCGCTGTATTATGTAGCTTTCTGCTGTATTATGTGACTGTGTGCTGAATTGTGTGACTGTGTGATGTATTATGTGACTGTGTGCTGTATTATGTAGCGGTGTAATGTATTATGTAGCTGTGTGCTGTATTGTGGAAGTGTGTGCTGTATTGTGTGACTGTGTGCTGTATTGTTTGACTATGTGCTGTATTATGTAGCGGTGTGCTGTATTATGTAGCTGTGTGCTGTATTGTGTAAGTGTGTGCTGTATTGTGTGACTGTGTGCTGTATTGTGTGACTTTGTGCTGTATTTATGTAGCTGTGTGCTGTATAATGAAGCTGTGTGCTGTATTGTGTAGATGTGTGCTGGATTGTGTGACTGTGTGCTGTATTGTGTGGCTATGTGCGGTATTATGTAGCTGTGTGCTGTATTATGTAGCTTTGTGCTTTAAAGTGTGGCTTTGTGCTGTATTTTGTGACTGTGTGCTGTATTGTGTAGCTGTGTGCTGTTTTGTGTAAATATGTGCTGGATTGTGTGACTGTGTGCTGTGTTGTGTAGCTGTGTGCCTTATTATGTATGTGTGTGCTGTATTATGTAGCTTTTTGCTGTATTATGTGACTGTGTACTGTATTGTGTGACTGTGTACTGTATCGTGAAGTGTGTCCTGTATTGTGTGACTGTGTGCTGTATTGTGTAGCTTTGTGCTGTATTGTGTAGGTGTCTGTTGTATTATGAGGCTGTGTGCTGTATTATGTAGCTGTGTACTGTATTGTGTAAGTGTGTGCTGTATTTTGTGACTGTGTGCTGTATTGTGTGAATGTGTGCTTTATGTTGTGACTGTGTGCTGTATTATGTGAATGTGTGCTGTATATATGACTGTGTGCTGTATTGTGACTGTTTGCTGTATTGTGTGACTGTGTGCTGTATTATGTAGCTGTGTGCTGTATTATGAAGCTGTGTGCTGTAATATATAGATGTGTGCTGTATTATGTGGCTGTGTGCTGTATTGTGTGACTGTGTGCTGTATTGTGTGACTGTGTGACTGTATTGTGTAGCTGTGTACTGTAGTATGTAGCTGTGTGCTGTATTATGTAGCTGTGTGCTGTTTTATGTAGCTTTGTGCTATGTGGTGTGACTTTGTGCTGTATTGTGTGACTGTGTGCTATATTGTGTAACTGTGTGCTGTTTTGTGTAAGTATTGCTGTATTGTGTGATTGTGTGATTGTGTTCCGTATTGTGTAGCTGCGTGATTTATTATGTATCTGTGCGCTGTATTATGTAGCTTTGTGCTGTGTTATGTGACTGTGTAATGTATTGTGTGACTTTGTACTGTATTGTGTGACTGTGTAGTGTATTGTGTGACTGTGTACTGTATTGTGTGACTGTGTACTGTATTATGTAGCTGTCTGCTGTATTATGTAGCCGTGTGTAATGTATTGTGTGATTTTGTAATGTGTTGTGTGACTGTGGAATGTATTGTGTGACTGTGTAATGTATTGTGTGACTTTGTACTGTATTGTGAAGTTGTGCTGTATTGTGTGACTGTGTGCTGTATTGTGTAGCTGTGTGCTGTATTGTGTGACTGTGTGCTGTATTGTGTAAGTGTTTGCTGTATTGTTTGACTGTGTGCTGTATTGTGACTCTGTACTGTATTATGTGACTGTGTGCTGTATTGTATGTCTGATGTATTATGTAGCTGTGTGCTGTATTATATAGATGTGTGCTGTAGTGTGTGACTGTGTGCTGTATTGTGACTGTGTCCTGTATTGTGTGACTGTGTGCTGTATTGTGTAAATGTGTGCTGTATTGTTTGACTGTGTGCTGTTTTGTGTGGCTTTGTGCTGTATTGTGTGACTGTGTGCTGTATGTGTAGCTGCGTGATGTTTTGTGTGAGTTTGTGCTTTGTTGTGTGATTGTGTGCTGTATTGTGTAACTGTGTGCTTTATTATGTATCTGTGCGCTGTATTATGTAGCTTTGTGCTGTATTTTGTGACTGTGTAATGTATTGTGTGACTTTGTATTGTATTGTGAAGTTGTGCTGTATTGTATGACTGTGTGCTGTATTGTGTAGCTGTGTGCTGTATTGTGTGACTGTGTGCTGTATTGTGTAAGTGTCTGCTGTATTATGCAGCTTTCTGCTGTATTATGTGACTGTGTGCTGTATTGAGTGACTGTGTGCTGTATTGTAACTGTGTGATGTATTGTGTGACTGTGTGCTGTATTGTGTGACTGGGTGCTGTGTTATGTAGCTGTGTGCTGTATTATGTGGCATTGTGCTGTATTATATAGCTGTGTGCTGTATTGTGTAACTGTGTGCTGTATTGTGTGATTGTGTGCTGTATTGTGTGATTATGTGCTGTATTATGTAGCTGTCTGTTGTATGGTGTAAGTGTATGCTGTATCGTGTGACTGTGTGTTTTATTATGTTTGTGTATGCTGTATTATGTAGCTGTCTGCTGTATTATTTGACTGTGTGCTGTATTGTGTAACTGTGTGCTGTATTGTAACTGTGTGATGTATTGTGTGACTGTGTGCTGTATTGTGTGACTGTGTGCTGTATTATGTAGCTGTGTGCTGTATTATATAGCATTGTGCTGTATTATGTAGCTGTGTGCTGTATTGTGTAAGTATGTGCTGCAATATGTGACTGTGTGCTGTATTGTGACTGTGTGCTGTATTTTGTGACTGTGTGTTGTATTATGTAGCTGTGTGCTGTATTGTGTAAGTGTGTGCTGTATTGGGTGACTGTGTGCTGTATTGTGTGACTGTGTGCTGTATTGTGTGACTGTGTGCTGTATTGTGTGACTGTGTACTGTATTGTGTGACTGTGTGCTGTATTATGTAGCTGTCTGCTGTATTATATAGCTGTCTGCTGTATTATGTAGCCGTGTGCTGTATTATGTAGCTGTGACCTGTATTGTGTAGTTGTGTGCTGTATTGTGTGACTGTGTGCTGTATTGTGTAAGTGTGTGCTGTATTGGGTGACTGTGTGCTGTATTGTGTGACTGTGTGCTGTATTGTGTGACTGTGTGCTGTATTGTGTGACTGTGTACTGTATTGTGTGACTGTGTGCTGTATTATGTAGCTGTCTGCTGTATTATATAGCTGTCTGCTGTATTATGTAGCCGTGTGCTGTATTATGTAGCTGTGACCTGTATTGTGTAGTTGTGTGCTGTATTGTGTGACTGTGTGCTGTATTGTGTAAGTGTGTGCTGTATTATGTGACTGTTTGCTGTATTGTGTAAGTGTGTGCTGTATTGTGTGACTGTGTGCTGTATTGTGTTTAGTGTGTGCTGTATTTTGTGACTGTGTCCTGTATTGTGTATCTCCTTAAAATTATAAACTATCGAAAGAATCCGATCCTTAAGGGATCCCAAGTTTGCCTATATAGTGTTTGCATAATTTGTGCAATGTTTCTAGCCATGCATCCAATATGTACAAAGTATGTCGCACGATACAGTGCAATTGTATACAATACACTTCAATACATTGTAGTACATTCGTATATAATTCAATCCAGTACAATTGTATACACTCCAATACAATACAGTACAATTGTATACAATACAATACAGTACAATTAAACACAATACAATACAATGTCGTACATCCGTATTTCAACACAATCAAAACAATTGTTTACAATAAAACACACTACAGTACAATTGTATACATACAGTACATTATAGCACAATTGTATAAAATACAAATAATCGTTTTTAAAAATTGGCGGATGTGAAAAAACACGAGAAAACTTACATGACCAATAAAGCTATAACCACTAATACGCACAGTCTAACCTCTCTAATCCGGACGTTCATGATAGCATCAATGCTGTTCTTTAAGACAGGTGACACAGTATTGCAAAGTGAGAGTCGTGCAGAAATCTCGAGGAAGAGCTTTGTTCATGACTTTTATCCTACCTTAAGCAGTGACCCGCTACAAAGGGGGGTGGGGGTCTGAATTCTTCGTTATTATATGTCCGGTTCAGAGTGGTTTTACAGTATCATCTACATTTTATGTGAGGATCCATTATCACACCGTCCAATCGATTATGGTTACCCCATCGAGAAAGCTGTGGTTACCTCGCGCAGCGAGAGTCGATTCAAAAGGTGAGTTTGTATTTTGCTTCTAAAGACTCTTAATTTCAGAAGATCGGCACTTCTCTTTGTATGCAGCCGTAAAAAGAAGTGTTTGCTGAACATGTTGGTGTAATGTTTTCCCAATAGCATGCAGAATGGTGTGTTGAATCAGTGATTCAACGTGGATCAAGATGCCAAAACATCGTTTTTCTTTCCTTGGGACTGAATATCTCCGATGTATGACAAACTCACGTTAATCCAACGATGTCGAAGGTAAATCGAAGTATTTTTCTATCCATCCTTTGACTATCATCTTGCTTTGTTCAAAATCAAGGTAGTTACAGGTGTTTTCGTGTACTGAGTTGATGCTCAAATGGCTAAGGTTACCCAATATTGAAAATTTGTTAGTTAAGGTTCACCCTAAATCTGGGCGCATTTAGGCTAAGGTTACCCGACACTTAACATATGTAGTATTACAGCATCTAAAGACACAAACGTCGGTTTTTTTCCCTTGAACTTGAAGCATAAGACGCACAACTGCCATGTATATTCTGTTACTTGTGTTTAACCAATTATGTTCACAATCTTCAATTATTATTTCTAACGTGTAAATCGAGTTTGTACAAAGGCATTCAACCTGATCGATTTTTCACAGTTAATATTTCCTAATTTATTGTTTGAAAAAAAAAATCTTTGTATTGAAGCACAAATCATGTGACACTTGGTTTGTGTCTGTACTGCATATCTTTATTATATCTATTGTTCTTTTTGTATTAAAATATCATCATTGCGCATAGCATTGCAAACAGTCAGGAGACGTTTAACCTGGGTCTACACGCAAAACTAGGCTAACCCCTTATAACGTATTTATACTGTAAGGAGTTTGTCTAGTGTTGAATAGATTCATCATTCCCGTGCTAATGGTTTACAAAATGAAAGTTAATCGGCAAAAACAACACCATCAAAATCTACTGAGCATTTACTAAATTCCATTTGCTTTTAGGTTACCAACCATAACCATGGAGCACTGCATGTACCAATGTTATTACTTCTATATGAAACACAATGCATTACCAGATATAATCGATCATCTAGTTGAAGTACACGATTCTGTATGTTTAAAGGAGCAACTGATAAAATTCAATTAAATTACTACAATAATTATAAGATCTGAACTGTGTAAAACTTAATTCTTTAAGATAATTATAGATATTAATCGTCAAACGGAAATTGATATAGATCTACACGGACATATCTTTCTTTCTTCACCATATACTAGATATCCAACACTTCATGGAGGTGTAGACCTAAATCACATGAGCATAGGACTGACTTAATTTGGTCCGAGTCACTCTGAGTACGAAAACGTCCGGGCCGAATCCATTTCCGTGTTTTGATTTTAATTTTTATACGATGCTCGACAGTCTCAGGATATACTCGCATATGTCACACATATGATACATTACATAGCCAAATCAATTTCAAAATGTAGATATAACATTTTGTCTTCGAAGAAACAGACCAATACGTCAAGTATTAGATCTAGCTCGATTTACCCATTTTCAGAGTATATGTACTTCACAACAGCAGGTGTTAAGTGCTTGTGTGGCGGCCGTAAAAAGTCGCCCCGTACTTCATTCTCAGTGTTGTTATATTTTCTGGTCCTTCGGGATCATAAGTTTTGATGTTATTAGTTTTGGAAATTGAATACTGCTTAAGCCGGTGGTAGGGGGCGTGAGTAGTGTTGCACTTTAAATTACTACTCATGAACAGACTCAATAAAACCGAGTCTGCAATTTCCTCTTTTTGCATTTCTACTTTTGCTTTCGAAGGATCACCCATTTTCAGATTATACTGTCTGAATAACTACTTGGAGAAGTGTAACGATTAAGATGTTTTCAAGGATGAGGTGTTTATTAATGATTCCACATAGGAGATTTGCAAAACATTCTTCAATATGTGCATTTCCTAGTAGCGGAAAGGACCATTTTCTAGAGAAAAAGCAATTCCGTTTGCGTAAACGGATCGATTATTTGCGCTTTAAAAGTAATTCACCCATACATACTCAAAATGAGTTGTGTATGTATACACATTTGATACCGTGTTGCATTGAGAATAATTTTAGCAAATCAATAACCGTCCTTACAATAGAGTTAAATACGTTTATACATGTTGATAGAAATCGTATAGGTGAACTTACGTTGTTGAATGTTGTCTTTGTACAAACTCCCTTTACACGTTAGAAATAATAATTATTGTGAACATAATTGGCTAAATACAATTTACAGAATATGTACATGACAGTTGTGACTCTTATTTTTCAAGTTCAAGGGAAAACATACGCCGTGTGTGTCTTCAGATGCTGTAATACTACATATGTTAGTTGTACGGTAACCTTAGTCTAAATGCGCCTAGATTTAGGGTGCACCTTAACCACAAATATTTCAAAATTGGGTAACCTTAGCCATTTGAGCATCAACTCAGTACACGAAAACACCTGTAACTAACTTGAATTTAAACAAAGCAAGATGATAGTCAAAGGATGGACAGAAAATTACTTCGATTTACCTTCAACATCGTTGGATTAACGTGAGTTTGTCATACATCGGAGATATTCAGTCCCAAGGATAGAAAAACGGTGTTTTGGCATCTTAATCCACATTGAATCACTGATTTAATACACCATTCTGCATGCTATTGGGAAAATATTACACCAACATGTTCGGCAAACACTTCTTTTTACGGCTGCATACAAAGAAGTGCCGATCTTCTGAAAGTAAGAGTCCTTAGGAGAAAAATACAAACTCGCCTTTTGAATCGACTCTCGCTGCGCGAGGTAACCACAGCTTTATCGATGGGGTAACCATAATCGATTGGACGGTGTGATTATTATATTTGTGTGTGTATCCAACCTACGCTCAGACCCTATATCTTGAAATGATAAAAGTACACACCTCATTTTCATATATTTCCATTTTGGTTTAGGCATAGTGGACCTGAATATGAACATAGACAAACAGAGTAAACCCATAAATAAAGCTACTGTGTGCATCACAGACCTAGAACTAGATATTGCCTTAAATGACATACAATGTATGAATAAAATATGTTTAAACCAAACCAGACCTACTTCATTGGTCTTTATGTAAAATTTCTACAATATACCCGTTCTAGTAGTCGTTATAAGGATGATGTACGGTATACAAATTCCATTGGACGTTTAAGAGAGACTGTGTAGTATTCATTTTCTATTTGACGTTATGGAGAGGTTCTGCAGTATGTATTTTCTGTTAGACGTAATATAGTTATCGTTATAAAGAGGTTTTACAGTATACATATTTAATGATCTTTAGAGAGAGGTTCAAATATATACATATTTAGTGATTATCATAGAGATACAGTAGAACCCCTCTAAACCGGAATTCTAGTAGAGAAGATTTGATATACTTTTAGACAGGTGGCTGCTTCATGCAGGGTGAAAGTCCGATATTTATACCAAATTTAACGTCCGGTTTAGAGGGGTTTTACTGCACATGTACTTATAATATTCGTATGATTTGTAAACCTCGGGAAACTTTTGACCGAATTACTGGGCGTCTCGTTCACACTCCAACTGTTTGCCAATGCGAGAAAATCGCCATTCAAAATCACGAAAGTAAAGGCAATATATTCAAAGGTCGTGTCGCAATTTGTCTGGCACAATCTATGAGTCAACTACAAAGTCGTTTGGAACTTGAATAGATTTTTTCTACTGACGTGGAACAATTCCATGTATAGGTTAGAACTCAAAATAGAAATGTTTACTAATAGAACATTTCTACTCGTGTTATATAACCGACTTAAATGTTGATTCTTCCTAGAGATCACATTTCATTCAATTGGAAGTCATCTTTTGGTACAGTGCTCCCTCCCTTCAACGACCCTCTCAATAACGATTCCCTCCTTACAACAACGCATGCCACTGTTTCCGAAACAACAAGGCTCCAGAAACAACTTTTTTCATCGTATTTTCTTTATGCCTCCATCAATCCCTATGTTGTGACCACTCTTTAGAATCGTCACTTTGTGACGATTCTAAAGAGTGGTCACAACATAGGGATTGATTGAGGCATAACGGTTTTAGTTCTCGAAATACACCTTATCTGGGGATCTGCAAACAAGCTAATTATGTTTGATTTTCCCTCCCAATAACAACTCCCTCTGAACAACACATACAATCTTCGTATCCCAAAGGGTGTCGTTGTAGAGAGGGAGCACTGTACCTTGAAATCAGAGTAGACCAAGATCAGACTATTCTGATCAAGTGACGTTGTTTGCTTCAGGAATAATATACATGTGATACGCTTCTGAAGTTTCTGTCATGAAAAACATTCCTCTGTTCCTAATGTCATTTAAAAAACATGTAATTACCTTATTAATATTCATGATGTCATTATTTCTTACATGGATATGCATGGGGTAAAGCAACTAGAATGTCCTTCTGGTCTTATTTATTACAAAATCATCTATTGCATTGTTTCCCAGTCAATTTACGTAGAAATCCGCTAGGTACAGCGACTGATAATATGTGGACATTGTCCTTTACTTTGCCTGTAAGATAACTCATGTGCGCTACGCGCATATTCATACACGTAGCTTGGTTGAGACATACAACAAACTGTCTGACATTCTGGTCGGGTTTTAAAGATATATGCACAGTGAAAACTAGAGTAGTGTACAGCTTCTGCTGCCAATATACTGAATAAGAATCAAAATTATTTAATCCTTTGTCGGCTCTATCACACAGTTCTCTCTTATTGCAGCATCTACGAGTGGGACTATAGTCTGTATGGTATCAGTGAGCGAGAGGCCCAGACCATGGACCCCCAGCAGCGCCTCGTTCTTGATAGTGTTTACATGGCCATGGAGGATGCGGGTATCACCGTGCAGGACATGGACGGGTCCCAAACTGTTGTCTTTATAGGTAAGAAGCAACGGCAATACCATTCTGACCAGGGAAAGTCAATATCTTATATAAATATATGATCTAAGATAAAATATTGGATTTGATGATGATCATCGAACAACGAAGTCTACACTGTTTCAACCTTAATTATTGCATTGTTGATCCTTTGGATGCTGAAATTTCAAAATGAAATGTTTCATCATTATGTAACGACAGAGCCATTTCCAAATGAAATAATTGCGACAGGATTTGAATCACAAACCGCGCCGCCTCTAGAGCGTCTCGATGGGGCAGGACAAACCATGCCTCTTGGACGTCTTGGCAGGTTAGCGCTAACCGCGCCTCTAGAGCGTCCCGATGGGACAGGACAAACCATGCCTCTTGGACGTCTTGGCAGGTTAGCGCTAACCGCACCTCTATAGCGCCACGGTGGAACATCGCTAACTTCACATCTCGAGCATCACGGTCGACCAGCGCTAACAGTGTTTCTTGAGCGCTCCATGGAGCAGCGTTAACCGTTAGCTCGAGCGTCACAGTTTGGGCAGTGCAACCCTCGCCCCTCAAGTTTCATATCAGAACAGCGAAAAACGCGTCTCTTTGGGCACCCTGGTGGAGAAATGCTAACCGCCCAACTCAAGTGTCATGGCGGGGCAATGCCAACTGAACTGTCGTGTGTCACAATGCAATGTATATCAACAAGGGAGGCAATTCAGTTGCATACATTTTCACAATACGATTACCTTCCCTTTTATATTACCTTCCCTCGCTAGATATGAGTTGCATAGATTTATCTTGTGCTTGTATCACTATTTCTGGGGCCGTGTTAACCTGTATAGACATCTGGTTGTAATGTAGTGTAGTGTCCCGAGGTCATGTTTAGTTGTGGATGTTCGTAATTGCTATTAACCATTGACAATTGTGGTTCCTTGCTGACTCTGCAGACCTCTATATGAGTCTTGTTTTGATATGGTAGAGCACCTCGTTTCTGGGTTTAAAAGTATACCATCATAGAGTACTATCATCGGCCTATCATCGTGCAAGCCAGTTTTCAATACCGGCTGAAAATTCATGGACAAACTAATTATGATAAAATACGGAAAGTGGAGCATTGTAGCTATATTATTAGTAAACAGGGGAGCCTATGATCAGACGGCTCCTATAGGAGCTTTCTGATCTGGGTCTACTCTGTTTACAACTGCGTGAAAACGCGTTTGTATAAAGGAAAATGTTAACTGCTCATGGACAGACTCAATAAAACCGAGTCTGCAATTTCACTTTTTGCATTGCTGCTTTCTCCTACAATCAGAGCTTCTATATTTGCCACACTCTACTTCCTGTGTGAAGTGGGTGTCTGGGTAGTTGGGTGGGTGGGTGGGTGGGTAGGAGATAGGTAAACGTTTATAAATAAACAGATCAGGCTCTGGCCGCCATCTAAAATGAGTCTCCTCTATTTGTAAAGGCGTTCCAATCAAATAAAGGATTAAAATATCATCACGATTTCTCCAGAAATTGTATTAAAATATTTATGCAATTAATCATCTTCAATCTAATCTCTAGGCGCCATGAATGACGACTTCAAAGGAACTTATTACGATCATGCCAAGAATATTGAAGGCATGGCTGCCACTGGTTTGTTCCCCACTTTGATCAGTGCCCGGGTGTCGTATGTGTTCAACCTTCTCGGCACAGCCGTTACCATAGATACAGCGTGCTCGTCCTCACTGGTGGCCATACATATGGCATGTCAGGCGTTAAAGTGTGGTAAGTTATCAAACCATGGCTGTGGCTATTCATTAGAAACAAGCGTTAAAGAGGAAGTCCCTACAATGAACGCATATTTTCAATTATATCATAAAACTTGGTATTTGTTATGCTCCATCATTATCATGAAGATTTCAATTTGAACGTATATCGAAAACACCCCTGTGATACAAAATAAACTGATTTCATCAATACTTTTGATTTTTGTTCTACAACCAAGTATTATCGGTTTTTTCCGTTCAAATTTTCCGCGTTTTGCCGATGATCACCCGATCCCTCCATTGTTTACACAACAGTCTTTCTTGGAAGTGGTCGGAGAGACGCGAATAGAGCGAACAGAAACGAAACTAAAAGTCAACCCGAATAAAACTGAAACATTTGGGAATAAAATCGGGATCGTCGATATCAAACACATGGATGTTTTGTCATTTTCAACGTTTAATCGATATGTTTTTTGCGATATACTACTTTCAGCATATAAACGAATGGGTTATGTATATTTTAGGTATTTTCGAAACGCGTCGAATGTAAGGACGTCCTCTTTAAAATACGGTTAGTTGTCAAACATTGAGACTTCGGGACAAAGTTCAGAGCTCCATAAGGATAGTTAGTATTTCATATGACAGAAGTCCTTATTTTTGTTACCAGACCATAGCTTTGACTTATCATTAGAAACAAGACTTGAATACGGTAAGGTTATCAAATACTGTTTGACACAATTCAGGACTCTGCCTAAACTTTACCCCGCCATGTAAACGTTATGTCTGTCTGCTAAACTTGGATCTAGCGCTATAGTGATTCTTTTTTATTTGCGCAAGCTTTAGGGAAACTATTGGATGAGTGTCAAACAGCTTACTAGGATCCAAATGAGTTCATGGCAAATGCAAACATATCTGAGATAGCGGGATGAGGGTTAAAGGCTCTTTGACCATTTTGAAGAGATACTACTATATTACAATAGAGGGTTAATACACGTTTTTTTCGTGCAATAACATCTGCAGTGTCCCGAGGGACTGTTGTTGGCCCGAGCTCGAAGAAACAAACGTGTATTAACGCTATTCTTGCATAAAAATTGAAAAGTAGTAAAGTCAAGCAGGAAAGGTCACACACAAAACCCATTTTCTGCTTTCCTGCATCAATTTAATTTTTCGAAATACAAGCAAAACTATACATTTCTTTTACACACTCCGTTTGATTTATGCTGTTTCCGGGCCACTGTTTTCTTTCTGACGTCATTTCAGAATTGTATCAAATACCTTTACACGGAATTTAATTCAATATGTCTATCACTAAAACAGTTCATTGTCGGTGCCCCTGAAATACTCGCACCGTTCACTTAGCTTTTAAAAGTCAAAACGCTATAGCATTCGCGTCCATTGTTTACATTAGGCCCCGAATAGGTATAATTAAAACCGGTCAACAACAGCGCGTGAGCACGAGAATCGCCTTGTTAATACATGGTCTAGCGGGACTACAACAGCATATTTTGTGCAAGAATATCATGTAAATTCAAGGACACACGACAATTTTAGCTTTATGATCGAGACTATCCATTTGTAGGAGAATGTCAGGCAGCCATTGCCGGGGGTGTGAACTTTATCAACAATCCACTGGCGTACATCGTGTTGTCAAAGGCCCGGATGTTGTCTCCCAGTGGCCAGTGTCACACTTTCTCACAAGATGCAGACGGCTACGCCCGAGGCGAGGGTTGTGGTATAGTTATTCTGAAGAAACTCAAACAGGTATGGGTGAAGAAATAGTACAGTGCTCCCTCTCTACATCGACATCCTTTGGGATACGAATATTGTATGTGTTGTTCAGAGGGAGTTGTTATAGGGAGGGAAAATCAAATATAATTAGCTTGTTTGCAGATCCACAGATAAGGTTTATTTCGAGAACTAAAACCGTTATTGCCTCCATCAAACCCTATGTTGTGACCACTCTTTAGAATCGTCACAAAGTGACGATTCTAAAGAGTGGTCACAACATAGGGTTTGATGCAGGCATAAAGAAAATACGATGGAAAAAGATTGTTTCTGGAGCCTTGTTGTTTCGGAAACAGTGACATGCGTTGTTGTAAGGAGGGAATCGTTATTGAGAGGGCCGTTGTAGGGAGGGAGCACTGTAAAGTCAAGCAGGAAAAGACACACACAAGACGCAACTACCACAAAACCATCAATAGAAAGCAAGCGACACACGCACAACCACACAGAGACACACAGACATATACACACAGACACACATACGCACATATATATATGCACACACACACATACACACACACCACCACCACCACCGCACCACACCACACATACATACATAAGACGAAAAATTTAAAGCATCAACAATCGCACAAGTACAAAGACACCAGGAAAACATAAAAATAAGGGTGACAAAGAGAGTACCGTTTTGGAACGAGCAGATCGTCTCGACGATCACCACGGTCCGCTTTTTAACCAAACCGGAAGTTTCTACTTTCCTTTTCTCCTCCCTTATACCGGAAGCGAGTCCCCAAGAAACCTCATTATTTAAATCCTTTTTGTTGCTTGAAAAATAAGGGAGGGAACAGAACTATATAACAGAGATTATTCACTAAGAATAACAAATATAAGAAAACTGAGGAGGGTAGATGTATACATGCTCAGCCTCCGGCTTTACTCCAATAATGCCCCTCATCCCTCACTAAACCTTGGATGAGGGGTCATTATTTCCCGTAAAGCCTTCGGCTTTCACATGTATACACTAGCATCTTTAAAATTCAAGCTACAAAAACAAAAGCAAAAACCTTTATAATGCCAACTTTATAATAAGGATATAAAGTATACTGACAACATTTTCATAACAAAAGAATACTTAATTTACAAACACCTTGTAGGTTAAACGTAGCTGCTATAGCCCATATAAACAAAAAAGACTGATCAACCCAAAAAGATCTACAGTTGCAGACAAATCCTGGAGAAAAAATACTGATGTAAAAAAAACGCTATCACTGTAGCAACAATACTCAACTCCTCTGAAAAACAGCAGAACTATAAACTTGTAGAAGTTTTTATCACTCTTCCAATCTGCTGTCTTGAGAACTTTGTCCAGAGAACATCCTGCATCATATGCAGCAGATGTGGATGCACTACGATATGAGTGAGGTTTAAATACTGAAGTGTCAACACCAGATAATTCTAACACAGTTTTAAGCCATCTAGCTATTGTACTAGAGGACACTGAATCAAAAGTCACATATGAAATCAGTAAACGTCTACACTTCCTAGTGCTCTCAGTCAATTTTATATAAAACAGAACTGTATGCATCACACACAGCTTCTCGTCTATAAAATGTTCAAGACATAACTGAAAACTTTTACCCTGCTTAGATGTTTTCAACAAATTAGGGAAAATAAACAAAATCTCATTATCTTTCACTTTCATATAATCCAAATTCATGGAAACTAATGTTTGTGCACGTGGGGCACACGCCAGTGCTAGCAAAGCTGTAACTTTGAAAGTAAGCAACTTAAGAGTCAATTTCTCTAAAGGATACAAGGTCTTCAAAAAATTTAATACCAATGACACATCCCAGGTAAAACAATACTTTGGAACTGGAGGCTTAACATTAAAAACTCCTCTCATAAACTTAGGAATGAGAAAAACACATTTACACCAAGAATTGCCAAAAAAAGGTAATGTTTGCAAAAGCATAGATTTGTGGGTATTGAGCACTGAATAGGACTCCCTGTCCTTATGCAAGGTAGCCAGGTATGAAACGACTATACCTTCAGTCGTTTGAAGGGGATTAAAACATTTCTTACAACACCAAAGACACCACTTGGCCCATGCCAGTCCATATTGTTTTCTGGTGCCACTTCTCCATGCTGCAAGGATAAGGTTTTGAGCTGATGTTGAAATGCCCTGGTGCGAGAGGCTCTCCCTGATAAGAGCGACCATCCTCAGGCTTCTGTGTAGTGGGTGTGTCTCGCTGCTGTGTGGTAGAGATAACAAATCCTTATGTCTAGGTAAATAAACAGGATACGAGGCAATGCTAGACAGGACAAGTGGAAACCAAGACTGTGATTTCCAAAAGGGTAGGATCAACAAAGCCTGATCAACTTCATCTTCAATAATCTTATTGACAACTTTCCCAATTAAAGAAAAAGGTGAAAAAATGTATGGTTTGAAATTCTTCCATGACGATGAAAAAGCATCACTAAAATGACAGCCAGGTTCTGGAAACCAAGACACAAAACATGCCAATTGCTTGTTGAGTCTAGACGCAAACAAATCTATATCTGGCACAAAAAAAGTGCTTACATAAACGTTCAAATATACCTTTCTTCAACATCCATTCTGTTGAATCAGAGAAATTTCTGGAATAGAAATCAGCATCTACATTCAATTCACCTGAGACATGAACAGCAGACAAAAAGATCTTCCTATCAAGACACCATTGCCATATTTCTCCTGCTAACCTATCCATCGGTACAGATGCCATTCCACCCATGTCCGAAATGTAAGAAACACAAGACACATTATCAGTCTTAATCTGAACATGAACGTCATGAAAGTCACTGAAAAAAGACTGCAGAGCATAGCAAATAGCTAAAAGGTCTAGGTAATTAATGTGATTAGCCTTTTCACTAACACTCCATCTACCATTAGCATGTTGCTGTGTTTCAGACAGGAAGCCACCCCATCCAATACAGGATGCATCTGTGAACAAATGGAATGATACCTTCTTTAGTCGGATCTTTTTTCCCATTCTTATTGCCAATATTAACCATCCACCAAGTTAACTCATTCTTAGCCTTATCGCTCAATCTCATGTCATTCTCAAAATCCATATTGCTTCCTAAACCTCTAATCTTATCCCTTTCTAAGCTCCGATAATGTAATGGAGCTTCTAGCACAGCAAAGAAAGCATTGCCAACTCTCCCAATAAAAGATGCCACAGCTCGAACCTTGACCACTTCTCTACTGAGCAACTCCTTAGCAGACTCTAAAATTTTCCCAACTTTTTCATCCGTAAGAAAAACCATAAATAACACTGAATCAACTAAAAACCCAAAAAATACTATCCGTTGGCACGGAATCAAAACTGATTTCTTCTCATTAATAGGAAAACCCAGCGACTCCAAAACTTTCACAAGAGTATCAGAATTGTTCAGGCAGCTATTTTTGCATTGGTGCATGTTAAGAGAATCATCTATATAGTAAGAGCATCTTATGCCATGAAATCTAAACCAAGCATAAATGGGTTTAAGAATCTTTGTAAACACTCTGGGAGCTGATGATAGACCAAAAGGCAAACAAACAAATTTGAACAACTTGCCATTGAATGAGAACTTAAGATACTTTTGGAAATCTTCCTGTATAGGTACTGAAAAATAAGCATCTTTTAAATCAATGCTTGTAAAGTAATCTCCTTCCTGAATTAAATCTATAACTACTTGAAAAGTTTCCTGTTTGAAATGTTCATAATGAACAAATTCATTTAAGTACCTCAAATTAATAACTGGTCTGAATTTACCATTTGGTTTAGGCACAATGAATATGGTAGAAATGAATTCAGAAGGTTCGTGCTCACACTGAACAATAGCTCCTTTCTCTAGTAACATATTCACCTCTTCATTTACAATCTGCCACTGAGTTACATCAAAAGGAATCTCATTAGGAATTTAGACTGAAGGGGTATATCATTGAATTCAATATGGTAACCAGCTACTGTTTGCAAAATCCATGGATCATTAGTATACTGTTTCCAAACATGTACACATTGTTTCAATCCGCCAACATTACAACATTACTTACTTTTAGTTTTTTGCCTGCTCCGAGGTGATAGTGGCGGAAGGAGGAAACCTGCGTCCTCTCTGACTGAACGGACGTGAAGACTGCCCTCTTTGCATTCTTTGATATGGTGCAAATCTCTCATATCTATCACTCCCACCACCAAATGAACCATACGAGCCTCTTCGAGGAATCCTGTATGGCCGACCAAAACCACCTCTCCCTCTGAATCTCATATTGTCTTTACCGAGGGACACACCTGAGTCACAACTCTTTATCTCTTTGGTAATGTCGTCCCCAAACAGAAAACCAGAAATGGGGGTATTTACTCCACACAAATTGGAATATTTCCTATTAATGTTTGGCCTGATCAAATAACGTCTTCGCACCGACAGATGGTATTGAGTCTGTCCAATTATAGTCATCATATCACTCAACAGGGTCTTAGCCTCTGGATTGTTTTTAATTTGAGTTTTAAGGATCTCTGCCAATTTAATGACTGGCACCATTCCTGCAGATAACAAATTTTGAATATCGGCTATCCCTCTATCTTGGGACATTGCTCTCCTGTCAAGGATTTTCCAAATCTCCCCATTCACCAATGGGGCACCAAGAGTTGTACAATTTTCAGGCACTTTATATTTATGCAAAATAGTGTCGGTGTCACATGGCAAAGTACAGGCTGTATTAATAAGACCTGCAAGGTTCTGACTAATAGCAGGCCCTTTTTCAGGTGCCTTCAATTTTGGCATCTGCCAATCATCCATGTCTACATCAGAAGTGTCCTGAGTTCCAAATAAAGCATTAGAAAAATCATGTGCATTTCAGTCATAAAATAAATCGTGGGCTAAATACCAAACGTTTGCCACTACAGTTAACTGTTGCTGCCGGGGGGGTTGCGTGTGTGATTAGGGTGCGTTGATGTTAACTGTTGCTGCGGGGGGGGGGGGGCGTGTGTGATTGGGGTGCGTTGATGTTAACTGTTGCTGCGGGGGGGGGGGCGTGTGTGATTGGGGTGCGTTGAAGCTGAGGGGGTCAGGGTGAGTGGGGGTTCTTGTGATTACCTTTGCAAATAATATCATTGGGATTCAAACCATTTGACACACTGCTTATAGTTTTTAAGTAAAACAATGACAAGTAGCATTAGGTATAGACAATTTTTTACGCATTAGTCGCTTAATAAGGGTCTTTATTGTTCGCTTATGGGCTAACATACGTCGATCTGAGAGTGTTTAAAATAGCCAAATACTCTCATGTGTATTGGAAATTATGAATTTTAAATTAATGAATTTTGATGACGTCATACCATCTTGGTTAGATATTGATGAGATAAAGAATTAATATGAAACTGCTTAAATGTTAAAGAATGTGGAATCGATCGTATTGCATGTGTGCTTGATCTTATTTTGATCGTTCATACTAGTACTTCGAATGATATATTAAATGGGAAAACGCTTACTTTTATACAGTTGAAACCCATTTGTTGCTCAAACATATTTTCTCCGTGTGCTTGTATAGTCATAAATACAGACACTATGAACTTCGCTGATGTGGTAACCTGCTGAGTACGGACATGTTTTAACAATTATCTTGCTAAATTTTAAAATACATTTCTCCTTCTTTACCCATGCCCTGTTGTATATTTACATATATCTTCACTGTGTACAAGTATTTCGCTGTGCAATCACTGCTGTAGAGTGCACTGGTTGCATAATCAACTTGTAAATAGTGCAGACCCTGATGAGACAGCTCCTGCAGGAGCTGTCTCATCTGGGTCTTCACTATTTACATGTAGGTGTTTTTACGTGAATAGCAAGCGAAGGGTTAAAGAGAGATGCAATTTATGTACATTCCATATCTTTAATATTCATATATTCAACGTTTAACAATCATGGAGTGTTTAATTTGCTACATAATTTTGAATTAAAATAATGCAACCTTGATCAAGAGATTACTATAAAGTCCTCCGATCTGGGTATACAATATTGCAGTGCAAGTACATCCGTTTCCCAAGGGGTCAATAAACCCAAGCCCACTACAGTATGTCGCGTCACGACATAAAAAGGTCAAATGAGGCGATTCCAGGTGAAAAAGAGATATTTGTCCATTATAAGCTGTATTATCTGAGGTTGCATCGTTCATCGCACATGATTAAACTATGGAAGGCCGGTGCGCCATGCTAAATGCGAAATGCTAAATGCGATTTGCGAAATGCAAAAAACGAAATGCTTAATGACAAATGCCAATTGCTATTTGGGGAATTCTAAATACTAATTGTTAATCACATTGTATTGAATGGTTGAACTGGATAAGTTTACAATTTACAGTTTATTTCACTCAGAATATGGTTTGACATGTTATAAGAGGTTAAACATATATATCAAGAAATGCTAGTTAGGCAGGCTATATAGCAATTGACGCAGTTGCATAGGTGAGAAACATATGCATCTACGCTCGCACATACATACAGACACATACCACACACACACACACACACACACACACACACACACACCACACACACACACACACACACACACACGCACACACACACACACGCACACACGCACGCACGCACGCACGCACGCACGCACGCACGCACGCACGCACGCACGCGCGCGCGCGCACACACAGACACAAAAACGCAAACACATGATGATCTAGCCAGGAGGGGTCCTTAATTTCTTTAAAATTGATCCTAGCAGACAACAAGTTTTCTTCAATCTATTTACATTTTCGTTATTAAAGATTACTGAAAATATTTGTGTATTTGCTGTCCTCCTTTTTATAAAGGGGGTTAACCGTTTTCGGTCATCGTCAAAACTTGGGCATTTGAACAGAAAATGGAAGTCAATTAGGAAGGCGAGATCTGTATCTTTTTCCAATTTACATACAGTACTATTTGTTTTTCTTCTTCGTGCGTAGAAATAGCATAAACTGATATCATAATATCTGTGAACCTCTCGCCTTTCTCGCCATTCAAAATGCGAAATGCAGAATGCTAAATGCTAAATGCGATTTGCTAAATGCGATTTGTTAAATGCAATTCGCTTAATGCCAAATGATTGAAACCACCAAAATATCACTTTTCACACGAGACAGTGCTTTGATTTACATCACATGGGATAAATATAGGTGTACTTGGAGACAAATTGCATTTTAAAGATTGGGTCAATTAGATCCTAGGTTTTCCTATAACACAGGTATTTCGCATTTAGCATTGCGCAATTAGCATGGCGCACCGGCCTTCCATATTAAACAGTAGTTTGTGCAACATGGCTGTCCGGAAATTGTCCTGGTACAAAATGATGTCCAAAGATATACCAGATGCCTAAATTTAAACATTTTTAAGAATATTTCTTTCTACATCTTTATTTCTCCATCAAACCCTATACTGTGATCATTCTCGAAGAGTGGTCACAGTCTAGGATTTGGTGGAGAAATGTCGATTTTAGTATTTGGATACCCCTCTTTATCTGTAGCTCCGATTTGTACTTCGATAAAAATCAGGCAGTGATATTGTTCATCAGGCACATAACGGAATATGCCGAAATAATTCGATGCTTGGATTTCTTTTTATATATTGTATACCTTGAAATGATAATTTTATACAATGTATTTATCAAATGTACATACGTTGACAGGCTCTTAAGGACGGAAATCCTATATGGGGCATTATTAGTACCGCCACCAACCAGGACGGACGGACGGTTACCCCGGTCAACGCTCCTTCCAAGCTTCAACAGTTTAACTTACTGAAGCATATTTACTCTCGCAACAACGTAAACCGTGATCATATTCAAGTGATCGAGGCACATGGTGAGTGAAGAAATCAGTACCGTGTGCATTTTGGTGCTTGCAAACATTATAGACCGGGGAACCATCTTACTACATATCATACAAACATAATTTACGACAATGGCTATTACAATATATTGTGTGCAGCAATTAAGGTCTTCGTACCCCATTTTTTATGGTAAGGTCTAACAAACCATGACCGTAACTTCCAGTTGATATCGTCCTATATTAGACCTTGCTATAATTTCAATCGTGCGACTTTAGTAAACGTGGTTCCATTCCTCAGAGCCTCAGACAATTCTCATATATCCTACAATGAAACTAGAAAGCACATTAATTTGATATTTGAGAAAGAATTCGAACTCAATTTGAAGCTCAAGTTTAAAAACCATGGAGCCAAGATTAGTAGTCGTATCATGGGACATTCCTATTAATTATGGTCCGCCATTGGATACATGTATCTGCATATAATCTTATTTACGAATATTTTTAAGAGTAATTGGGTGTACATGTAGTTTGTAGTTTGACCTTTTTGCTAGTGCCGTATCTGTGTTCTAACCCTTTACCTGATGCAGACGCCTTTTCATGCCCTTTTGGCAGCTGACCTTTCCATGACGCTACTCGAAGGCGGTACTCCATGATTTCACCCTATGGTCTACTTTATTTTTATATGGTAATTTTTAAATGTTTTGTCTTCTTGTGCGTTACGTTTTGTCTAGTAATTGTGCAGTTTCATGTTTGATGATATTTGGTGTCGTAACGCTCCCTGTATAACTTCCACTTTTGCAAACAGAGTAGACCCAGATCAGACGGTTACTGTAGGAGCCGTCTTATAAAGATCTGCTCTGTTTGCTTTATGAAAATAATATATATATGCTTTAACAGTTTTTGCCATGGCCAAACATGTTTGTTCCAATGTCTTTATAAGCTTTAAGCTCATTAACATTTATGTATACCATCATTTTTAATATTCTTGAGGAAGTGGGTAAATTTAACACATCGGCCAGTATTTTGGTTAATTACAGACGACATCAATCAACTTCATTAGATATGTCATCGAGAAATAAGATACTTCTCCATACCCATTTCTCCAGGGTCTGCACTGCTTAACAGTCACCCATCTTCTTTATCAACATATTTAAATCTATTTTGACAATGTGCAGCAGCAAATGGAAGTCAGACAGGATATGCTACAATTGAATCCACAGTAACCCCAGAAACACAAATTTCATTCACGCATGGACGCATGCACGAACACTTTACTGTTAGATATACTAACACAATAAACTCATACTGACGAGCTAGTTCCTTGACGACAATGCGGTTCGGCTCAGTCATAATCTCTTTCTGACTTAACTGCCATTTGATGTTCGCTAGTAGCTTAAACTGATGCAAATATCGCTGCTGGAGTATTCGCTCAATCGAACACAATTCAAGTGTATTCAAGTGTTTTTTCTATATATGATTCGAGCTATTTGTGAGGAACATTCACGTGTTAAATCATTTTGAAATTGATACATTTTTATGTCAAATGTTGAACATTATTAACCATCATTATTTTCATTGAAATACTTATTTTGCCGGAGTGACCTTTGAAACATATTGTGTGAAGCAAACAGTGTAGACTATGATCTAAGGGTCGCTTAACAAACCTTCTGGTCTAGGGGTACACTAGTCGTCTATTTCAACACTAAATGATACTAGACACAAATGGCTTATTTGTCAAGCATACAGTGCTAGTTTTCATCACAGAGCTTGGTCAGTCTGTATGGGTATACACTGTTTGCACGTATACATTTTTACAAACTACTATTAATTAATGAATTAACCAATTCCATGCATGTGAGGAACAATGTGGCCAAACATATGATCAGTGTGTAACAAAGTTTGTCATCTCGTTACAAGCACTACTTACGAACTTTTTGCGCCTATAGCGGCAAAAGCTGATTGCGATTGATGAAATCATCCTCTACATGTTGCACACAAAGGGCTTTTCCACACTGTTTCGTTTTAAATTTCAGGAACAGGAACTCCCATTGGAGATCCAACAGAAACTGATGCCCTCGGAGAGTTCTTTAACGAAGACGGTTATGGCAACCGAGACCATCCTATCATGATTGGCTCTGTGAAGACAAACATCGGTCATCTTGAATCTGCAGCAGGAGTCACAGGTTTGATCAAAGTTCTTCTCATGATGAAGCACAAAGTTATAGTACCGTCTCTCATGTATAACAAAGACACAGAAAATCCAAAGCTAAGATTGGAGAAATACCAGATGGAGGTAGCAGTCAAACCGACCGACTGGTTACAGAACATGAACAATCCACGGATGGCTTGCGTGAACAGTTTTGGTTTCGGCGGAACTAATGCGCATGCAATTGTGCAGGAGTTTGATAAAACTACGACACAAGTGTCTTGTAACGATGACTGCAAAGAACATGAAACCAAACACATAATAGTTTTGTCAGCAACAGATGAACAAAGTCTCATAGAAAATGTTCAAGCTTTTCAGAAAAGTGCGAAACAGCTAACAACCAGTCTGCATGCACTATCACACATGTCCACATGTAGAAGATCTCATCACAACAAACGAGTAGCATTCTTGGTCAAAAGCGAAGTGGAATTACAAAGAGAATGCATAAACTTTATAAGCAATCCCAAGCAGATTCTTCCTAAAAAGTCAAATGCTATTCAAGTAATCTTTTTATTCTGTGGGGTTGGGACGTCATGGAATGGCATGGCAAAAGAATTACTGGGGAATGCTGTCTTCGAAGCGGCAGTAACGAGGGTTGATCAGTATTTGACACAACTTTCCGGATGGTCAATAGTTGAAGCATGGAGGATGGATACAGCTATAAAAAATCCAATGTTTAATCATCTGTCGACATTCACCTATCAGGTCGGACTCGTTACTTTGTGGAATCATTGGGGAATCAAACCAGACGTAGTTGTTGGCCAGTCGACCGGAGAAGTAGCAGCTGCTTATTCTTCAGGAGCTCTGGGATTACAATATGCAGTTGATATTATATTTGAGCGTGCAAAGGCTCTCGCCAAATGTACAGAGGGAAGCATGTTGGTTGTGCGAAATGTTCCTATAAAGGTAGTTCGGCATTTCTGCTCGAGTGAAAACAGAATGTTGACTATTGCATGTTACATCAGTCCCACGTCTTGTGTTGTTTCCGGTGAAAAAGAAGAACTTCTTCAACTGAGGAAAGCCATAAAGAAGGACAAAAATGCCGTACTGTATGATTTTGACGGCCCGTGTGCATACCATAGCCCATACGTCGAGAAAGCAGCCAATGAATTAGAGAAAGAGCTCAAAAACAAAAACATTTCCTGCAGTTCTATGGAAATAACAATGATTTCATCTGTAACAGGCAAGCAGTGCGGAAGCTGGGAAATAGAATCACCTCTTTACTGGATGGAGAATGTCAGGAAACCTGTTCAACTGCATGCTGCTATAACGGCAGCTAAGAGTCTAGAAAAAAATACACTGGTCATTGAAATTGGTCCTAGACCAGTGCTCCGGGTACACATACAGGATATCTTCAGTGACTCTGATGGTGTTTCACTTATACCTTCTGTCCTAAAGGAAAACGAAAGCGAGCAGTTGAAATTAGCGGTATCAACACTTTTTATGCATGGTCTTAATCCTAACTGGAATCATATAATACACCCGTGTTGTGTATCTTCCCCAATACCCCGTTATGCATTTTCCAGACACTTAACAGTTTACCAAATGGAATATTTTCCGGCAGAAGGTAAATCTACTTTACACAGTTACGTGTCAAGAATAAACAGCTCGTTTGGGGATGATGTCACTCATGTGCTCAAGATAAGCAAGGAAACAACTCCGTTTGTTTTTCAGCATTTTGTGAATGGTGTAGTGGTTGTTCCGGGAGCAACTTATGCAGATGTTGGATTTGAAATTGGGAAAGGGGAATTGGAATTGCCACAACAGGAAATAGAAGTATCCTTAGACTTCATTTCGCCAGTGAGACCAGGCTCAAGTGGCGAAGCTGAACTTTTCGTGAAAACAGCGCATAAAGGCAACAATCATATCTCGTTTGTTGTGATGCACGGAAACACCGTCGCATGTAAGGGTACAGCTGGTAGAATAAAGAAACGGCCAAAGGCTCTACATCCGTGTGACCGTTCAACGTGTGTTCTTCCTATCGAACTTAACCATGATGATATTTATAATCAGTTAAAACAGATAGGATTTGAGTACGGTGCCTGTCTCAAACAAATAACGAACGCTCGAACAGACGGAGGAGACTTTTGTATCGGACATTTAACTCTGCATGCGTCCGTTATGGAACATTTAGCAAACACTCATTTCCATGCGTGTGTACTTGATTGTGCATTGCAGGTTGCAGGAATAATGATCCGAATAGATGATGTAGGAGGGGGACAACAAAACAGAGTCAAGATTATGCCAATTGGAATAGGGAACGTTCACGTGAGTGGCAGTTTGTCTGAAAAACTGACAATTCAAGCAGTTCGAATCAATCGCACTGTTACGGCAAGTATGCTGAAAGAACATTACAACATGCTCATTTACGATGAGTTTAATTCGCTGGTGGCTAGTATAGAAAACGCAGCTTTCTTTTGCAATCTGACAACAAGAAAAACGCCAGACGATTTGAAGTACAAATTGGTTTGGGAGCCTCTTGTCCTTGCAGGAACACCTGACACTCGCGAAAACATTATTATGATTAATAGCACGAAACAGGCAATGTGCAGTAATCTGCAAGAAGAGCAAAGAATAATACATGTAAATCTATCAGACGAGGTTGAACCATCGGTGGAGATTATCAAAAACCTTGTTAACAGTGCAATACAAATGAAACACATGTCAATCGAAAACATCGCAGCCATCGTCTTCTGCTGTGATTCAACAAAACTTGGCGAAGCCATGGAAATGAATATTTACACCAGAGCTAAAAAGCAGTGTAACACAATTGGGAATTTGGTGGAGATGTTAAATGATCTGCCAGACAAGCCTGCAGCGTTTTTTGTCACTGAAAGTGTATACGCCGATGATAGAGCTTCACTGCTCGGTTCTGAAGTGTGGGGTTATCTGCGCACTGTTTTGCAAGAATACATATACCTGGATATCACATTAATAGATATTTCGCCATCTTTGGAGAAATGTTACTCAAAGCTCATCGATGTCGTCCAGAGACATGTCTTACATGACGAGACAACTCCTGTAGAACTAGCCATCAAGGACGACCAGTTATTGGCTGCAAAAATGGTGCATGCTGGAAAGAAGCAGATAATGCCTTTGTCGTGCCGCAATGTGTGTACAGGCGAGGCAAACCTAGCAATTACGGCCATATGTAAAACAACATTTAGCGTAGTAAGCCACAAAGTTGAAGAACGAGCCAATGACAATGATAAATGCGAAAAAATTGAAGTTGAATACATATGCATACAAAATCTGCTCATATATCCTAGAACAGAAACTACAGACATTAGGAATACCATCGAGGATGGGAACACGCTTTTTGCTCTTGAATTTGTTGGGTATACCACAAAAACTTCACGAACACCGGTCTTCCCCAAATGTGATATTCAAATGAGTGAACAACAAGACAGCAATGGAGAGAAATGGAAAAGTGCCGTATTGTGTCCAACAGCATGTACACATGTCATTACAGTATCAAAGGAATGTATTGTTAGCCTCCGGAAACACACATGGTACAAACCAGGGCTCTTGACATTGGGAACAGTGTGTTATTCTCTTGCAAAGCTTGTTCCAAGAAGAATTAATGTCGGTGTGATTTCCGATAGTAACACAAATGATGTTTCAACTTTATTATTCACCTTGCTGATGAAAAGAAGGAAGCAAAGGATTGAGTTGTTAGAAGTGGGTGATCTGTCCACGAGAAGTCAGAAGAATATTCCCGATATTGTGGTTGTGTTGAGAATGATTGATGACAGTGTTTATAAAACTGTGAAAGATTGCAAGGAGGTTATTTGTCTAAACAGCATGATTCCTGCAACACTTAGGACACGACTGTGTATCGTAGATAATGTAATTGTCAAAATTGTGGACGAAAACGTTCTGTTCACCAAATCAACAATCAAGAAAACTCTGCCGAATGTGGTTAATTTTTTATCTAAGGCCAACCTTTCTATGAATGAGCCAGATGGTAACGAAGAGAAGACCTTGTTCAATGTCCCTAGCGATGTAATTCGTATAAAGTCAGAATCTTTGGGATGTTGTCTACATAAAATGAAGGTTCCAGTTCATTTGATGTTTAGAAAAGATTCCATTTATGTTGTTACTGGCGGTCTCACAGGTCTGGGGTGGGAACTCGTGCTTCAAATGGTAGAAATTGGTGCTGGAGTGATAGTTACCTTTGGCAGGCGTCCCTGTTCCGAACAGATGGCTGAAATAATACAAGAAACAGAAAGGACATTTAGCTGCTCAATTTGTCCGATGACTGTCGATGTAACTGATGCCATGTCAGTAAGCAAAGCATTTGGAGAAATCCACCAGCGATTTCCATTTTATGGAGTCCGTGGTATAATCCATGGAGCTGGCGTTGTAAAGAGTCAATTATTTGCTAACCGCACTGATGAGATATTGGCTGAAAACATGAACCCAAAGGTAGCCGGCACAATAAATCTACACAACGCTACCAAAGCATTCCCTCTTGACTACTTTGTGATGCATTCTTCAATAAACAGTGTGTTTGGCAGTCATGGACAGAGCGCCTATGGTGCGGCAAACAGCTTTATGAATTCCTTTGCTCAATGGAGACGACAACAAGGCCTTCCAGCTCTTTCAATTATTTGGGGTGCACTTGCTGTTGGCATGGCGGCAAAAGAAAGTGTAAGAAGAGAACTGGAAAACAAGGGACATATTTTGCTGACTACGCAGGAAATTAGGGATTGTTTCATACATGCACTCCTTCACGACGACAACATGTCCATATATGCCCATCTTGACAAAGATGTACTAGCGAGAGACTTTTTACAAACCCCAATGGTTCATTTGCAGCACAAATTAGAATTTTTGAGAGAAGATGGACTATTTTTAAACGATAATGAAGTGCAGAGTCAAGACCTTCATCTGGATTTTAATGCCTACCAAGATCTCAACGAAACTGAGAAGCATGACATGTTGTCAAACATAGTTCTTTCTGTTGCACGAAGTGTTTTCGGGTGTTCTGAAGACGAATGCTCTCTGACAACAACTTACCTGGAACTTGGACTTGATTCTATGAGTGCATTGGTGTTTTCTAATGTTATGTTCGAGACTACAAACTACCGCCTGAGGCACCAGCTTCTGTTCATTGACGGACATACCTTGAGAGATACTGTGAGCTTTTTGTCCGAATTCCTCAAACACCAGGATGTCTCCGATGAAGAAGTGTTCGAATCTGACGATGAAGAACAAGTGCCAAAGGGTATGTATGACACACGACAGAAATACTCCACAAGAAGTTTTCGAAAGCTGTTATTTATACTGCCGGTGTTACATTTAATTGTGTCCCTGTTGAGAAAATGACCCAACTAATCAACTTTCGACGTTTAGAATAGACCCGGACACAATTTCAACACTAGATATTGATAAAAACAGCCGTTAAAAATTCGACATCTGAAATTTTGGTCAGTTCCGGGTCTTTTTTCACGGTTAGTTAAAACTTTAGTGGATTTAACAGCAAGTGCATTCGTGATTCCAACGAAGGCTCTAGACCATTTTTACCCCCTCCCAATTTAAGCACATCCCTTTCAAAACCAGGGCAATTTTCAACATTAAAGATTGGCCCAAACAATCTGTCACTTGTTCCCATTGACAGCTAATCGGAACAATGATAGTATTTATGCAAACAGCTTTGGTCAACTCTCCATCTTATCATAATTCAATCTGCTTGACGTTCGGTCAATATTTCCTTAGATTATATGCGATCTCCGATTCGATTTACGGATTGTTAATCCCCGCCGCGAACCGGGGAGAGGATTATAAGAATTCATTTTGTCTGTTCGTCATTCCGTCTGTCTATCCGTCCGTAACACTTTCATGCCGCTCGCCCAATTCATGTATGCATATATCCTCTCTCGATTTCTATTTCTTTCTTATTTTATTTTTGTCAATGTACAACGCCATTGAATGTATTATTTGCAAAATTAGGCGTGATCAAGTTTCAAGTGTCAATGCATGTTCTGTTACTTGTATGTTAGTATATGTTTACAGACTGAAGAAATTAGATTTGTAGTGAACAAACACTAGGGGCGTGAGTAGTGCTGCACTTTTAACTACATTTGTACTACTCATGAAAAGACTCAATAAAACCAAGTCTGCAATTTTCTCTTTTCGCATTGCTACTTTTGCTTTCGAAGGATCTCCAACTTTCCGATTATATTTATTATTATATATCCCACCTCCAGTAATAGATATAACAGTGTCCTCCCCATATCTCCTAACCCTTTGAAGGATTTTCGTTAAACTTGAAATACATTCTGAAAGAGGATATCCTTCGAAAGCAAAAGTAGCAATGCCAAAAGAGAAAATTGTAGAATCGGTTTTATTGAGTATGTTCATGAGTAGTAGTTAATAGTGCAACTATAATCCTCCCAGCACCGGCTTAAGTATTATTCAATTTTCAAAACTAGTAACATCGAAACTAATGATCTCAAAGGACCTGGGTCCGTGCTTATAAAACTTTTAGTTGAGTCTGAGTACGTTCTCAAGCTTTTGATTGGTCAGATTTGAGCCTCTGGCTCAAATCTGACCAATCAAAAGCTTGAGAACTCAAATCTGACCAATCAAAAGCTTGAGAACGAAACTCAGACTCAACTAAAAGCTTTATAAGCATGGACCCTGAATTGTTTTACCCCCGGAAAGCAATGTGCAGAACCAATGAGTAAACCTTTCGGGGTCGAGGTCAGTGTCACACTTGAAACAGTTTGAACATTCGATTTCCTGACCGCTCAATATTTCCTAAACCCTTTGAAGGATTTTAAATAAACTTTGGTCAAATGTTCCCCTCAGTAATGCGATGTGCAGAACATGAGTTAGTTACGCCAACTCAAGATCAATATCACAATTGAAGTCAACAGTGTGCTTCGGCGGGGGATATAGCTGTCCTTTAGACTATAATTTTTTAAACTATTTTAAAAGTCATCGATCATTCGTGTTTTAAATGAAACAGCACACGTATGCGTGGATCCCACTCTAGCCCCCTCCTCCCGCGCGCACATACACACACACACGCGCGCGCGCGCACATACATGTATACACAAAGCCTTCTCATCTAGGTCACAGGATTTCGGTGTGTATCGATCGCCTATCCCTGTCCCTGGACCACACCCATCTCCATCCTCTAACTACTAACAACCATGAGAAATATCAAATAATCTAATGATTGCAAGCAAAATTCAACACTGGGCGAGAAACACTTTTCAAGTTAAGACAGCTATTCGATTTATGAAGCATTCTCTATATTGCCATATCAAATAACAAGGAACCTTACTTTCGGTAAGGCTTTTGAAAATCCGGTTAAACGCCTATTTTTACTATAGCGAAATAATACTTGCAGGAATTATCTAAAATATCCCAAATTGATATTAAATGAACCATGGTAATAATAACATATATGATGCAGGGTAGGTTCAACGTTGGAAGGCCTGAGCGTGTCCGAAATAGTTGAGATAATAGCTGTAAATCCCTTCCTGTTAACATATACTGTAGACAGGTGGTAGCAGAATACAAGTCATAAGTAAGTCAGGAATCTCAAACTGGAGCTTCCTGCAGTACTTTCGACCTGTATTCAGCTACCACCTGCCTAAAAATGGTTTCTTTTCTATGAAAGCTTAACACATGTTTCGTTGTATTATTTAAACAGATATGAGTCTGGTCTGACAACTTAGCAGTAACTGCCTGCCCAGGATCTAGCTTGTTTGCTATAAATATAGAATACTATAGAATTTAACTTCAAATGATTGCTATGGCAACATACATTATTCCATGCATGTCAGTTTATTTTCGATTGCGAAATGCAGATTTTATGATAGCTGTGCAGTGTGGTGGTACATTTATACTGTGAAAATCCCAGATAAGAGGATGCCTGCAGATGCTTGTACATACATGTACCGTTTGCCGTGGTAAGCTTATACAGTATGGAACTGTTTTGGTTCCGGTGCAGCTCTGTACAGGACCGGCTGAATAAAAGATACAGTATATATATGTATATCCATTCTGTTACGTAATACAGTTGGCTTGACAAATGGTTTCGATCCTGGTTACTCGCCGGTTCACAAGGATCCAAACTAGATTTACTTGCAACGTTCTAAAACGACTTTAAACCGCAGTATTTGAACTCTCTGTGGCGTTGGCCAATCAGAGTTGGTTATTCAGCTTTTCCTTTTTCGTGACGACTGGAATTTTGCCGCCAATATGAAACCCTCCTCAAGAAAATTTGATTTGCTGACTATCGTTTCTGACAGCTTAACCCTTCGCTTGCTATTCACGTCAATATACCTACCTGTAAATAGTGATGACCCAGGTCTGTCTCACCAGCTGTCTCATCAGGGTCTGCACTATTTACAAGTTGATTGCACAACCAGTGCACTCCACAGCAGTGATTGCACAGCGATATACTTGTACACAGTAAAGATATATGTAATTATACAACAAGGCATGGGTAAAGAAGGAGAAACGTGATTTAAAATTCAGCAAGAGAAGGGTTAAAACCATGGACTCAGGACGTGGAAAGCACTAGCAACCGTGACGTAGTGATGTACACAGTGACGTAGATTTGGAAACAATATCCCTTATTTGGATTTAGTGGGCGGTTTAAATCGACATCAGCATTGTTTACCAAAGTACAATAATTAACCTTTGACTCCATTTATTAATATGTCTTTTGCAAACAGAGTATAGGAGCTGCCTGATCAGGGTCTGCTCTGTTTGCTTATTGAACTGCAGGGCCCATATTCATAAAGATCCTTAGGAATAGTTTAACCTTAGGGCAACTTAACGAAAAACAATTCTGTCTGCGTCTGTAGCAAAACTATAGAGTAAATTTTCATTCAATGACTTCTAGAATATTTGGTTAAATATATATTTGATATACAGCTTTATTTTTCGGAAATATATTTAAAAATTAAGCTAATTAATATTCATGACGTCATCATTTCTTAGATGAGTAAATGGAGTAAAGGTTTAAGCGACAACTTTGTCCTCGGAACATTATCCCTTTACCTGGTATTATCGACATATTCAGTTAGTGTCTACGGGAGTTGTCTTATCAGGTTCAGCTGTGTTTGTTTATAGAATAATAAAGCTAATTCTATTTAAACCGCAGTGGGGTTTTTTTTTAAAAAAATCAACAATTCTAGTGACGTAGTGATATACACAGTGACGAAGCTTTGTAAACAATGTCCCTTATTTGGATTTAGTGGGCGGTTTAAGTCGGTTAGACTGCAAATGACAAATCTTCATGAAATAGACTGGCTTCGCTGACGCTCCGCCCAGTCTATTTCATGAAGACTCGTCATAATGCAGCCTAACATATATATAAGAGATTCGGTTCCACTCTGGTTCTGTGGTCATTTTGATTAAGTTCAGCACTACGCATCTGTATAAAATATGCTGTTGCAATGTGTTTCATGCTCTACCAATTGGCTTGATGTTTTGGTAGAACTATGAAATGTATAGACTGAATCGTCTCGGATCCAAGCTGTTTGCATACGGCCTTACGGTCGTGATTGGCAGGGTAAGGGCTAATACCGATCGCTATGCAGTGCAGCAAACCCCCGTCTTTCGGTTTCTATTTATTTCATTCCTGGTTTTCCTGGAATTTCCCCATTTGTCTTGTTCTTGCAATAAATATACTTTTCAAGTTTGTTTGATTCGGGTTTGATGTCGATGTAACGCATATACCGGTATGTCGCGATTGTTTGTGTTGTGTTTAATTATATATTTAATGCCGTTTCAACATTTCATGGCACCCGACTATTCAGTGATGGGAGCTCCCCCCCCCCCCCCACAGACACACACACGCACGCACGCAACCCCCTCCCCAACACACACAATTATGAAAACATCTGATAGTCAAAGTTTATCGGTTTCATACGATCAACTATACTGAATGTATATGAGCATCTAGGTTAGTTTTGGGACTTGATCCGTCTGTCGTGGAATAAAGACCCACTGTGTCATTTGTCAACAGGATCAAAATTGTATGTAACACCGGTATATATTTCCGTATTTTAATAGAATTTGTTACTGTCAGACATAAAAGTTTTATGACATGAAAGAAATTTTGCATGTATGTATGGGATTAAACATATATAGTGATATCCATAATTTGCCTCAAATTATTTTCTGCTCAATTTTCTTGAATCCTTTGTTTTATTTAAATAATCAACCTACATGCATATTAATTAAATTAATATGCATGTAGATTGATCCTTCTTATTAGGTATTTTGGGTGCTTTGACAGAAAGGTTTTGCATGTTATTGTTTAGACCTTATAACATTTATAAACATAATATCTTGTGTTAGAACTGATACTGTGGCTGTATTTTACAAACGATCTAAATAGGAGCTATTCATATTTATTATCACCATTTATATGCCTACATGTGTTGTATTTACAGGTAAAAGTAAAGCCAGCCAACGGTCTACCCGAAGGGCCTCTAGAAAATCTAGACGTTACTCTTCGTCGTCCTCCGCCATTCACTCTGGAATGTCTAGAGAAGTTCCCGAGGTATCGGCTTTGTCTTCTTCAATATCGTCCATTTCTGGGACGTTATCATCGACAATTACTTCCACATCCACGAACAAACCAAAACGAGATTCAAAGAAAGATCGGCCACGAGTGTTGCCTCGAGCCAATTCAAATTCAATTATAGTTGTGCCAGTGTTTGATCGACAAAACAGCGAAGTCACAGACGGACAAGTCGTGGAAGAAGTCGACTGTCAAACACACTTTTAACAATTGTGTTGCCATGGACATACTGGTGAACTAATAAACTGATAATTTGGAAAACCTTATGACGTTACATTAAATAAAAAAGCTATGCAAATGAGGTGTTCTATATAGCAACAAAAGTCGCAACGCACTCGGATATTGCAAATAGTATAGAACTGGATCATCCAATCAGAGCTGTAGATGAGCGGATTATTTAGTCAATCTAGATAAACAAAATCTCCGCCAAACTCAATCTTGAAATCGTTCATTTGAATCCCCTATCTGTCGAGATTCGAACAAGTACTGGGGAATCTAAGAACTTTATCTGAAAAAGCGTATGCGTTGGGTTTCTGTTGCCAGATAAAACAATAATTTTCAACTTCTACTATAAACTGCGACAGTCGCCGGGTTTCCAATGCAGCCACTAACCTATGTAGACACTGTGTGCACTGTTCAGGTTATATTCGTTCAATGTTGTGAGTCAAGAACCGAATGGTAAACATATTTAATGAGGTTCTGGTAGATGTGAAAGTAACCCATTGTATCCTGATTTTCTTAGTAAAGGAATTCTTTAGTTTGTGAAGGAATCCCAAACGTTTGTGAAGGACTCCTAATTGTTTATGAAGGAACTCTAAGTGTTTGTGACAAACACAATATCTTGGTAAAAGTGACTATGCTGACGGAACAATAAATCATACCTGAACACTTTCCACACACTGAGGTAGTTAAGGATATCAAAATACGCCGAGTAACTGGGCATGCCACCAGGATCTAACTCCTTGACATTCCGAGTGTATTACGCCGAGAAACTGGGCGTCTCCGATGGTGTTGTTTCAAAGAAATTGAGACAAAAGTATAATAGGAGTTTAACACTTTGATTCCTTTATCATATTAAGTATAGTTAAAACCCGTATAATGGAAGGGTCCTGCAAAAGGAATATGTACTGGTGAGAACCTTTCATATTGATTAGTATAGTAAACAGTGCAGACCCTGGCCAGAGGAATCATATAAAAAAACCACCAAATTAATCTTTTAACTTAACATTTGAAAGAAAATTTGTCGTCTGCCGCATTTCTCAACACATTCGTTTTCTATTACATATCACAAAATCAGCATCAGATTGTCAAACAGTTTGGATCCTGATAGGTTGCGGAATTACCGCCTTATCTAGCTCCAATCGGTTTGTTATTGCAGATTAGTTTTGTTCAGTCACTATATCTTTTGACTTGTCGTGGTTCTGTTCGGGCGGCTGTGTGTTTTGTATGTGGTGTTTCCTGCATGACTCATACATTATTAGTTATACAGTACATGACAATTTATTCCCGGCTGAGGAAAATCATCTTACCCGAGCCGTTAGGCGAGGGTTACATGATTTTACCAGCCGGGAATAAATCGTCATGTACCCTGGGAGAGAACTGTATAACGAATTTATTATACTGCAAAGTTTTACGGTTCAGATAATTTATATAAATCCATTTTGGCATGTTAAATCACTAAACACGCTAATTCCCCCTAAAAGCGCCCCAATACATTTATTTCTACCCGAAGGTATCCGAAGTGGTGTGTATTGTATTTCATCGGCGTTTGTTATAATAGATGGATGGACGATATAATAACTCCTCTAAAAACTGTTTTATTGGTCATTTCAAACAATGATGTTTTTTAATTTATTCCTGCATTGTTTTCTTTACGTATCAATAGTTGTCTATTATGAATTTTGCTATTGCTTAGCTGAGTCGGTCTTTTGGTTTCTGACCATAATATGTGGGGCCTGCCATGGGGAATTTCTATGTTCCCTGTCAGCTCACAGGGTACATGGACTCATGTACACGGCTAGTTAACCAATTAGAAGTGAGGATTTTACTTTGCAGTATAATAAGTACTTTTACATTTGTACAACTTCTATGGTTTATATTTTATATCTATCAACATTTTAGTTTTTTTACTTTTGAATAATTGTTAAATTTTATGTCATGTCTATTACTTACTTTTTACAATTGTAATAGTTTATTTTGTGTATATCACTTGTGTACACTTGCTATAGTTTATCTTATGTGTATCACTTACTTTTGTACAGTTGCCATAGTTTATTTTATGTATATCACTTACTTTTGTATAATTGCTATAGTTTATCTTATGTATACCACTTACTTTTGTACAGTTGTCATAGTTTATTTTATGTATATCACTTACTTTTTTTTTATATAGTTGCTATAGTTTATCTTATGTATATCACTTACTTTTGTACAGTTGCCATAGTTTATTTATGTATATCACTTACTGTTGTATAGTTGCTATAGTTTATCTTATGTATATCACTTACTTTTGTACAGTTGTCATAGTTTATTTTATGTATATCACTTACTTTTGTATAGCTGCTATAGTTTATTTTATGTATATCACTTACTTTTGTATAGTTGCAATAGGTTTTTTTTATTTATATCACTTACTTTTGTGCAGTGTGTGCTGTGCGGTGGTCTAGTGGTAACGCGTTTGACTACCAATCCGGAGGTCCGGGGTTCAAATCCCTGTCCCTCCCGGAAATTTCAGAGACGCCTTTCAGTGTCTTCCATCCGCATCTCCACTCAACTCTCCTCTTACTTTTGTACAGTTGCTATTGTTTATTTTACGTATACCACTTACTTTTGTACAGTTGCTATAAATTATTTAATGCATACCACTTACTTTTGTTCAGTTGCTATAGTTACTTTTGTATATTTCTTATAGTTTATTTTATGTCTATCACATTTGTACAGTTCCTATAGTGTAGTTTATGTATATGTTCTGCACTATTTGTTTTGTGTGTTGTTGTTGGTGGTTTTATAAGATGCTGAAAACTAGGACTAGTTACTGTTTCTTGTACATTGATCAGATATTCATTTAGTAAATGACGAAGTTTGTCCGCAATATTGCCAGTGTCACAGACGTTACAAAGGTCTATGCAGTAGAACCTCTCTATAGCGACCCCTTCATAAACATGTGTAGTAAACTCCTCTCTAAACTAGAATTATAGTAGAGAATACTTTAGATACCTTTAGGCAGATGGCTGCTTAATGCAGGGTTAGCGTCATACAGAAAGCTCCTAGAGAAGCTTTCACCCTGCATTAAGCTGCCACCTGTCGCCAAGATCGATATTTATACTAAATTGAACGTCCGGTTTAGAGGAGGTTTTACACTGGCGACCATAGACAAGGTGCTGTTTGATACTTGCCGTACTGTTTTACACTGGCGACCATAGAAAAGGTGCTGTTTGATACTTGCCGTACTGTTTTACACTGACGACCATAGACAAGGTGCTGTTTGATACTTGCCGTACTGTTTTACACTGGCGACCATAGACAAGGTGCTGTTTGATATTTGCCGTACTGTTTTACACTGGCGACCATAGACAATGTGCTGTTTGATACTTGTCATACTGTTTTACACTGACGACCATAGACAAGGTGCTGTTTGATACTTGCCGCACTGTTTTACACTGGCGACCATAGACAAGGTGCTGTTTGATACTTGCCGTACTGTTTTACACTGGCGACCATAGACAAGGTGCTGTTTGATACTTGCCGTATTGTTTTACACTGACGACCATAGACAAGGTGCTGTTTGATACTTGCCGTACTGTTTTACACTGACGACCATAGACAAGGTGCTGTTTGATCCTTGTCGTACTGTAAAAAATACGTCTGCTCAAATTTGGATCTGGTGCAATTTTGACTGCTTCCAATTCGATCAAGCTTTCGCGGATAAGGATTAAAATATAACGAAAGCTACATTACTTCCGTCCTTCACTACGCTAGTACTTATGTTTAAAACAAAAATAAAAGCTATTTGTTGGTCGCTGCAGAAAGGTTACACTGTGCAAGTTTGAAGTCTAGTAAGTACGTTACACCTCTTAGCTTGAAGTCTAGTAAGTACGTTACACCTCTTAACCCATTCCCACTTAGGCTATTTTTAGACCTACCCTCTTTGAAAAAATCTACCAAAAAGGAGCATTAACTAGAGAAAAGGAAATTTTCAGAATTGTGTAGTTTTGAAACCAATGTGATAAATAGAGCATTTGCTCCTATGGAGCAAATGCTCTATTTATCACAATGGTTTCACAAAGTGACTTTTACAGAAGCGTCAAAAGGCGTCAATATGCGGGAATGGGTTAAAGGGTATGCTTAGCTGTAAAAAGACCATGAGAGAAAGAAACCTATGGGCTTCAACTCTTCCGCTACCAAATTTTGTCGTCTCCTACAATTTTTAATGTTTTAGTTTTCGACATTTTTGTTTTATAAAAATAGTCACAAACAAACAGTTTAGCTCCTGATGACACGCGAATTACTCGACGTCTCATCAGGATTCAAACTGTTTGCATTGGTAATTATAGATACGACATTGGCAGCGAAAGAGTTAAGCGTTCAACAAACGGTACAGATCCAAATCAGCTGTAACAGAGTTGTTGCGTCTAAAGATGTAACTCACTATTAACGAGGCGGGAAGTGATGTCCAGTAAATTAATATGCATGATGTTAATATTTCTAACACATATAGTGGGTCAATGCGGGATGAAACTTAAACAGATGTTTTTGTTGCTTTCAGTCTACATTACTTTCAATCTACTATCATTTCCCTGATAACTACATCGGTTGATGCAAAAAGAGTAGACTCAGATCAGACGGATTCTGTATGTATGTGCCGTTTGAGATGAGGGTCTGATGATGTTATTATTTCTGATATGAATATTCATCACATTAATGATTAAGCATCTACTAGGTTTTAGAGACACACCATGTCTATATAGAGGTCGCTACATAGAGTTTACACTGTACCAGACACACCATGTCTATATAGAGGTGGTTACATAGAGTTTATACTGTACAAGACACACCATGTCTATATACAGGTGGCTACGTAGAGTTTATACTGTACTAGACACACCATGTCTATATAGAGGTCGCTACATAGAGTTTACACTGTACCAGACACACCATGTCTATATAGAGGTGGTTACATAGAGTTTATACTGTACTGCATGTCTATATAGAGGTGGCTACATAGAGTTTACACTGTACTTTATTGGTCTATATAGAGGTGGCTACATAGAGTTTACACTGTACTGTATGTCTATATAGAGGTGGCTACATAGAGTTTACACTGTACTGCATTGGTCTATATAGAGGTGGCTACATAGAGTTTACACTGTACTGTATTGGTCTATATAGAGGTGGCTACATAGAATTTACACTGTACTGTATGTCTATATAGAGGTGGCTACATAGAGTTTACACTGTACTGTATGTCTATATAGAGGCGGCTACATAGAAATTACACTGTACTGTATTGGTCTATATAGAGGTGGCTACATAGAGTTTACACTGTACTGTATGTCTATATAGAGGCGGCTACATAGAAATTACACTGTACTGTATTGGTCTATATAGAGGTGGCTACATAGAGTTTACACTGTACTGTATGTCTATATAGAGGTGGCTACATAGAGTTTATACTGTACTGTATGTCTATATAGAAGTCGCTACATAGAGTTTACACTGTACTGCATGTCTATATAGAGGTCGCTACGTAGGGTTTACACTGTACTAGACACACCATGTCTATATAGAGGTCGCTACATAGAGTTTACACTGTACTAGACACACCATGTCTATATAGAGGTCGCTACGTAGAGTTTACACTGTACTGTATGTCTATATAGAGGTCGCTACGTAGAGTTTACACTGTACTGCATGTCTATATAGAGGTCGCTACATAGAGTTTACACTGTACTGTATGTCTATATAGAGGTCGCTACGTAGGGTTTACACTGTACTGTATGTCTATATAGAGATCGCTACGTAGAGTTTACACTGTACTGTATGTCTATATAGAGGTCGCTACATAGAGTTTACACTGTACTGTATGTCTATATAGAGGTCGCTACATAGAGTTTACACTGTACTGTATTGGTCTATGTAGAGATCGCTACGTAGAGTTTACACTGTACAAGACACACCATGTCTATATAGAGGTCGCTACATAAAGTTTACACTGTACTGTATTGGTCTAACATAGTGGCAACACTGCGAAGACAACTTGTGTAGCTTATCTCAAATATCTGAGAGATGTTTTACATTTTCTGTTCACCAAACATTATTATCTTGTTTTATTTTCATGTTAGTGTCATTCGAGATTGATAGGGTGTGAGATAAAAGCAGTATTTAAGAAATCGAGGTAATAAATCATACAATTCTCCGTTAACCCATATCTTACAATTCTCCATCCACCCGTATCTGGCTGGGTTCGATGAGATTCTAATGAGTACATTATACCAACAAGATAGTGTTTAGTTCAGAAATAAGCGGGCTTGAAAAATCAGGCTCAGTTAAGTAGCTGGTTGGTCTGACTTTGAGCATGCTCAAATTCTGACCAACTGCATACTTGAAATGACCTCAGACTTACGATTTTTATGATATCATTTGCAGAGGTGAGGGGATATTACATATTGCTATATGCGTATATTCTAACATAATATGTAGACTGTCCAAAAACGTAAGGAGGGGTTTCTGGACCCGTTTTGCTAAAGATCGCACGACTGATCATATCTGTCGTACGTAGACTGTCTTTATTATGGCACACTAGACTGTGTGATAATTTTGACTTTTTGACTAGTAACGATTGTCGTAAAGTACGACTTACGATAATTTTGGCCGTACGATCGTTTGTAAAACGGACATCTTATCAATATATCAAGTGATTTGGGTGAGAGATTACATATGCCAATACACGTATACTCGAACATTATATGTAGACTGTTCAAATACGTCAAGATAGTTTCTGAGTGAACAGTTTTACTTCAGATTATGCAATTGAAATAATAGTAAGTTTTAACATTTTTGCAATTGTCTTATTGTAGAACAAACATTGATTTCTTTCGCACGAAGCTATACTCAATAGCTACACACTTATTTCGATTATCTTAGTAGTAGCGATTGTCATAAATCGTAAATAAGTTGGGTTGTACGGTCTTTAGTAAAACGGGCCTCAGCTACCCGCAGGTCCCAGAAAGCCTCAGCTGACCCGCAGGTCCCAGAAAGCCTCAGCTACCCGCAGGTCCCAGAAAGCCTCAGCCAGAAAGCCTCAGCTGACCCGCAGGTCCCAGAAAGCCTGACATAAGTTTATGAGCACGCTGTGCTTGATGAATGTCTTTTTTCTTTCTTACCTGTAAAGCTCGAAAAAGTCATGTGGAGTTGCCATTTTGAAATGCAGTGTCTTCGTGTAGAGCACACTAAAACCATACTTTTCACTTTGCTATGAATTTTCCTAAATGGTAATATTATATTTAGGAAATATGTTCATGCGGCATGTGCATCAGTACACGACAGTCGTTGAAATATGTCAATGCAACATGTACATCATATATGAACTTCGTTAAAATGTGTCCATGAGACATGTGCATCATTGATATGTCTGTTTGTGACGTGTTTATCATAAAAGAAAATCGTTGAAATATGTTCATGCGACATGTTCATCACTATATAAAATTCGTTGGAAATGTCTATGTGGCATATTCATCCTTACATGAAAGTCGTTGAAATGTGGCCATGTGACATGTTCATCAATATATGAAAGTCGTTGAAATATGTCTATGTGACATGTTCATCTTTATATGAAAGTCGTTGAATGTGTCCTTGTGGCATATTCATGATTTTATAAAAGTCGTTGAAATGTGCCCATGTGACATGTTCAGCATCATATGAAACTCGTTGAAATGTGTCCATGTACCATATTCATTATTATATGAAAGACGTTGAAATGTGTCCATGTGACATATTACTCATTTTATGGAATATGTTAAGATATGTTTATGCGATATGTGCATCAAACTCGTTGAAAGCATTGCTTTATAGAACGTGTTATACCATTTTTCACATATATTTTATATTACAAATTGATTTATTATATGCTATTGTTTCTTCTTGTTAATTCCATCCTCGACTTAAAACATGTTCACATGTGCTTAAAGACAAAAAGTTTTCTGTACAACATTATCTCTAGAGTCAAGCTTCGATTATCGTGTCCATATGATTAAGCTGCTCTGTCTGCTGTCAATGAAAGTAGATAATGTATGGACAGATCCTACGAGATGAACTACACAAACAGTACCCGAACAATGGCTTCCGCTGCACATTCTAAACAAACAAACAATACTCCAACAATGGCTTCCACTGCACGTTCTTAACATACAAACAATACTCCAACAATGGCTTCCACTGCACGTTCTAAACACACAAAGAGTACTCCAACTAGGGCTTCCACTGCACGTTCTAAACTTACAAACAATACTCCAACAATGGCTTCCACTGCACGTTCTAAACATACAAACAATACTCCAACTAGGGCTTCCACTGCACGTTCTAAACATACAAACAATACTCCAACAATGGCTTCCACTGCACGTTCTAAACACACAAAGAGTACTCCAACTAGGGCTTCCACTGCACGTTCTAAACTTACAAAGAGTACTCCAACAATGGCTTCCACTGCACGTTCTAAACATACAAACAATACTCCAACTAGGGCTTCCACTGCACGTTCTAAACATACAAAGAGTACTCCAACAATGGCTTCCACTGCACGTTCTAAACATACAAACAATACTCCAACAATGGCTTCCACTGCACGTTCTAAACATACAAACAATACTCCAACAATGACTTCCACTGCACGTTCTAAACATACAAACAATACTCCAACAATGACTTCCACTGCACGTTCTAAACATACAAACAATACTCCAACTAGGGCTTCCACTGCACGTTCTAAACATACAAACAATACTCCAACAATGGCTTCCACTGCACGTTCTAAACATACAAACAATACTCCAACAATGACTTCCACTGCACGTTCTAAACACACAAATAGTACTCCAACTAGGGCTTCCACTGCACGTTCTAAACTTACAAACAATACTCCAACAATGGCTTCCACTGCACGTTCTAAACATACAAACAATACTCCAACTAGGGCTTCCATTGCACGTTCTAAACAAACAATACTCCAACAATGGCTTCCACTGCACGTTCGAAACACGCAAGAGTACCCGAATAATGGTTTTCCCTGTTCGTTCTCAACGCACAAGAGTTCCGGATAATGGTTCCCCTGTTCGTTCTCAACACACAAGAGTACCCGAATAATGGTTTCCCTGTTCTTTCTCAACACACAAGAGTATCCTAATAAAGGGTTTTTTGCTCAACACATAAGAGTACCCGAACAATTACTGTTTTTCCCTGCATGCTCTAAACACACAAGATTATCCCAAAATGGTTTCCATGTACGTTCTCAGCACAAAAAGTACCGAACAATAGCTTTCACTGTACTTTTTGAACATCCGAAGAATTGCTATTTTCCAGTATGTAGTCTACTCAACACACACGAGTATCCGAAAAATGGCTTTCCCCGTACCACAGAAGAGTATTCCAGCAATGACTGGTTTCCCCTGTACTTTCTCAACACTCACTAGAACCCGAACAATGGCTAAACACAGACCAAATTAGATGAATTACAGTAAAATTCATGTAAACCAGACATTAACATCAATACAGATTTGTAAGACAGGTGGCATCTTAATGCATTGTGAAAGGCATTAAGCAGTCACCTGACTGAAAAGATTTAAATTCTTATTTACTATACAAGTCCGGTTTAGTAGGGTTTGCTTTATATGTACAGTAAAACCCCTCTAAACCGGAATACTAGAAAAGAATAATTTAGCTACTTTTAGGTAGATGGCTGCTTAATGCAGGGTAAAAGTCATGCAGAAAGCTCCTAGCTCTCTGCATGACTTTTACCCTGCATTAAGCTGCCACCTGTCTCCAAAACCGATATTTATACCAAAATTAACGTCCGGTTTAGAGGGGTTTCACTGTATTAACTTCTTCATAGCTGTTTGGAAAGAGCCAAGGCCCAACGTTATAAAGCGTCTGAGTCTGAGATCATTCTAAAGTATCTGATTGGTCAGATTCTGAGCAAGCTCAGAATCTGACCAATCAGATGTTTGAGAATGATCTCAGACTCAAGCAAATATTTTTTAACCTTGGCGCTAGTACTAATTCGGTTAGTTAACATCAGTTGGATAATAAACTGGCGTTGGGCTGAGGTGTCTTAAAGGATACATATTTGTGCCGAGGTTCCTTTTAACTTTTTACCAGATGAATATTCGTGCGAGAAATAATGCCATTATGAATATCGATCAGCTCAATGACATGTATCTGACATTTGGCCATGGCAGAGCTGCAAATTCAGATTCATACAAGCCCATTGGAAAACAGGGCATACCTTGATTAGGTAGTTCCTACATGGGCCGTCTGACCTGGGTCTGTTCTATTTGCAAAGGAATAAAAATGATGCAGATAACCTCTCTGATCACGATCTGCAATGTTCGCTTCATTTGTTTTCCATAGGTCGCCTAGGCAACTGAACTTTTGCAGAAACACTCCTTCAAAAAAAGTGACTGAACATTAAAACTGAATGCGGGAAACGAATAATTTACTGTCATTTGCAAACAGTGTAGACCCAGATCAGAGGGCTCCCGGAACACATTTAAGAATTATATACTGAATGGAATATATTGTTAAAGAGTGCTGGACCATCTTACTCTCACAGGTCACTGTTGAATAGGTTAAAATTTTGGAAGCGTTCATTGAGACATACATGTTCAGCCGGCTAAACCTTCACTCATATAAACGTGTTTTCACATAGTTGCACTCATATAAAAGTGTTTTCACGCAGTTGCAAACAGAGTTGACTCTGATCAGACGGCTCCTATAGGAGTCGTCTGATCATGGTCTGCTCTGTTTGTTAATGGGATTTGAAAGATGTGTTTCTTTACTTTCTATAAAGGCTACACTGTTCCATCTTCCATATTTCATTATAACTATATGTATTTTGTCCATAGATATTCAGTAGGTATTGAAATTTGGAATAAAAATAAAACAGGGAACACGTTAATACAGTAAGTGGTATAGATGTAAACTTTACTATGCTGAATATTCATGTAAGAAATAATGACATCACGTGAATATTTATTAGCTGAATGTTTTAGTTTTATCGACATGCTATTCTGGTATTGGTAGGAACTGTAGAGACATGTATCTATTGCAATTTCATAAGCAATCAGAGCAGAACCTGATCAAACGGTTCATAAAAGGAAACGTCTAACCTGTGTCTTCTCTGCAAAGGCGAGCGTGAGTTTAATATGAAGGAAAGGGTTATGAAAAATGGATGGCAAAATGTACCTGATAATTGTAGCTGACGTCAACTTTTGCAGAACACAAATTCTACCTAGTGTGTAAAGATGTAACTAATTATGATAGAGCTGTCATTGGACAGAGTACGAGTCTCTAAGAGCCGTCTGATCTGTGTCTGCTCTGCTTATCATGAAATAGTATAATTCAACAGTCTATGTCATTTTGTAAGAGTAACTCACATGACTCGACACGAGTATGTACTTTGTACCAGGTAAGCTAGGGGTTTCCGTGGCCGAGTGGTTATGGTCTTCGACTGACAATCGCTTAGCCCCTCACCGCTGTCGCTCGAATCCAGGTCTTGATTTTCACGTGAAGTTTTCCGGCTGTTTAGAGGTAGGTCGGTGGTTCTGTGCACGAAACAACACAAGCTGTTCCGTGTACGGAAGCAACTTTGGGATCTTCCTCCACCAGTAGTTCGCTGGGTGTCTCGGTATGAATGAAATACAGTTGAATTTCGATATCTCGAACTTCAATCGACCATAAAATTACTTCGAGATAACAGTGGCATCTGATTCAAAATTTGAACAATTTCTTAACTTCATAGCTCAATACAGGTCTAAATTAATGCTGAAATCTCCTGTAGGGTCCTGTGTTTCTTGAATAGCGTTGTGATACAATTTAGAAAAAATATGTTTTGTAAATTTTGGAAAACCAAACTTTTGCTTCCGAGTTATCTGAAGTTTGAGATACCCGTGTTGGAAATATCGAAGTTCAAATGTACTGTTAAAGCTACGTAAAACCACAATACATTCAGCAAATCCAGGTTAGCTGTAATCATTTTATTGGGATATAGAGAATGTGGGTGAAGTTAGGTAGTAATAAAACAGAAATGGTGTCAAAACCACCTGATGTCCGCCTGTTTAAAGGTTAAGTCTAAAACGTGTCAAGTTGAACAAAAACAAGAAAAATACATTTCAAGTATGAAATCCCTAGTTGGTTACAATGTAATAGGCATTGAAATATTTTGTAAAAGTAGGTCAAAGATGAAGGTCAGAAGGGAAAGAAAAAATGTTGACATAAAGTAGGTCAAAAGTCAAGGTAAGTGTCACATGGTAAAAAGACATTGGTACGGTTGAAAAAGTCTTAAGACAGGAAAGATACAAATCAAGTATGGAAGCCCTAGGTATATTGGTTCCACTGTTATAGGCACGTCAAGATTATTGCAAAAGTAGGCCAAAGTCATAAAATAAAAAAACGGTATGTTTGAAAAAGTCTTAAGACAGGAAAGATAGTTACCAAGTATGAAAGGTATATGCACTGAAAGATTTTTGCAAAAGTAGGTCAAAGGTCAATGTCAATATCAGAAGGGCAAATATGTTGGCATGGTCATACCAAGTATGGACGCCCTGGGCCTATTTGTTGCAATGTTATAGGCATTTAAAGATTTTCGCAAAAGTAGATGAAAGGTCAATGTCACATGGTAAATACAACGGTATGGTTGGAAAAGTCTTAAAGACTAGAAAGATGCATACCAAGTATGGAAGCTCTAGGCATATTCGTTCAAATGTTATAGGCATTTAAAGATTTTTTTTTTTTCAAAAGTAGGTCAAAGTTACATGGTAAAACAATGAAATGGTTGGAAAAGTCTTAAGACAAGAAAGTTGCATACAATGTACGGAAGCCCCATGCCCATTTGTTCAAATGTTATAGGCATTTAAAGATTTTTCAAAAGTAGGACAAAGGTCAAGGTGAAGTTCAGAAGGACAAAAATGTTGGCATGGTCATACCAAGTATGTGAAGCCCTAGGCCTATTGGTTCCAATAATATAGGCATATAAATCTTTTTGCAAAAGTAGTTTAATGTTAAGGTCAGAGGGGCAAAAATATTGGCATGGTCGTAAAGGTATCGACAATATGAACCTTCTCCAAAGTTCAGCATCGTAGCACAAATGATTTATACCAACCCGTCCTAAAAACTTTAACCTGGTGATTTGTGGCAAAAAAACCCAAATTCCAACACATGTCAAAAATGAATAAAACTTAAAAATATGTTTAATGTTTAACTTCATAACAGTAATATTTGACCCCAAATGAACCTCCATACAAAGGTTCAGCAGCCTAGCACAAATACCGGTATTACATTTTAAAACAACCCGTCCCAAAAAACATTACCTGGTAATTTGTGACCAAATGGACTAAGTCCAAAACATGTCAAAACTTGAAAAATACTTTTAAAATTTCAGCATCCTAGCACAAATATTAAGCTTTAAAACAACCCGTCCAAAAAGTTTTAACCTTGGCCACGCTCACGACGAGGGTATAGCATAAGTTCTGCTGTTGTACGAACAGGCGAGCTAAAAAGAGTAACTCACACGACTTGTCTTAAACTGTACTTTGTACCAGATACGCTGTAGGGGATATAGAGAACGTGAGCGTATCCAGGTAGTAATCAGAAAGAGTAACTCGTACGACATTGACTTATATATGTACCTTGTACCAAGTAGGCTATAAGGAGATGTAGAGATAATGGGTGTATTCTGGTCGTAATCAGACAGAGATTCGTACGTTCTTGCCTTATATCTTTGTACTAAGTATGCTATAAGGAGATACGGAGAAAGTGGGTGTATTCAGGTAGTAATCAAAGAAAGAGTAACTGACAGGACTTGCCTTAAATTTAATCATTTATTCACTATAACAATTTAAATATAATACATACGATAACAACAATATCAGTCTATATATTTGCATGAAAAGTAACTGTAGAACCAGGGTCACAGGAAAACATCACTTAGATATTTTACAGATCTAGATAATGGGAGTGTTTAAGAATTCAAGTTAAACTATTTTCTGTATTTTCCAGCCAAACCCCATCTTGCTGGTACTCACAAGAACTGTCTCGGGGTAAAGTATCTAATGAATACAAACAATGTAGGATTTGGTAGAGAAATACAATACTTGGGTAGATCAGTATTGCCGTTACATACAAATCTGATATGTGTAAACAGTGAAGACAGATCAACCACTGTGTGTGCCTTATCAGGTTATGTACTGTTTGTACGAGCAGTATTCCACATACTGAAACTGCCCATGAGTGATAAACAGTGCAGACCCTGATTCGAGAAATCTGGATACAAACTGCAGATCCTAATTGTAGAAATCTGGATCCAAACAGTCTGCACATAACTTAGTGCCGATTAACCAATTCCCTCCTAGACTATTTTAGAGCCAATTTCTTTTTTTTAAATGTACCCAAAATGATCATTTACTAGAGAAAAGGAAACGTTTAGAATTGTGTAATTTTTAAACCATTGTGATAAATAGAGTAGTTGCTCCTATGGAACAAATGCTCCATTTATCACAATGATTTAAAAAAAATGACTGTTACAGAGGCGTCAAAATGCGTCAGTAGGGAATGAGTTAACCTGGTGACGCTAATCATATACATTGTACATATATGTCTGACAGAAAATACGTTGCCAGTATATTAACTGCCCGGGTGGACAGACATTCAGGTGAATGCAGACATCAATCAGTCACAAAGACAATACACATGTATTATCCCTTAATCCTTTCTCTCATATGCTATTTTAGATCCAACCTCTTTGAATAAATCTACCCAAAAGGAGCATTAACTAGAGAAAAGGGTGTAGTTTAAAACCAGTGTGATAAATAGAGCATTTGCTCCTATATGAGCAAATGCTCTAATTTATCACAATGGTTTCAAAAAATGATGTTTACAGAGGCGTAAAAAGGTGTATTTATGGAGGAAATGGTTAATCAGCTAAATAATTAAAACTGGCTCCAACTGCTCCCCCCACCTGGCCCCCTGGGAGTTTTCTGTGTTTGCTTTCATTCTGCATTAACCACCTGTGTACAAAAAAAATGCAAGACGCTCCTTTAAAACTTGTAATGCCCCAGGGAGCCTCTACCAGAGACAATACGGTATTTAACCAAAATACTCCATATATCTAGGGGTCTGCCTATTTACACCAAAACATGAAGTACCAGATTATATGCTTTTATAACTATACATGTAGGCAGTAAATAAGATATAAAAAGAATGACCTGTGAAAATCAGATATTTCAAGGTAAAAGAAAATCTATGTATGTACCTTAACTATCCTATGTATTCCAAAAGATTAAATAAATGAGGTATTTGATGAGGGTCTACACTATTTGATGAGGGTCTACACTATTTGTATTATGTCTAGTTTAGCCACTTTCCTTGTTTAATATTTAAGAAGTAATGACATCATGAAGATTTATTGGCTGATTTTTTATGATGGTAGATGTACACAGGACCTTTTGGTATTAGTAGAAACTGTAGTCAGATCTGTCATAGTGTCATAAGCAAGCAGAGCATTATAATGCTGTGAGAGGGCCAAAGTGCGAGCTGGGATATTGCATAGCCAAAATAATTATGCAGATTCTGTTATTAACTACTGCATTGTTTCTTAACTGTTAAATGTTCCAAATGCTTTGCATTGCAGCTAGTTCTTTCCTGTTGCAGTCAGTATAAACTGCTTAACTTAGCAGACAAGGCTTATTTTGTCTATTTTTGTTATTCAGGGATCATAATCTAAAAGTGCCTAGATCAATCTGACTGTTAATTGAACGTGGCCAAGACTCTATTACCACCACGTCGCCAAGACTCTATTACCACCAGCATCTTCAATAAGTTTGGTGACAATCAAATAGAAACTACTCAGCTTAGAGAGCGGACAATGCTGATTTTGTCGATTTTTGATGTTATTAAAGGAAATCTGGAAGAGCCTGAGACAATTTGGCTGATTAGTGATTAGATATCATACCTACACACATTTTCAGCAAGTTTGGTGAAGATCTGATGAAAATTGCTTGCATTAGAGAGTGGACAGAAAACTGGACACCATGACTAATGGATGGACAGACAGACAGACAGACACACACACAAAGTGTGGGGCCCTAACAGGGTTCTCTAGGAGTTTTCTGCATTATTTTTTGTCCTGTTTTCAGGGCTCAAGCTAGAGTTCTCCATCAGGGAGAAGTTAAGTGGGACTCAGGGAGAAATGTTGGTCCTGATTGTGTAACTCCCTATATGTTCTATGTATTTAAAATTCTCCTTCAGCTCAAAACAAGAAGTCAGCAGGGTTGGGGAGACATTTTCTCCCAGTTCACCCTTAGCTTTAGCCCTGGTATTAAGCTCTTAAAGCCCTCCATGCTTATTCAGTATGTAGTCGTTATTGGCAGTTTTCTATTGTAATTCCAAAGCTGTATATTTTTTCCCAAACATTGTTTAATACCAATCCCTATACGTATACCCAATTAATGGATATTTAACTGTTCATTTATCAGACCTGCATCACCGGTCTTTAACCATTATTATGACATGGATAAAACCACTATACTACAAGCATCATGGGAAAATGGGCATTCAGACATACACAGACCATGAAGACTCATCCTAACTGGCAGACCTCTAACGTGATATATTGTCAGGGTCTGCACCATATGTTTCTCATCATGCAATTATAGTAGTATCTCACTACAATGGCCATCTGATAAATAAATCACGTGTTTTACCATCCTCCTGTTGAATATTTATGTCAGAAATTATGACATCATGAATAATTTTATAGTGGGACATGATTTTTTCGTATGTAGGAAGTTCTGGCAAAGGCAGAAGCTGTAGAAACAGATCTATATAATTTCTAAAGCAAACAGCGGACCCTAGTCAGAGAGATCCTACAGGAGTCATCTGATCTAGGTCTGCTCTATTTGTAACGGTATTAAAAAGGTGTATCTGTGAAGTAAAGGTTACACTGCAGAATTCACTGTCACTGTAGAGAGGTATTACTGTACAGTGACTGTCTATAACTGCTACAAAAAATGCCAACATTGACAAGAATTACCATGCATGGAGGATGATCCAGGTCTACACAGTTTATAGTGTTTGAGTGCCCTACTCCCCCATGTTTGCAATTTGCATAAAACACAACTACATATACTATAACACAAAAGAACACTGCATAATGAGTTTGGCATATGTTGTCATAGTAACACAAAGATGCTGGAGTATTGACCAAAGAAATATTGCGATATACATGCCGAGGAACACATGATCTACCTGCTATCAGGCACATTGGAAAATGTTTGACAAACACACACAGGACACTGGCATTATCAGTGAGACTACTATCTAGTAAACTACACAAAAATTAACAAATACTGACTAGGGTTTAGAAATTTCATATCTAAAATCAAAACTGTGAATACTTTATCGCAATTACCCTAAGAACTCTGACATACAAACTTAAGGGAAAAGTGTAGACCCAGTTCAAACTGCTTCAGAAGGAGCAGTTTCATAGTTTCATTATGGTCTAGAATTCATTAAGTTATCAGAATGGTGCCAAATTGAACTAGAGGTTTTTGTCACAAAAACAGATGTCACCCCCCACACACACAAACACACACACACCTCACCTCATCATATACACACCTCACCCCCACACATTGACACTGCAACATATTGTCACATTTCTGTACATGAGAACTCAACAGGACAAAATGTGTGACAGACAGACAAACAACTATAACAAAAAACAATATGTAAAGGGAAATATTGGTACCAAAGTAATATGAAGACTTGATGAATGATATTTCCCCTCATTATGCCCTTCCACACCACCTTTTTCAAGAAAAAAAATATGATAACAGCTAATACTCCAAAAATATTTATACCAGAGTTATGACCCTTGTGCATGACACTTCATTTCACCATGCTCTTTCCATAAATGAAATTTCATTCCAATAGCATTAGGAGTTATTGATCTGACAAAAACATGTAACAAAGGGATATAACTTTGAAAGAATTGAAGCCAAGGTTATCACCCTTGTACATGATACTTTCTCTCAACATGCTCTATGCATGTATGAAATTTCAATCCAATGGCATGAGCCATGTAGGAGTTATCGTCCGAACAAGAAAGTGTAAAACAAATGTACAAGGGGCAATAACTCCAATATTATTGAAGCCAGAGTTATGGACCTTGTGCATGACACTTCCTCTCATCATGCTCTTTCTATGTGTGAAGTTTGAATACAATGGCATGAGCTATAGAGGAGTTATCGTCCGAACAAAAAAGTGTGAAAAAATGTACATGGAGCAGTAACTCCAATAATAGTGAAGCCAGAGTTATGAACCTTATGCATGGCACTTCTTCTCATTGTGCTCATTCCATATGTGATGTTTCAACCAACTTGCACCAGGCATATAGAAGTTATTGTCCAGACAAGAAAGTGTTACGGACAGATGGACAGACAGACAAATCCCACAAAAACAATATGTCTCCCCCATATAAATATGGAAGGAGACATAACTATTCAGCTTTACAAACCCAAGGAAAAAAGGGGGATAGGTGTCTGAACACTAACAGGGGATAGGTGTCTGAACACTAACAGGGGATAGGTGTCTGAATACTAACAGGGAATAGGTGTCTGAATACTAACAGGGGATAGGTGTCTGAATACTAACAGGGGATAGGTGTCTGAATACTAACAGTCATAAGGAAGTAAGTTAAATGGCATCAGTATACAGAGAAGATCCAGATCAGAGGTCCTGTTGTTATAAGCCTTACACATTACCATTAACTGGCATTTGCAAACTGAAGACCCAGCTCAGTGGGCTCCTAGTCATTAGCCTTACAAAATACCCCTTCCATGCTGCTACAGGTTATCTAGCAAATAGTGAAGACCCAGCTCAGTGGGCTCCTAGTCATTAGCCTTACAAAATACCCCTTCCATGCTGCTACAGGTTATCTGGCACAGTGAAGACCCAGCTCAGAGGGCTCCTAGTCATTAGCCTTACAAAATACCCCTTCCATGCACCCAGCACAGTTGGCTCCTAGTCATTAGCCTTACAAAATACCCCTTCCATGCTGCTACAGGTTATCTGGCATTAGCAAATAGTGAAGACCCAGCTCAGAGGGGTTCTGGAGGTACCATCTGATCAGGATCTTCACTGTTTGTCATTACGAACTTATTCACCAAATACCACAACCTAAACCAATAAACTGTTTAACCCTTTACTCCATAAATATTCATGTAAGAAATGATTGCATATCATGAATATTAATTAGATTAATTGTTATAATACCACATTGACACAGGAATATTTTACCATGCCTGAAAATGTAGAATCATATCTATAGCATAAGCAAATAGAGCAGACTCTGACTGACAGCTCCTATGGAGCCATCTGATCAAGGTCTATTTTGCCAAGGCGTGGAAAGGCGTCCATGTATCTATAGAGCACGGCTTTATCACTTTAACTATTGAATGTCCATATAAGAAATACTGACATCATGAATATCAATTAGTTGACTTTTGGAGAAAGTATATGAACACCGATTATTTTAGCCATGGCAGAAACTGTAGACTCAGATTTATATTGTTCCGTAAGCAAACAGAGCAGACACTGATCAGACAGCTACTACACTATACTCTGTTTGCTTAAGGCATCAATGGAGTAAATGTTAGCTGCGAGACAAAATTATCTGTATATTTAAAATAGAATTAAAACATGCAACCCTTTTAATGTTGAATTTTCAAATAGACTGATCAATAAGATTTAAACAGGTCACTCTTCTTTTCTTGGAATTCTTTTTAAAGAAAAATATAACATGACAAACAGTGCAGACCCTGATGAGACTGCTCCTCTAGAAGTCTTCTCAACTGGGCCTACACTGCTTGCAAAGGACATTAGTGACTAGTTTCCGACACTGAAATGATTAAACGTGTTTGTCAAACAGGTTCTAGTATCGACTATCATAGTATCATAGTACATGTAATATTTGACAGGAGAGAATATGAATGGGCAGAATAAAGTGATTGAAAAACAGCCAACTCAGACAAAGCTTAAATGAAACTCACCCAGTAACAAATACATGTTGTATTGTACAGGTGTGTATTCAAATACTTTTCTCCACCGAACCCTATATTGTGACCACTCTTTACAATCACCTACAAGAGAAGATTCTAAACAGTGGTAACAATATAGGGTTTGGTGGAGAAATACCGGTAAAGGAGCTATTCTTGAAAATGTTTTTAATTTACGCATCTTATCTGGGCCTTTGTCTAATCAAACTGTTCCATCTGACCAAACATATAGGCTAATTAGGATAAACTGTACCAAGGTCACTGATTCAAGGGTATTGCTTAAGATGGAAATATACCTAGTGAACCAAAACATCTACACAAACTACAAACATTAAATGCCATACTGGAATTATGCACCAAGGAATTCAATTTGTATAAATATCGAGATACATATACATGTATAACAATTATCCAGTATCCTAATCAACATATATATAACAATTATGCAGTATCCATCTCCCCCTAAGTATTCAAAAACCTATAATTCTTTAATTAACCCTTTCCCTCATATAAATGCCTTTTCATATATTTGCAAACAGAGTAGACCCAGATCAGATGGCTCCTATAGGAGCCATCTGATCAGGGTCTGCTCTCTTTGCTTTTGATATGATAAAGATTTGATTCTACAGTTTTTATTAAAGCTAACAATTCCCTTGAAAAGTTTACATTATAAAAATTAAGCTAATAAATATTCATGATTTTATTATTTCTTATAGTGTAGTTGCTCTGTATACTTAGGACATTCATGATAGAGAAACAATTGCAGATCTGAAAATATTAAGACAGAATTAAAAAAAAAAAAAAAAAGAGCCGCATGCGGCGCAAACGCTCATCTGATAAGGTGCTTGTCCACTGCATACACTTCTCCTCAAAGAGCTCTACCAATCTATATAATGTCAGGTTGATACCTCTTATACTTTTTGATTAATCAGCTACATTAAACATGTATTATGCGCATTTTTCGTATTAATCAATTAACACCAGAAGCTGTACATGTATACATACAATGAAAATAATGCTTAAAACCTATTTTCCGACAGGTTATATTTGTTCAGCTAAATTTTATTGCTATCTGAATATTGCTAAATTATTAAAAAGGAGCCTCCTTTTAGAAACGGGAATTTGTACAGAAATCAGTGGACATCTTCAGCCAAGTTCTGAACGACTAAGATTCTATTTCTGAACAATGCTTTGCATATTAATAAGGTTGCTATCACATGTATAATGGCTGACACTGGTTGTTGACCACAATAATCTTACGACAATTCCGGACAATGGCGAACGCTGTTTCATTGATTTCCATAGCAAAACATTTTTCTATTTTTTCGACACAAACAATCATTTACTAACCGTACTGTTTAGTGTTAAATAAGTGTTAAGGTACATAGATTCCAATTCTGAGGTCAGTTTCAAACGCAAAATTTGCAGACATTTGTGTAGGATACATCTTTAAAAGTTTTTGCACGCTACAAACGCCTACAACTACGACAACGCCTACGACCCAGTGATCACAATAGCTCTACTTTTTTCTTTCGAAAACAGATGAGCTTAAAACAAAGTAAAAGAAAAGTAGGATAAAGTTTAAATGGAGTGCTTTTATAATATATGTACATTGTAAGCAGTAACTGATGTTATGTACATGCACAACACATATGAAGTGTAATTAAATGATTTGCATGTTCAATTAGTCATCTGCAAGTCTACAAATCTGACTAGTTCAAAAATCATTGTTTACAAACAGGTTGGTTCTAACATATCAGTAGCAACACTTTGGATCAACAGAACACCTACATAATATTACATGTATACATGTCTACTTTGAGAATTATTTCATTAGATAGAGATCCAGATATGATGCGTAAATAAAAACATTTTAAAGAATAACTTCTTTATTTCTCCACCAAACCCTATATTGTGACCACTCTTCAGAATTGTCTCAAAGAGACAATTCAAAAGAGTGGTCACAAGATAGGGTTTGGTGGAGAAATGACCATTTTAGTATTTGAGTGTATGAGCACCTTTATATGTTGCTCTTATTAGATCATTTTTCTTACCAATAATTTTAGAAAATAATCCTATACCTGATAAATGTTCATGGCAGATTACATCCATTATGAATTTTAATATTGTTACATAAAACAGGTGAATACATTAGTATGACAAATATTATAGGATCAGATCTAAGATATTCTATAAACAAACAGAGCTGATCCCAATGAGACCCAGATTAGACTGCTCCTCTGTGTACAAAGGCATCTAAATGGGGTACAGGGAATAGCAGATCAAGCAAATTTTTAAATAGCAGTGACAAAGAGTCATTTCCGAGCCATTTATGGTGTTCTATATGCCGTAATACCGTCACTTATACCAAAATATTCAGTGTAATACTACAGTGATTTAACACTTTACACCTGGAATATTAATGTAAGAAATATTAAATGGTGAATCTCAGATTAGGTGGCTCTTGTAGATGCTGTCTGATCAGGATTGCTCTGTGTTTATTTAACCCTTAACACCAGGAATATTAATGTAAGAAATAATGACATCACCAATATTAATTGGTTTAACTTAGATTAGGTGGCTGTCTGATATGGATTGCTGTGTTTGTTTATGGACTATTAGATATTCATGATGTTATTATTTCTTACATGAATATTCATGGCAGGCTAAAATCTAACTTATAAATACATGCATCACCAAAATAGATAGAACACCTTAACCAGATAAACTTAAGTTATCTCATAGCCAAGCTGTTCATCTACCCTAGTTTCAAAAATCAAATTCATTTTGAAGCACATGCAGTGTAGACAGAGAACAGATCATATCAGAACCAAACACATATACCAGTAGTAACTCCTTGCATGCTAGCGGTGAATCTTAACCCTTTCCTTCATATAAACCCCTTTTCACACATTTGCAAACAGAGCATACTCAGATCAGACGTCACCTATTGGAGCTGCCTGATCAGGGTCTGCTTTGTTTGCTAATGGAATTTGATAGTTCTGTTTCTTTATTTTCTAAAATGGCTACAATGTTCAACCTTTCATATTTCATTTTAACTATTTTGTCAATGAATATTCAGTAGGTATTTAAATTTGCAATAAACATAGAACAGGGAAAAGGTTAAATGTGTCTTCATTTTCTGAAATGGCTACAATGTTCAACCTTGCATATTTCATTTTAACTATTTTGTTCATGAATATTCAGTAGGTATTGAAATTTGCAATAAACATAGAACAGGAAAACATTAAATGACCTATGCAGCACCTCCAAAATGCACACCTTAAATGTACAATAGTTTCAGTTTCAACCCTTCAAAGATCAAAATATTCAGGACTGGCTTTGCATTTTCTATTTATTTTGACACATCAATAATTCCCACAATGTCATAAATGTGTAATAATGAACACATGAACTCTTAACACAGACACATTAGAATACCCACATAACTCATAGACAAAGAAGTGTCCTCATATAATAATAAAAGAGTCATTTCTTCGCCAAACCCTCTGTTGTCACCACTCTTTAGAATTATCGTTTTGAGACAATTCTAATGAGTGTTTCTTTGATTTGACAGTGAAAAAAAAAGATTCTGTATTCCTAGAATAAAGAAGACTAAACCATGAGATCACCTTGCCTCCTCCTCAATGATCATACCATGAACATAACTACATCAGCTATCAGGTCATCAAATCTACCATCTGGACTGGTATAAACCACTATACATTAGACCCTCTCTAAAGTGACCATTAAATGAATAGAAACTGGTGAAATTAAAAACAGGTAGCTGCTTAATACAGGACAAAGTAATGTAAATGCTCCTGCAGGAGCTTGTTGCACTACTTTCATCCTGCATTGAGCTACTAGCTGATTTTAAGACCCACTCTAGTGCCTCTTTTAGGTGGTTTTACTGTATTTTAAGTCAATTTCAGTGGCATTTAGATAGCTTGGAAAACTAATGGAGCAGCAGGCAGTATATATAGCACACAGTGATCAAACTGTTCCTTCAGTTTGGTTTTGGTGTACACCATCTGCCTATTTGCAGGTCAAATATCATATTATCTCTTATAAACTCTCCCGGGACATTACATTTTTTAAAACGAGCTTCTTGCATTTTATACACAGTTGGTAGCGTAACCCTTCGCTTGCTATTCACGTCAATATACCTACCTGTAAATAGTGAAGACCCAGATGAGACGGCTCCTGCAGGAGCCGTCTCATCAGGGTCTGCACTATTTACAAGTTGATTGTGCAACCAGTGCACTCCACAGCAGTGATTTCATAGCGAAATACTTGTACACAGTGGAGATATATGTAATTATACAACAGGACATGGGTAAAGAAAGAGAAATGTATTTTAAAATTCAGCAAGCGAAGGATTAATGCAACAGAAAGCTCTTGAGGAGTTTTCTGCATTGGCTTCAGTCTACATTAAGCTACCATCTGTATTTTGAAAAACCTATATTTCTTTATTTGCTGGTTATTAAATATAAGGTTTTAGCTGTTTATCTTCAGTTTCCCCCTTAAAGCAATGGGGAGAACATCTGTCAGGGAGAATACAGTATTTATGGTAACAAGGGTATCCACAAAGACATAATCTCGTCATTACACCAATCTTAGGGCCTTCACTAACTGCAGCCTCCTCTTCCTGTAGACGTATCTTTAACCTGCTGAGCAACATGTCATCAGCAGAAAGTATTGTTTAAAACCGTTCTCCAGGTAGCAATGTCTTTTATTTCCTTTTTTAATACACAATCTTAGAGTCTTAACTCTTTCGCTGCCCATGCTGCATCTGTAATTACCAATGCAAACAGTTTGGATCCAGATGAAAATGGTAAGTAACTCAGTGTCTCATCAGGATCAACACTGTTTATTACTGTGACTGGTTTTTTGTTAACAAAACTGAAGAAAATGAAAATTGTAGTAATTTGCAGATGTCGATAACAAAATTTGGCAGTGAAAGTGTTAATGAGATGATGAGTTACGTGACATGTTATCTAGGGTTGACCTATTGAAATGTAACCATGGATTTTCCCAGTGTGCCATAGGTTAAACAGCTGTTGTATATGAGAGTGTTCTACATCTACATCTCCTCCACGTAAGTTTCTGGAAACAGGCCCACTTGTCCATGAATTTCCCCCTGCCACCAGCCATCATGAAGCTTCTCATAAATATTGACAATACTCCCTGTAAATAAAATCATAACAGTTAATCCATTCCTTCATTAGACATAGGCTATTTCCGATCCAACCTCTTTGAATAAATCTACTGAAAAGGAGCATTTACTAGAGCCATGTGCCATTTGCGGCGCCAACGCTCATCTGATTTGGTGCTTGTTCAGCTAAATTTAAAAAAATATTGAAAAAATAAAGGGCCATAACTCCAAATTTTGAAATCAAGAGTTATGGTTCTTATGTAGGGGCCTTCCCTTCAATGAGATCTTCTAACCTATTAAGTTTCATGTTGATACCTCTTATACTTTTCGAGTAATGAGCTACATTAAAGTTTTTGCATGCCGACGACGACAACGACGCCTACGACCTAGTGATCACAATAGCTCAACTTTTCTTCGAAATAGACGAGCTAAAAATGGAAAATTTTAGAATTATTGTTTTGAAACCATTGTGATAAATAGAGCATTTGCTCCTGTGGAACAAATGCTCTATTTATCACAATGGTTTCAAAAAGAGACATTCAGTGGCATCAAAAGGTGTCAGAATGTAAATAGGTGCAGTATGTTGAGCTGTAGCCAAGAAGCATATTGCATGCTGCAACATATTAGAGCACCGAAATTTTGGCCACTGCAGAAACTGTAGAATCAGATCTATATACTTCCATATGCAAACAGATCAGACTGATCAGCAGCTCCTATAGGAACCATCTGATCTGGGTCCATTCTATTTGCTTAAGGAATAAGACATGATCTAATTCTACAGTTTCTGCACTGGCCAACTTTAAAACTGATGATGTCATTCATGGAGTAAAGGGTTAAGTATGTCAAATTTTAAGTCTCTGTCAAAAGTTACAGTACAATAAAAAGGTGATGACAGCTACATAAATGTAACTTGCATAGAAACTGGTTCATCCTGCAAGTTGAAAGACAAGCAGTGACACAATGGATTGAATGTCTGGAATCCTACCTGCTACAAGGCTCAACTCATCTGTTCTTCCTGCGGTATAATCATACAAAGCTCGACATCGACCAATTATTCTGTATGGCTCATCATCAAATTCATCATCGTCTGGAGAAGAGAAAAAGTACATTAAAAGTCCATTAACATTGTTCAGAGTAGAATAGACATTCAGTGATTGTGTATTGTGTATAATACTTCTGCATTGTGTATAACCTTTGTAACCATTGTGTATTGTGTGTAATCCTTGTGTATTGTGTATAACCATCGTGTATTGTGTATAACCATTGTGTATTGTGTATAATCCTTCTGTAAGTGTATAACCTTATAACCATTATGTAATGTGTATAACTATTGTGTAGTGTGTGCATAACCCTTGTTACCTTGTGTATAACCATATGTGTACAACCCTTGTGTATTGTGTATAACCAGTGTGTATTGTGTATAACCATTGTGTATTGTGTATAACCATTGTGTATAACCATTGTGTATTGTGTATAATCCTTCTGTAAGTGTATAACCTTATAACCATTATGTAATGTGTATAACTATTGTGTAGTGTGTGCATAACCCTTGTTATCCTGTGTATAACCGTATGTGTATAACCCTTGTGTATTGTGTACAGCCATTGTGTATTGTGTATAACCCTTTGTATTGTGTATAACCATTGTGTAATGTGTATAGTCATTGTGTATTGTGTATAACCCTTTGTATTGTGTATAACCATTGTGTAATGTGTATAGTCATTGTGTATAATCCTTGTGTATAACCATTGTGTATTGTGTATCACCATTGTGTATTGTGTATAACCCATGTGTATTGTGTATAACCTTGTACACAACCCTTGTGAATTGTGTATAACCCTTCTCAATCTGCATTGTGTACAACCCTTGTGTATAGCCCTTCAGTATTGTGAACAACAAATGTGTATAACCCTTATGTGTATTGTGTATCCCTTGTGTATAACCATTATGTGTTGTGAATAGCACATGTGTATAGACCTTCTGCATAACCCTTCTGTATTGTGTATAACCTTGGTGTATAACACTTGCATATAACCTTTGTGTATTGTGGTTATTCTTGTGTACAACATTCATGAAAGGAACTAATGACTTGATAAATATTTGTAAGCTGCATTTTTATGATTGTGTATATACGAGAGAAGTTATAGTTATTGCAGAAATTGTAGAATCAGATCTATATAATTGTGTATGCAAATAGAGCAGACAGAAGTCGAACAGCTCCTACTGGAGCTGTCTGACCTGGGTCTATTTTGTTTGCAAAGGTACAGAAAAGTGTTTCTCGCTTCTCAGATAACCTGAGTTACTAACAAGAGGGCCATGATGGCCCTGATATCGCTCACCATAGAATCAGAGGAGAAGACTTTCAAAGTTCTCAATATATGTTTCTATGGAAAAGTGGCCATCCCTGGGGAAAGGCCAATTTTGATCCATGGGGTATAATTTATATAACTTTTGTAGAGGTCCTGAATATGATGCTATGTGCGAAATATGAAAGCTGAGAACCTTCCAGTTTCAGAGGAGATTTTCAAAGTTTTTCAATATACGTTTCTATACAATACTGGCTACCCCTGGGGTATGGCCAATTTTAATCCCAGGGGCATAAATTATATAACGTTTGTAGAGGACCTGAACATGATGCAGTGTGCAAATATGAAAGCTGAGAACCTTCCAATTTCAAAGGAGAAGTTTTTCAAAGTTTTTACTATCTGTTTCTATTGCATAGTGGCCGCCCGTGGGGCCGGCCAATTTTGACCCCAGGGACATAATTTATAAAACTTTTGTAGAGGACCTGATCATGATGCTATGTGCCAAATATGAAAGCTGAAAACCTTCCCGTTTCAGAGGAGAAGATTTTCAGTTTTCACTATATGTTTCTATTGCAAACTGGCCACGCCAGGGGCAGGGCCAATTTTGACTCCAAGGGCATAATTCATATAATGTTTGTAGAGAACCTGAACATAATGATATGTGCCAAATATGAAAGCTGTGAACCCTGTAGATTCAGAGGAGAAGATTTTCTCAGTTTTCACTATAGGTTTCTATTGCAAACTGGCCACCCCTGGGTGTGGCCAATTTTGACCCCAGAGGCATAATTTATATAACTTTTGTGGAGGATCTGAACATGATCCTATGTACCAAATACGAAAGCTGAGAACCCTGTAGATTCATCAGAGAAGATTTTCAAAGTTTTCACTATTTGTTTTTATTGAACCAGAAATGGTGTCAAAGCCACCTGATGCTCGCCTGTTTAAAGGTTAACTCTAAAACGTGTCATATTGAATACAAAAAAATCATTCAATTTTCAATTTACCTTAACTGCATCAATATCACAACCAAAAGGCAACCAAATACCAATTTTCATCAATTTAAAAAGATTATTAAACAAAAAGATACATACAAAATATGGAAGCCCTAGGTCTATTGGTTCCAATGTAATAGGCAGTTAAAATGTTTTGCAAAAGTAGGTCAAAGGTCAGAGAGGTAAAATTGTTGGCATGGTCATACCAAGTATAGAATTCCTATGCCCTTCGCATCCAATATTATAGCTTACAAATATTAAGCTTTAAAACAACCCGTCCAAAAAACTTTAAGCTGGTGATTTGTGGCCAAAGGACTAAGTCCAAAACATGTCAAAAATTGATAAAATTGAATAATAGTTTTAATGTTTAACTTCATAACAGCAATATTTTACCTCAAATGAACTTCCACACAAAATTTCAGCATCCTAGTACAAATATTAAGCTTTAATACAAACTGTCCAAAAAACTTTAACCTTGGCCACTCTCACGCACACGCTCACGCTCAAACCGGGGGTATAGCATAAGCTCTACTGTTCTACGAACAGGCGAGCTAAAAATGGACACCCCTGGGGTGGGCCAATTGTAACCCCAGGGACATAATTCATATAACTTTTGTAGAGGAACTAAACATGATGCTATGTACCAAATATAAAAGCTGAGAACCTTCCAGTTTCAGAGGAGAATATTTTCACTACATGTATATGTTTCTATTAAAAACTGGCCACCCCTAGGGCGGGGCCAATTTTCATCCCTGGGGCATAATTTATATAACTTTTGTAGAGGACCTATAGATGATGCTATGTGCCAAAGATGAAAGCTATGAACCCTGTAGATTCAGAGGAAAAGATTTTTAAAGGTTCAAATAGATGATAACGGACGACAAACGACACACAAAAGCTCACCCTGAGCACTTTGTGCTCTGGAGAGCTAAAAATAGAAGTACTAGAAATCTTTATCTGGAAGACCCCTTGTCTGGTGTATTCATATGTGCGAATAGGCAAAATAAATACAAGGGAAGTAACTCTGACAGAATTATTCTAAAATTTCTAAAGTCTACGAGTTTATCCCGCTTTATGCAGCTGTTTGCTGCTATTGATACGGAAGTCGTACTACACAATGTAAAGTAGTACTTTACAAAATCTGTTAATTTACTTGTTTTTAGGACGTATTTTAAGCGAGAAAAATAATCAAGCATGGGTTTTGTTAAAGACGGGGGGCTTCTATGCCCTCCGTGGGTCTGTTTCAGTTGGAAACTTGCTAAAGCTCATTTCCGACTGGGAACAGATCAACCTCAGGTATAGAAGCCCCTGTCTTTAACAAAATCCATGATTGATTCTATTATTCTGTCAGGTAAAGTAAAAAGCAAGTATATATACCAAAGACGTCTCTTTCTCCACAGGCAAGATACTGCGTAGTGATATTGTTGTAATCGTATCCCGTGTGGCCCTCCACTGATAGGTTCTGAGGCAGCTTTAGTATACTAACTATCATACCCTGAAATAACATGTAATGATGTCTATATGACATATATGCCTCCATACATAACTCAGCCTGTGTCTTTGTCTGTCATTATACATAAAAATCTTAGTCACAGTGTCTCTAACCTCTTTCAAAAAAGAATGTAATTGATAATAGGGTCTTGAACCATTTGTTCCACAAAGATTGTAATTAACCCATTCCCTCATAATTTCGATAATGACACAGTGTGTCTTGCACATGTACTACAATGTATAACTTCTTTTACTGCTGTGAAAGTATACGGATTTGGGTCAAAAAGTTAAAACACTTCGATTTCAAAATTTATGATTTTATTTTTTACGAATTACCATTACCAGTAAAATTTGAACTCAGTAAAAATAATCAGCACATGCAAAATGAACCGAGAGCATTTTGTGACTGTCATTTCCTAATAGCATTGTTTGTAGATGACAGGAAGCGCCTTTCTTCAGTCGTTGTAACGTTTTTATTTAACATTATCATAAACTTCAACCTGTATAAGCATATATAATGCACCAATTATTTCCTCATGTAATTGATACCAGAAAACACCATTCACATTAAAGACCTAAGTTTCACTATAGTTTGTACAGGTCCGTTCAACGTACCCTTCACAATAAAGGACCCATTTTTTTTCAAACCATTAGACATATCCTTATAGCAATTGTAGCTTATATCGTTATACTAATGGATTTTACTTTGCCCATATTTAATTCATTGACATTCCTTTAGCTGTGGATGTTAAGTTGGGTGAAAAAACACAAATCGTTTCGTTCAAATACTGTTTCGTTCATGGCGAGTTGATCAATTGCGATATTAATTAATAATTGGAACCCTCGGCTATGTTCATCTGAAACACTCTAAAAAGCTATTCTCGTTCATCTCTCATCTTGACTAACGTTTTAGAGTATTTTGTGGAGTACAGGGTTATCCTTTTACTTCATCAATATCTATGCACAAAGTCATGACTTCATTAATATGGATTGACTGAATTCTAACAATTGCACATAAATAGTTTTTGCCATGGCAGACAATCTGATGTATAACATATTTAGGGAAAAACAGAGCAGATGCTGATCAGACAGTTTCCAAAAAAGGCATAAATACATGGAGTAAATGATTGAAATGGTGACAACCTACCTGCTTATCTCTGTTCGCCTCTATGAACTTGGAAAATTTGTGTTGTGGTTTGTTTGTGCCCTCAATCTCTGCCAGATTGGCCACCATCTTGAAATGGTTGGCTTCAAGAAAATTGGTCATGAATATCACCTGAAAAGAGTCCACATTAACTCTGTACTCCAAATGTTAAATATTTACCCTAAATATTAAACACACACTCTCCACTCTCCGCTAATATATAGAGAAGTCGATTCTGCACCATTTTAATAACTTTAAATATGAAACTAATAGAGTAGCACATACTGTAGACCCTGATCACACTGCTTCCTCAGTGTAGACCCTGATCACACTGCTTCCTCAGTGTAGACCCTGATCACACTGCTTCCTCAGGAGCAATTTAACCTGGGTCTAAAAAAACATGTGTTAGTTGGTCTGGTAAACTATTTATGGTAATTATAGTAATATATCTTTAACCCTTTCCTTTACTCCATAAATACGCCTTTCTACACCTTTGCAAACAGAGTAGACCCAGATTAGGCCAAAAATTCCTGTGTCCAAGTGCTATTATAACTAATTAATCTAATCAATATTCAGGACGATATTATTTCTTACATGATAATTCATGGAGGAAAGGGTTACAAAGCCTTTACTCTATAAAATAAGATTCTGGTTCCAGTCTGCGTTGTAGTGGAAGTTACAAAATGAAATGAGCGTTTAACCCTTTCCTTTATACAAACGGCTTTTCATGCATTTGCAAACAGAATAGACCCAGATTAGACTGCTCCAGTAGGAGCCATCTGATCAGGGTCTGTTCTGTTTGCTTATAAAATAATAACAGATCAGACTCTACAGTTTCCATGGCCAAACAATCATGTGTTCATATTCAACTATCAAAATTCAGCTTATCAATATACATGATGTCATTATTTCTTACATCAGAATAAAAGTTAATTTGCAGTTAAAATGTTACATATGTACAGGTCTGAAATACAGTAATATATATAACATACTTGGTTATATCTTTGCTTTGAATCATCTATTGCATCTTTATCAGCAAAATGTGGAGTTTCTCTGTATACCTCCAACAATTTTTCCACTCCTGAAAAATATTGAGAGCAATAGATAATGGTGCATATTAAAATCCTTAAATCATCACTTCTCAATCAAACTCAAGATTGTGTCACTCTTCAGAATTGTCTTCATATTGTAGAGTTTGGTGGAGAAATAAAGAGTTATTCTTAAAAATGTTTTAATTCACGCCTCTTAGATGGTCCTATGGAGTCACGTAATTAGAACACTTGGCCATTAACACATTAGTGCACCACACACAAGACAAGCCAGCTAAATATGTTGCTACATTTTCTTCTCCTCTTCTTGGAATCCTTAGTTGTGAATACTCTATTGAATTGCCTCAATTCTCCCTTTATGTGGAGCTCTGCCACAGTTCCAAATCAGTGGTATCATCATGTCTTAACCTTTTCAGCGCAAAGTAAATTTCATCTGCTAATAGTATCATCTATTTCAGGTTTCAAAGAAGCCTATTCTTTGATTTCTTCACAAAACTCTGTGTCTCCTCTGGATCTAACATGTTTGCAAAGGTTATCACAGATTTGTTTTAGTCACCATTTATTGATTGAAGACAGAATCTTAAAAAGCAGAGGGTTGCTTAATGTAGGGCTAAAGTAGGAGCAGTCTGATCAGGGTCCGCTGTTTGCTTACTGAATTTTATAGATCTGATCCTAGTTTTTGTCAAAGCAAGAAATCCCCTTGAAAAGTTTACATTATAAAATTTAAGTTAAAGAATATTCATGAGGCGATCAATACATGCAAAAATATACATTACAGATAGGTTTATAAGACCGTATTTACACCAAACCTCCCTTTTTCTTGTGACAAGGTTTCTTACCTTCTCGCCCCTTTTGTTCTCTTTCAATTGATGTTCGTAAATGTAGAATGTAGTTTTGTAAAGCTTCCGTTCTTCTCTCCCTTTTCATTGTGAACTGTTTGTCCTCTGCCTGTATACCATTAAAACAATTGTATATTATCTTTAAAAAAACAAAAATTTTAAACATTACAAAATATTCAGGTAAGAAATAATTATGAATATTAAATAGAAACTGAAAAAAAATAAGGGCGGAATATAGAAAAATAAGTGCAACAATCAAAGCCTAAGACAATTACTTTGCTTGTTAATGAAAATTATCACAGAAACTCCAGTCAGCTAGTTCTTTCTTTAAAAATTCATATCTCTTCTATCCCCACTTCAGTTCTATCTCTCTTCAAGTGAATAACTCTCCAACAGTTATCATTCTAATCACTTTCTCTGCTAGAATTGTTGTCCATACAATTTCTTCAGCCTTTTATTCTATGAATATTAATGTAAGAAATAATGTACATGTATGTATGAATATAAATTAGCTTAATAATTTTTATAAACATATATCAAGGGCTTGGTGCAAAACTATTCTAACTCCTTCACTTTGTGAAGGAGTTAGAATAGTTTTGCACCAAGCCCTCGCTATGTACAAGTGGATTGTTGGCCTTTGCTGGAACTGTAGAATCAGATCCGTATAATATCACAAGCAAACAGATCAGGTCATGATCAGCTGCCACATACAGTAGCCACCTGATTTTGGTCTACTCCGATATAATCAAAATGTAAAACAGATTGGATCCTGATGAGACACCGAGTTACTCAGCATCTCATCAGGACCCATACCGTTTGCAAAGGTTATTATAAATGAGCCAGCAGAGAACTAAGTGTTCCCATTCAGCATACTTACATAGCTGTCTATGAGTATTTGTTCAGCTAGGTATGGTCCTGAGCCTCTCTGTTTGGCTACCCCTCTAATATCACTGGGAACATCCACCGCAAGAACACAACCATGCAGCTTCTCACAACTCTGCAAACAAGAAATAAAGTAAAATCATGTCTGTAGTGATCATTGTATAAAAATGGGTCTTTAAGGCATCAGGTGGCTTAATGCAAGTCCTATAGGAGCTTTATGCATTACGATTGTCCTGTATTAACCAATTCCCACTTGTAAATGCCTTTTAGTGCCTTTGCAAACAGAGTAGACCCAGATGAGACTGCTCCTGTGGCAACTGTGTGATCAGGGTCTGCTCTGTTTGCTAATGGTATTTGATGTGTGATCAGGGTCTGCTCTGTTTGCTAATGGTATTTGATGTGTGATCAGGGTCTGCTCTGTTTGCTAATGGTATTTGATGTGTGATCAAGGTCTGCTCTGTTTGCTAATGGTATTTGATGGATAAGTTTCTACAGTTCCTTCTTTCGCCAAAGACATCTCCTGTCCATGTTTCATTATAAAGTTCTGTCAATGATTATTCATAAGGTCATCATTGTAATCTTGAAACATGTTCAAGCGGGAATGGGTGAGTGTTTGAAGGAACACATACGTCACCTGACATCAGAATTGTGACAGAAGGTGTGATCCAGAAAGTGTGACATTCAGAGGAACAAACAGCTGAACAGACAGACAAACAATGTAAAGTGATCCCTAAGTGCCATTCTGCTAAAGAAGGTGACAAAATAAGTAGTTAATTCTTCTGTACATTATTAGTGCTTCAGATAAGTGGAGTCCTTAACCCTTTCCCAGTTGAATATTCATGAAAGAAATAATCACATCAAAAGTATTTATTAGCTGAATTGTTACAATGGTAAATGAATACAGGATTTGTTCTAGCTCTGGCAGAAACTGTAGAATCGGATCTACAGTATGAAATTCCATTGGCAAACAGAGCAGACACTGATCAGATTGGTCCTACAGGAGCCTTGGATATGGAGAGTGGAGGCTCTCTGCCATCGACCCACATGATAGAAACACATGGAGAACAGGAGTGAGATCTGCCATGCGTGCAGCTAGTCAGCTGTTTGGAGGGGGGCCCACTAGTGTGATGATGATCTGTTCTCAAAGGCATGAAAAGGTATTTATATGAAGGAAAATGTGAATTCTCTATCAAAGTCATAGCTGTTACAACTCAGAATATTTCCTTGAGGCGATTCTAATGAAGAGAACCAACTATGAGGTTTGATAACATATCAACTCTTTCCCTCATATAAACGCCTTTTCTATAGGAGATGTCTGATCAAGGTCTCCTCTGTTTGCTTATAAAATTCTAATAGATCTGACTCTAAAGTTTCTACCAATACAAAAACATCAAGTGTATATATGCCATTATAAAAATTCAACTAATAGATATTCATGATGTCATTATTTCATAAGCAAACAGAGCAGACCCTTATCAGACAGCTCCCTAGGCGACGTCTGATCTGGGTCTGCTCTGTTTGCAAGGGTGTGTAAAAATGTTTATATGAAGGAAAAGGTTAAACAATAATGGACCATCCCATTTTGAAAGTTCAGCATTCAAAGGATTAGTATTTCAATGTTCATGTTAATGGCGATACCTGAGTCAACCTGGGCCCTAATACAGACAGGTGACTATCATACTGGTTTAGGAATTCATTCATCTTGGCTAGTCTCTCCTCCTCTAAAACTTGTAACTGGGAACTGGACTGCAAGAAACAAGAAACATCCATGAATCAATCAATGAATGAAAGACTTTATTTTACAAGGGTAGTTCAGTTAATCAAAGGAATAATCTCCGACGAGGCACTATTTGCTAATAATTTCAAAGCTATCATAATGGGAGAGACTGGGTGTCCTGAAGTTTTGGGTAAATGGATTACTTAAATGACTATAAACCCATACCCACTATTCCCTTACCTACTCCCTGTACACTCCCATTCTTGCTAAACCCCTACTTTATTCAATGTACACTTTTGTTTCTATATGCCTACTGTATTCACTGTGTACACTCCCATTCTTGTTAAACACCTATTAATTCACTGTATACTTGTATTCTTGCTAATCACCTTCTTAATTCACATACACATGTATTATTGCTAAACATCTACTTTATCCACTGTAAACCTCCAATCCTTGTAAAACCCCTACTTTATTCACTGCACACTTTTGTTTCTATAGACCTACTTTATTCACTTTACATTTCTGTTTCTATATACATACTTTATTCACTGTAAATGCCAATCCTTGTTCAAAAATATACTTTATCTACTGTAGACTTTTGTTTCCATACACCTACTTTATTAACTGTAAACTCCTGTCTTGCACCTACTTTATTAACTGTAAACTCCCACTCCTGTCTTGCACCTACTTTATTAACTGTACACTCCCACTCCTGTCTTGCCACCTCTGCCTTTTCACAACATTCACAGTAGTGTCTGTCTGCCTTCCGCAATGCATCATAGATCTGTTTCTGTTTCTTTTCAGTCTGTTAACAACACAGAATAATTTGAGGAATGTTAGTTCAGCTAATATTTGCCACTTTCCCTCTCAATTTTATCAGCTGTAAAATAATAACCAATGCAAAGTGCCAATTCAGGGTCCATGCTTATAAAACGTTTAGTTGAGTCTGAGTTCGTTCTCAAGTTTTTGATTGGTCAGATTTGAGCCTTTGGCTCAAATCTGACCAATCAAAAGCTTGAGAACTCAAATCTGACCAATCAAAAGCTTTATAAGCATGGACTCAGATTTAATCCTTTACTCCATACAGACACCTTGTGGCATCTTTTGCAAACTGAAAAGACACAAATCAGAAGGCTCCAGGTCCTGTAGGAGTTGTCAGATCCAGCTCTGCTTTGTTTGCTTATTAAATAACTAACATCTATTTGTAGTTTCTGTCATGGTAAAAATCTCCTTGATCTAGATGACATTATAAAAACTTAAGCTAACTGATATTCACATTGTCATTATTAGATAGATAGATTTTATTCAGGAAAAAGGGCATTTGCCCACCATACCACATACAAATATCACAGTTACATGTAACAAACACATATCTCAATACAAGTAAATGAAATGTAGTTACATGTAATATACATAAATCAATCAATGGCGATCTAAAATTCAAACGTCTATAGATCAATCAATTGGGAGATAACAAAACACATCTACAAAATTTTATTTGAGTTATCCCCCTTTCATCGACTCTAAATATCTAAATACGCTCGGTATAACGCTGTATAATGAGTTTACTATGCACCCAAGTTTCTACTAATAATTAGCGATATCAGTTAATATAATGTTAACTTCCGTAAAGAGTTTCAAGAGAGAAGGACAGTGTATCAATTACCATAGTAAGTACTGTTCCTTATTTCAAATGCTTTAAAAATAAATAGCACTAAGTTCCTAAGAGTACCTTCATTTTCAGTTTTTAACAGTTCAATAAATTACTTCTGACATGAATTTTCATGCGATAAAGGCTCTTTATGATTTCAACAGGTAGAACCTGAATATAGCAAACACATAATTAATAAACATAGGGGTCAAGAAGTGCAGGGACTCCTACAGGGGTTTTCTGAATAACTTCCATCCTACATCCCTTCATAATGATACCTTATGATGCCTCTGTAAAAGTCACTTTTTGAAACCATTGTGATAGAGCATTTGTTCCATAGGAGCAAAATTGTATTATTAATACAATGGTTTCAAAACTACACATCTCAAATTTCCTTTTTTCTAGGAAATGCTTCTTTTCAGCAGATCTATTCAAAGAGGTTGTCTCTAAAAATAAGAGTTTACCCTTTCCCTGTTCTATATTTAGTCCAAATTTCAATACCTACTGAATATTCATGGAAAAAGAGTTGATGGAAGGTGGAATTTTTTAGCCATTTTAGAAAGTAAAGAAACAGATCTATCAAATTCCACTAGCAAACAGAGCAGACCCTGATCAGACGGCTCCTCTAGGAGCCGTCTGATCTGGGTCTACTCTGTTTGCAAATGCGTGAAAACACGTTTATATGAGGGAAAGGGTTAAGCAACCACCTGCCTTAAAACACAAGAAATAGACTTACATCGGATGGTCACTGTAGACAAGTTTAACTGTAGCTTTAACTCAAATATTAGAATGTAAGAATTTCATAACAATGAACGATTACTTATAGTCTATGGTTCTGTCTCTAGCATATAAATAGAATGGAACTGACTGCAACCAGTTTCATTCAAGTATATTTTAATATAGTAAACCCCCCTCTAAACCATAATTTTAGTGTAGAGAATTCAGGCCTTTTTTAGGCAGGTGGCTGTTTAACCCTTCGTTTGCTATTCACGTCAATATACCTTCCAGTAAATAGTGAAGACCCAGATGAGACAGCTCCTGCAGGAGCTGTCTCATCAGGGTCTGCACTATTTACAAATTGATTGTGCAACCAGTGCACTCCACAGCAGTGATTGCACAGCGAAATACTTGAACACAGTGAAGATAATGTAATTATACAACAGGGCATGGGTAAAGAAGGAGAAATGTATTTTAAAATTCAGCAAGCGAAGGGTTAATGCAGGGTGAAAGTCATGCAGAAAACTCATTTGGGAGTTTTCTGCATGACTTTCACTCTGCATTAAACTGACACCTGTCTTACTGACAGGCTTTGATTTTAATTTAAACATCTGGTTTACTGAGGTTTGACTGTATCTAGAATTACCCTAATTAGCCTTATGTATTTAGACAGACAAACTTAGCTCAATAAAGTAGACCCAGATAAATCTGCAGATCGTAGAGGCTCAGTACTCACTTTGTTAATGTCTTTCTCAGTTTTGGATTTACTGGGTTTGGCTTCCTCAGCTTTCTCATGTGACTTAGCGTGGTCATATGCCGCCCTCTTTGACTTGTTCTCCTCTGTTCTTTTGTCTGTTAGGGATTTCAATGATTTGTCCACAGCTGCCTCTATCTAGAAACATGAACAACAAATTAGACTATTCCTATTATAATGTAAGAAATAATGACATCACAACTATTTACTAACTGAATGTTTATAATAGTAAGTGAATACAAGATTTTTCGTCCATGGCAGAAATTGTAAAATGAAATTTGATAAACAAACAGAGCAGACACTGATGAGACGGTTTATACTCGAGTTCTTACAGGAGCGGTCTGATCTGGGTATACTCTGTTGTAAAGGTATTAACCCATTCCCTCATGTTAACACCTTTCTGTAAAATACACTTTTGGGAATCATTGTGATAAATAGAGCCTTTGCTCCACAGTAGCAAACACTCATTTATCACAATGGTTTCAAAATTACACAATTCTAAACTTTTCCTTTTTTCTAGTAAATACTCCTTTCAGAAGATTTATGCAAAGAGGCTCATCTAAAATGGCCTATGAGGGAATGGCTTAAAATGTGTCTCTATCAAGTAAACATTTACACTAATTTAAGAGGAATGTCAGGATATCATATACATTTTGTAGTTATATTTCTTTGTCAAACCCTATCTTGATGGTACTCATTAGCACTGATTCTCACAGCTCGTTGTAAAAAGCACCTTTGGTAAAAATGGTTTGACTTAGAGCAGTATGCTTCTTGTTTATAGCTCTGTATTTCAATTCAGATTGTAATGACAAATATTTACTAAATAGAAGAAGAATGTTTGATCACCAAGCCTGATTAGTATATGAGAACCAACATATCCCTATCAGATACAAGTGTATGAGCAATCATGAATTCTTAAGAATGATGTTCCCAGAATTTTGGATCCCAGGCTATGGCTGAGAAATAAAAATTATTTAGAATAAGATTGGAATTAATCTTATCTGCATACATATTATGTATGTATGCACTGGCATTTGCAAAAAGAGCAGACCCAGACCAGAGGACTCCTAGAGACGCACTCTGATCTGGGTCTGCACTGCTTGTCATTCAAAATCATCTAGCCCATTTAAGCCTATCATACTGTGTGAACTCTATTGTTAAATACTGACGAGCTATTCTATAAGCTTCTAAATTTGAAAGTTGTCCAAACGTTGATACTGAGGAGACAAGCTTAAGTTGAGAAACCTTACCAGAGGCCCAGATAAAATATGTAAATTAAAACAGTTTTAAGAATAGATCCTTTATATCCCTACCAACCCCATGTTGTGACCGCTCTTTAGAATCGTCTTGAAGAGACCTCCACGACATGGAATTTGGTGGAAACATAATGATTTTATCAGCACCTTTATCTATAGCTCTGCATGGCCCTTTACTCCATAAATACAGTTTGCAAACAGAGTAGACCCAAATCAGAAGGCTCCAGTAGGAGCCATCAGATCAGGGTCTGTTCTGTTTGCTCATGGAGTAATTTAGATCTACATACTTGGAATGCTGAATTTTCAAAGTGATTAACCCTTTCCCTTTCCAATATTCTTGTAAGAAAAATGATGTCATGAGTTCATGACTATTTATTGCCTGATGTTTTATAACGGTATATGAACAGAGGATTTATTTTTGCCTTGTTCGAAAATGTGGAATCAGATTGATATCAATCCATAAGCAAACAGAGCAAACCTTATCAGATGGCTCCTACAGGAGCTCCTACAGGAGCAATCTGATCTGTGTCTACTCTGTTTGCAAAGGTGTGAAAAAATTTAAGAGAAATGGAGTCCATTCAGTATGAAAAGCTTAAATTTGCTTGAGGGGATTTTGAATGACAAACAGCGCTGACCTTAGGCAGCTCTCTGATGTAGGTTCACACTATTTGAAAATAAATGACAGTACACTCATTTCATGCAAGCAAAGGATTTAAAACTATTAACTACATTATACAGTAAAACTTGATAGTTCAAAGTTATGCTCATGAAGAAATGAAATTAAGCTTTCTGTATGACTTTAACCATGCATTAAGCTGCCACCTGTCTTAAAACGTTCACCCTACATTAAGCTGCCACCTGTCTTAAAACGTTCACCCTACATTAAGCTGCCACCTGTCTTAAAACGTTCACCCTACATTAAGCTGCCACCTGTCTTAAAACGTTCACCCTACATTAAGCTGCCACCTGTCTTAAAACGTTCACCCTACATTAAGCTGCCACCTGTCTTAAAACGTTCACCCTACATTAAGCTGCCACCTGTCTTAAAGACCGATATTGATACTTGTCTATAGTCTTCGATCTATCGGGATTTTACTGTTATCTCCTTTACATTTACAAAATAATTGTCTTCCTGAAAAGATCTTTGTTGATTTTTCCTTTCATTACTGCTGAAAATATGATCAGTGTCCAAAGTTATGGATTCAGATTAGACACCATGTAACTTGGCATCTCATCTGGATCCACACAGTCTGCAATGGTCATCACAAGTTAGCACCTTGTTACAATAATTTTTGCTCCAAGATCTTGATAAAGCAATCTTACTGGTTTTCGAGATTTATGCTGGTTTTCTACTAGTTGTCTGAGAGGTTTCGCGATGTCTTCTAACAAGGCACTGGCTAAATTTCTGAAAAACATAATCAAACATGATGGTGAGTTTTATATCATATAAACAAATATATTGTAAATTAGAAAAATGTGTCCACAGGACACAGATGCAAACGGCCCTTTCATCTGTGAAAGTTTGAAGTAAATTCTCTTATTAGTGTATGAGGAGTTGGACACACAAAATGTCACTATATTATTATGCTAGCGGGTATATAGGGAAGACTTCAAAGTCTCAGAGCGAAATGTCCCTTCTCTATGTATATCTTCACATCAAAGTTGTTCAGCAGTAAAATCTTAAGTAAATCCTCCCATTGGTGTATGTGAATTGGACACACACGATTTGCAGGATGTACATACATACAGACCGACAAGAGCAAGGCTATACTATACCTCCCACCTTCTGGAGGGTCAGAAAGATGTAGAACCTCTTTGAATAAAGGGAAGTAACTGACACCAGATTTATCAGGTACATTGTACAATATTACTTGTCTGTATTGGCATTAAAACAAACTAGAAAGAGAATTCCTTCAATTTTAAGTAATGCCTAATCCTGCTTCACTGAAGTCATACTTGAACTGAAATGTGGCCAAAGGACCCAGATGCCCCTCTAACATATGACTGGTAAGTAACAACGGCTGTAGCTCCTGCGATATTGAATGCATAACCAAACCCAAGTTCATATAATGATAAATGACTCCAGGTCAAATACCTTTTGAGTTAGTATATAATCCAATATAAATGTATTAGGATACTCAGTTCCCTCTCTCCATCAGCGTGTAAAACTAACTTGTCTATACTAAACTGCTTTTATAACTTTAACCCTTTTCCCCCATGAACATTTGTGCATGAATTGATCACTTCATGATTATTCATTAATGTTTATAATGTAAAATATTCAAATGTCATTATTTCTTACATGAATGTTGAACAGGTAAAGTCATCAAAAGGTGTTACTATGAGGGAATGGGTTACAGGACATTAATGGATTGGCAAATAGAGTAGACCCTGATCAAACTAATATTTCAGGAGCAGCTTAATCTGGGTCTACACTATTTGCCTAAATTCATTTTAGGGTAATTATGGCAATTAAGGTCCATTTAAGCATTGATTTGGAAAACTATCTTTGTTGACAGTGGTACAAGACTGGTTCTTACTTGTGAAGGTCTGCCTCTTGTTCCATACTGGATGATACACTCTTCCATCCCTCTGTAAGTGTCCTACACAAACAAACAAAAACACTACAGGTACATGATAGCATTGTGTTTACCTCGTTGAATATGTTAGCTTATATAGACCTAGATCAGGGGAATGTTGTGGAAACCCTCTGATTAGGGTCTCAGCTGAGGAGTCCTCTAATCAGAGTCTGCATTGCTTGTCATTCAGAGTCATTTTTAGCAAAATTTACTCTTAACCCTTCTCTTGCTGAATTTTAAAACACATTTCTCCTTCTTTACCCATGCCCTGTTGTATAATTACATTTATCTTCACTGTGTACAAGTATTGCGCTGTGCAATCACTGCTGTGGAGTGCACTGGTTGCACAATCAACTTGTAAATCGTGCAGACCCTGATGAGACAGCTCCTGCTGGAGCTGTCTCATCTGGGTCTTCACTATTACAGGTAGGCATATTGACGTGAATAGCAAGTGAAGGGTTAAATACTGAACTTACTGATTCTAAAAATCATGAATCATTCTACTTTGACAAACTCAATGTTTAAACAAATTATACAAGTGTACTGGCATCTGCAAAAAGTGTAGACCCGTATCAAAGGACTCCTCTAGGACCCTCTCATCAGGTTATGCAAAGTTTATCATTCAAAATCCTCCAGCAATTGTCAGCTTTTCACACTGAATGGACTCAATGGTTAAACAGTGATGGTCCATTCCACTCTGAATATTCATCTTTGAAAGGGTTAAAATAGAAGGTAAATTTTTCATACAATCAAAATATATATACATGTATAGAGGAAAGCCTCTCCAGAGCAACTTAAACCAATTCCCCCGTAGGCCATTTAAAGAACATTATGCAGACTCAGGTCTATTAAAATTTCAAATGTAAACAGAGTAGACCCTGATCAAATAGCTCCTACATGAGCTGTTGAATATTCATGTTAATTATTGGCTATTGATAGAAACTGCAGAGTCAGAACTATTAAAATTTCATCAGTAAATAGAGTAGACCCTAATCAGATTGCTACTATATTAGCCATCTGATCTGGGTCTACTGTGTGTGCAAAGGCATGAAAAAGTATTTGTATAAGGGAAAAGGTTGTAATTGTGATAGCATAAAAAAGAGCACCACATGCGGGTGTCAACACTTGTCTACAATAAATTTCCTAAGTTGATAAAGGGGCAAAAGTTTGTAGAGAGAAAGACAGTGAGACTGAGAGACAGACAGACAGTGAGACTGAGAGACAGACAGACAGATGGGTGGACAGGGAGTGGGCACACCAGACAGATGGAAGGACAGAGACAGACAGACAGATGGATGGACACGGAATGGGCACACCAGACAAATTGATGGACAGAGACAGACAGTGAGACAGACAGACAGTGAGACAGACAGACAGATGGATGGACAGGGAGTGGGCACACCAGAGGTTGGATGTACAGACACAGACAGACAGATGACAGACATACAGTGAGACAGACAGGCAGACATACAGACAGGCTTAAAGCGATATGTCCCTGATCTAGATTGTAAGGGTATAAAATAAAACATTATGACATATGATATGTTCAGGTTTCTTACCCTATTCCAGACTGTGTTAACTTTAATAACTTAACTGCCACTCGGCTCAAGCCTTTGGAGTATGTGCTTTCAACATCTGCCCTGAAATTATAAAAATAAAATTCAAAATGCTCTTATTACCATACTGTTTCCATACAATCAATATCCTCTCTCTCTCTAACAGGTTGTTCACCTTCATAATTCATTTTAAGACCATTTTGATACTTTTAACTTAGCAGGGTAGCAAATAGAGTAGACCCTGAGTTTATCTGTCTGAATGCTTAGGGTCATCCTAACTTTCTTTTCACATCACTGATTAATAAAACAGAGCTTTTGATAAAGGGAAAGGGAATATTATTCAATCAAAATCTATAGTTAATTTTTGCCATGTTTTGCAAAATAATATAGAAATAATAATCAAATATTTCATAAATGTGTCATTTTTCTGGACTTTGATGACACACTGAATTATCCCTAATAAACATTTCCAGAGGCGTTACATGCTATAAAAGTAGCTTCTTGCATTTTAAACATAGGTGGTTCTTTATACAGAATGAAAGCAATGCAGAAAGCCCCTAGGAGAGCTTTCTGCTTTGCTCTCAGTCTGCATTAAGCTACCACTTGTATTTTGAAAAACCTACAAATATTTCTTTATTTAATGTTTATTTTTATAGGATTTTAGTTGTTTTATTGATCGTTTGTTTGCCTAAAGAAGTAAAAAGGGAGATGTTTATTAGAGTGGGCCATTAACTAGAGTGGGGGTGTTTATTAGGGAGAATACTGCGTATATATTATAATCAAACAGGAAAAATTAAAATGTGAATCAAAATTCAGCAAATCTATTACATGTATTGATTATAATTGGGATACAAACTAGGAATTACCCTATTTACTATAAATATTGCAACACTCAATCTCCCTCTGTCACTAGTTTATAAAGCTGAATGGGTTCATTTAGATATATTTCAACTAGAATTGTTTTTGATACAAAAGCTTATGTCTCTTCCCCCCCCCCCCCCCAACCACACCTCCCCCCCCTCCACCCCCCACCCCCCCCCCCCCCCCCCCCCCCCCGCCTTGGACAAAATTTTCTATGTAAAAATTTCAAAGTCCCATAACTCTGCAGAAAATCATCAAACCAGAACAGGAATAAACTAGAACTATCACTAAAGGTGATGAATACCCCCACATGGCAGCTTTGATTGCGAATCCAAGTTTGTGACACTAGCTATCCATGTAACAGGACTAAAACACATAAATACTCAAAGTTAAAGGAGAGATAATTTTGTACTGCTTGCAACAAACAACATATGAAAACTTTAAAAATGAAGGAGGATTTGTGACACGAAATCCCCATGTTTCATGCCAAAATGAAAATGTTCGCGCTGGTCCGATTTTGCAGAATGACACTGGTTCTTTTTCCATTTCAAGGCCAGGTATTAAGTTCAAGGTCACAGAGACCTGAATATCTACTACCCAATATGTATTGACACAACAGGTTTGGTAATGCTAGATAATAGAGTATAGGATATATGCTCCGGACAAGACCTGAAATTTGTGTCTTGCAAATCTACTACTCCTGAGTAAAATTTATGCCAAGTATCAAGTAAATCAGGTTGAAAGTGAAGGAGGAGTTCGCCATACAAGATTTTGCCTGCCAATTTTAAGAACAATTTCAAGGCCAAAGGTCAAGGTCACAGAGATTTTAAATTTGTGTCTTGCACATCTACTACTCCTGAGTAACATTTATGCCAAGTATCAAGTGAATCAGGTTGAAAGTGAAGGAGGAGTTCAAAGTACAAGATTTTGCCTGCCAATTTCAAGACCAATTTCAAGGACAAAGATCAAGGTCAAGGTCACAGAGACTTGAAATTTGTGTCTTGCACATATACTACTCCTGAGTAACATTTATGCCAAGTATCAAGTGTATCAGGTTGAAATTGAAGGAGTTCAAAGTACAAGATTTTGCCTGCCAATTTCAAGACCAATTTCAAGGCCAAAGGTCAGGGTCAAGGTCACAGAGACCTGAAATTTGTGTCTTGCCCATCTACTACTCCTGAGTAACATTTATTCCAAGTATCATGTAAATCAGGTTGAAAGTGAAGGAGGAGTTCAAAGTACAAGATTTTGCCTGCCAATTTTAAGACCAACCAATTTCAAGGCCAAAGGTCAAGGTCACTGAGATCTGAAATTTGTGTCTTGCACATATACTACTCCTGAGTAACATTTATGCCAAGTATCAAGTGAATCAGGTTGAAATTGAAGGAGAAGTTCAAAGTACAAGATTTTGCCTGCCAATTTCAAGACCAATTTCAAGGACAAAGGTCAAGGTCACAGAGACCTGAAATTTGTGTCTTGCACATCTACTACTCCTGCGTAACATTTATGCCAAGTATCAAATGAATCAGGTTGAAAGTGAAGGAGGAGTTCAAATACAAGATTTTGCCTGCCAATTTCAAGACCAATTTCAAGGCCAAAGGTCAGGGTCAAGGTCACAGAGACCTAAGTGAAGGAGGAGTTCAAAGTACAAGATTTTGCCTGCCAATTTCAAGACCAATTTCAAGGACAAAGGTAAAGGTCACAGAGACCTGAAATTTGTGTCTTGCACATATACTACTCCTGAGTAACATTTATGCCAAGTATCAAGTGAATCAGGTTGAATTGAAGGAGAAGTTCAAAGTACAAGATTTTGCCTGCCAATTTCAAGACCAATTTCAAGGACAAAGGTCAAGGTCACAGAGACCTGAAATTTGTGTCTTGCACATCTACTACTCCTGCGTAACATTTATGCCAAGTATCAAATGAATCAGGTTGAAAGTGAAGGAGGAGTTCAAAGTACAAGATTTTGCCTGCCAATTTCAAGACCAATTTCAAGGCCAAAGGTCAGGGTCAAGGTCACAGAGACCTAAATTTTGTGTCTTGCACATCTACTACTCCTGAGTAACATGTATGCCAAGTATCAAGTGAATCAGGTTGAAAGTGAAGGAGGAGTTCAAGGTACAAGATTTTGCCTGCCAATTTCAAGACCAATTTCAAGGCCAAAGGTCAAGGTCAAGGACACAGAGACCTAAAATGTGTGTCTTGCACATCTACTACACCTGAGTAACATTTATGTCAAGTATCAAATGAATCAGGTTGAAACTGAAGGAGGAGTTAAAAGTACAAGATTTTGCGGACAGACCGACCGATGACCAACGACCGACCGACCGACAGGCTGATTCCAGTATACCCCCCCTCAAACTCTGTTTGTGGGGGTATAAATAAGCACAACTCGGCATGGTGCCGATCAATCCTATGAAGTTTCATTAAAATTCAACCAAAGGTTTTGGCGAAACTGCGAGGACAAAATTTTCCATGTAAAAATTTCAAAGTCCTATAACTCCTCAGAAAATCATTGAACTGGAGCAGGATTCAGATTTTCACAACTAGGCATGGTGCTGATCAATCCTATGAAGTTTCATGAAAATATGACCAAAGGTTTAGGCGAAACTGCACTGACAAATTAAAATTGGACAGACAGACGGACGGATGGATGCCACCCACAAAAACAATATGTCTCCCAAGTATACTGGGGGAGACATAATTAAACTGGCACAGTTACAATCTGATCAAATTGCTGCTTCAGGACAAGTTTGATCTGGGTCTGCACAATTTGCTTAAGTTTGCCTGTCTGAATACTAAGGGTATATAAAATTCAATGCGAACGCAAAAATAATAAACATGTACACAGAACTAATTACTTATCTATGTCTGACATATTGATATTGACAAGTGTAATCTAATTTGTCTAGCAATACATTCCTGCTTATCAAACTTTCAACACCCTGCAGCTGTCACTTTCTTACGACCGTATTTAGGGTTACGCAACTTAGCTGCAGGCAATAAGTTGTCTCCAAAACATTTTATATTAAATTATTGATGATCTGTTTTGTACATTCTGTACTGGTATATATATACTCCATCCATTTCTTGGTGAATATTCATACGAGACTATGTCAATTATTAATATCAATTAACCCTTTACTCCTTAAATATGCCCTTGCAAACAGGGTAGACCCAGATCAGATGGCTCCTGTAGCAACAGTCTGATCAGGGTCTGCTCTGTTTGCTTATGACATAATATTGACTTTACAATTTCAGTCATGGCTAAAACTGTACAATTAGAAAAAGTAGTATTCATGATGTCATTATTTTCGTGAATATTCATGGAGTAAATGCAATGGCTGATCTGTTTCTACACAATTTGCAAAGCCTACAGGTTGGTTTTCATATGGAGACCCTCATATCAAGGGTTGAGTGAAAGACTTATTTTTCTCCCAAAGCTCCCTCTAGCTTCAGCCCTGCAATAGTAATTCTTAACCCTGCTTTGAGCTGAGAAGTTTAAAGATATAGAACATATAGGGAAATACAAAATCAGGACCAAATGTTCTCTCCAAACTTCTCCCTGATGGAGAGCTCCAGCTTGAGCCTGGCTATAGTAACAACTTCATTTAACCCTTACCCTGCTGAATATTCATGTAAGAAATAATGACATCATGAATATTTATTGGTTGATTCTTCTATAATGGCATATGTACACAGGACATTTTGGTATTGGCAGAAACTGTAGTCGGATCTGTTGTGATTTCATAAGCAAACACGGAGCAAACAGAGCAGACCCTGATCAGATGACTTGTACAGGAGCCTTCTGATCTGGGTCTATTCTGTTTGCAAAGGCGTGAAAAGGTGTTGGTTAACTTTTATAACCATTTAATCCTTTAGTCCACGATACGCCTTTTAATGCCTTTGCAAACAAAGTTGACCGAGACCAGATCGCCCCTGTAGTAGCTTAAGATCTTATAGAAGTTATATAAATCTTATAGATAGATCTACAGTTTCTGCCATGGCCAAAAGTGCCTGTGTTTATATATGCTATTACATGTATAAACAGTTTCTTCCATGGCCGAAAGTGCCTGTGTTTATATGCTACATGTATTATAAACAGTTTCTGCCATGGCCAAAAGTGCCTGTGTTTATATGCTATTATAAACAATCAGCTTACATTATACATCTTCATTACGACATAATTTCTTACATAAACATTCATGGAGTACAAGGTTGAAATAATTGTCTTTAAACCATTGTCTACAATGATTTTTCATTCATTTCTATTAAAACGCATTTCTAAAACTAACAAAACTATCAGAGTGTCAAAACAGGGTGAACTCTGATGTGATGCTGAGTTTGGAGAGTTTTAGTTATGAGAGTTCAGGGTCCGAATTTATACTGGCATACTGGCAAAATGCAAGTAAAATTTCAAAATTGCAAGTACCAAAATTTGGTACTTGCAATTTTTTGCCAGTGCAACATTTAAGAAAAGGATTATAAATAATGCATAGTAATATTGAAAATACGAGTTGAAATTTGATTTTGCCAGTTTATTTTTTTGCAACTGGCAAAATAATGCCAGTAAGTTTTTAGCCTAAATTCGGACCCTGGAGTTTTATGTTATAGTCTACCTACCTCTCCTGCACAAGGATGGCCACTTCCTTACAGAAGTCATTGCCCTGCTTCATGTACTTCTTCAGTTCTTCAAAGCCAGCCAGGCCCTGCAAATACACAAACAAACACACTGTTAACCCATTATCTCATGAATATTCATGACTGACTCCTGACCTGCACACTTCATCTATCATGCATACCCCTAACTACCTTAGATATTGGGACATACAGACGGAGCAGTTTGATCAGGGTCTGCACTGGTTGTTACTCCATTAGTTTCAGTTAAAATTTCTGCAAGAAGGAGATCAAAACATTATCAAAACAGTCTTCCACTTTACACTGTTAAATACAACACGTAGCTATAACAAATAGTAAAGAGTCAGATCTATGATGTTCTATAATTATGCGAACAGAGCAGATTCCGATAATACAGCTCTTGTAGGAGCTGTCTGATCTTGGTCTACTTTGTTTGCAAAAGGCATCCTAAGGCCTCTCTCTGTCCCCGGTAAACCGTAAGAGACTCACTACATCAATCCTAAATATTAATTTCTTTTCAAAATGATGGTCAGTGTCCTATATCAGTATCTAATCAGAATTCAAACTACATTAGAACCCCTCTAATGCAACCACTTAATGAATCAACATGGTTGTCTTTATAAGCAGGTGGTTGCTTTATGCAGGACAAAAGTAATGCAGAAAGCTCCTCTAGGAGCTTTCTGCATTACTTTTGTCCTGCATTAAGCTACCACCTGCCTCTACCACCTAGAATTATACTGCTTTTAGGCGGTCGCATTAGCGGGGTTTTACTGTACTTGAACACAGGTTATCTGGCATACAGAGAATTGACTTTCAACATTATCTACTGGTGAATTTTACACATTTGCAAACAGTTTGGATTGAGATTAGATGTCTACAAACCCTGCATCTCATCAGGATAAAACTGTCTCACCCTCAGATCATGTTTCCAAGAAGAAATGGTCATCAATGCTGTCAATCAAAACTGAACATACGAAGCTTGCATTTTAAAATTCGTGCAGAAGAGAACATAATTATTTGGACATCTAGTCTCACCTCTCATGTAATATAGACTGACATAGTAGCAAATAGTGTAGACCTTGATCAAAATGCTCCATAAAACCCCTTTCTACCCATATTAGACCCATTTCAGATCGCTCCTGCAGAAGGCGTCTCGTTACGGTGTACTCTGTTTGCTTATGATATAATATAGATATGATTCTACAGTTTCTGCCAAGGCCAAAATCATTGTGTCCATGTGCCATTATAGCAAGTAATATCATGAATATTCATGACATCATTATTTCTTACATGAATATTCATTGAGTAAAGGGATATGCAAGAGAATTTTTGCCACGACAGAAACAGCAGATTCAGATCTACTCATTTATATTAATTCCTCAGCAAACAGAGCAGACGCTGATCAGACAGCTCCAACTTGAGCCATCTTATTTGGGTCTATTCAGCTTGAAAAAATGTTCAGTTATATATATATATATATATATATATATATATATATATATGAGGTGAAAGGTTAAAATTTAACACAACCGTTGTTTGCAAATATTTTCATCTGCATAAATGTTTGCATTTCAGTGTGAATTTATTTGCTTTGCTTGATAAAAACAAGTTTTCTTTATTTAAAATAATATGTATTTAACCCTTCCCCTCATGCAAACGCCATTTCAAGCCTTTGCAAATAGAGTAGACCCAGATCAGATGGCTCCTGTAGGAGCCACCTGATCAGGGTCTGCTCTGTTTGCATATGACATTATTCCAGAGCTGAGTCTGCAGTTTCCACCAACACCAAATATTGTTATAAAAACTTAGTTCATAAATATTACTGATGTATGATAACAAAATGTATTTCTTACATGGATATGCAACCCGGAAAGAGTTAAAACACCTCACATCAATATCACAAATAACACATAATAATCCATTACCATCTAGACCTTTCATACCAACCTTTGCAACACTCTCCAAGCTATAAGGGAGCTTGTGGGCATTAATCCAGGTCTGTAAGGGGTCCGGGATCACTTGACCCATGACCCCAAAACTGTAGCTCCTTTTCAATGCCTTACACGTGTGACAGTGACTATGTAACTTATGACTATGGCAATGATCCATCGTTCAAGTGTTCAAGTTTTCATAGTCTGCACAGAACACTTCCAATCACTAGTATTCCACCACAGTCAGCTGACATTTTCAAACGACTCAACCAATTCAACCGACATGTAGTAAAGTATTGCACTATCTAGGTCTAATGACTACCAAGGTCAACCATTTGAATGCTGAATATTCAAAGTAGAAATGGTCCATCATTGTTTAACAAGAGCGTCCATTCAGGACAAACTGCATATAATGTGTGACAGGATTTCGAATGACAAACAGTGCAGACCCTGATCAGAGGGCTCCTACACTGTTTGCAAATGCCAGTACACTTGATTCCCGTATTAAAAGGGTTGAAGATACAGTAATATGTCTATACTCTGTCATCCAAAGTTTCATTCTGATGCCCCTATATTGTCTGCCTGTCACATTTTAATTATACTGGTGGCTTTCTACGCCAAAGTCATATCTAACCCTTTACCTGATAGGGATGCCTTTGCCCATTGTTGCATACTGAGTAGATCCAGATCAGATGGCTCCTGTAAAAGCAATCTTATCAGGGTCTTCTCTGTTTTCTTATGGAATTAGATAGATCTGATTCTATTTATTCTGCCATGGCCTAAACTTTTGTTCATAATACCACTATAAAAATTCAGCTGACAAATATGCATGACAACACTATATTATATATACATGTATATATATATCTTCCATGAATATTCATCAGGTAAAGGGCTACTCTGAGCCAAGTTGGGATAAGCTAAAAAGCAGTATAGATCTATGATTGAATCATCTAACTAGAAACACGGCATAGTATAGATCATGATCAGACACATGATACTCACAAGATAATGGCTGGTCTGGATTTACATGCTTGGCAAAGCCCTAAACTTCAATTCAGCACCATTTTAATAAAATTAGACTGACAGAGTAGCAAATTGTGTAGGTCAAGATTCAACCACTCCATGGGGAGTAGTTTGATCTGGGTCTGCATGTTTTGCCTAAGTTTTGTCTGTCTGGAAACCTAGGATATTAGGGAATTTATTCTATTCACTTTCTACGGTAAAACCCCTCTAATTCGACCACCAAAAAGAGGTATAATTCTGGGTCTTACTGGCAGGCGGCAGATTCACGCAGGGTGAAAGCTATGCAGGAGCTTTCTGTCCTACTTTTGTCTTACATTAAGCAATCACCTGCTTTTAAAGATATCTATGTTTATTCATAAAGTGGTTGCTTTTAAGAGTGATTCTACTGTATATCAACATGTCCTGTCTGACAAAGATTATTAGGACCTACCAGTAACTTTAACTTCCATCCAATATCTCTGTCTCTGTCTCACAGACTGACTTATATAATGCAATCATTTGCCTTACTCTATCAACTCACAACAAAACTTGCTGTCAGCTTAATTTTTCAAGGCAGGCATTTATAACATATAGAAACAAGAAATATCTTTAAACAAGAGGGTCAGAATGGCCCTGAAGTGCTCACCAGACAATCAGAGAAGATTTTCAAAGTTTTCACTATATGTTTCTATAGAAAACTAGCCTGCCCTGGGGTGTGGCTAATTTTGACCCAAGCGGCACAATTTATAAAATTTTTGTAGAGGACCTGAACATGATGCTATGTGCCAAATATGAAAGCTGAGAACCTTCTAGTTTCAGACGAGAAGATTTTCAAAGTTTTCACTATATGTCTCTATTGAAAACTGGCTACCCCGGGGGCGGAGCCAATTTTGACCCCAGGGCCATAATTTATATAACTTTTGTAGAGGACCTGAACATGATGCTATGTGCCAAATATGAAAGCTGAGAACCTTCCAGTTTCAGAGAAGAAGATTTTCAAAGATTTCACTATTTGTTGCTATTGAAAACTGCCCACCCCTGTGGCAGGGCCAATTTTGACCCCGGGGCCATAATTTATACAAAATTTGTAGAGGACCTGAACATGATGCTATGCTCCAAATATGAAAGCTGAGAGCCTCCCAGTTTCAGAGAAGAAGGTTTTCAAAGATTTCACTATTTGTTTCTATTGAAAACTGGCCACCCCTGGGGCGGGGCCAATTTTGACCCCAGGGCCATAATTTATATAACTTTTGTAGAGGACCTGAACATGATGCTATGTGCCAAATTTGAAAGCTGAGAGCCTTCCAGTTTCAATGAAGAAGATTTTTAAAGATTTCACTATTTGTTTCTATTGAAAACTGCCCACCCCTGGGGCGGGGCCAATTTTGACCCCAGGGCCATAATTTATATAACTTTTGTAGAGGTCCTGAACATGATGCTATGTGCCAAATATGAAAGCTCAGAACCTTCCTGTTTCAGAGGAGAGGATTTTCAAAGTTTCACAATATGTTTCTTTTGAAAACCGCCCACCCCTGGGGCGGGGCCAATTTTGACCCCAGGGGCCATAATTTATATAACTTTTGTAGAGGACCTGAACATGATGCTATGTGCCAAATATGAAAGCTGAGAACCTTCCAGTTTCAGAGGAGAAGATTTTCAAAGTTTTCACTATATGTTTCTATTGAAAACTGCCCACCCCTGGGGCGGGGCCAATTTTGACTCCAGGGCCATAATTTATAAAACTTTTGTAGAGGACCTGAACATGATGCTATGTGCCAAATATGAAAGCTCAGAACCCTGTAGATTCAGAGGAGAAGATTTTCAAATTTTCACTCTATGTTTCTATTGAAAACTGCCCACCCCTGGGGCAGGGCCAATTTTGACCCCAGGGGCATAATTGATATAACTTTTGTAGAGGACCTGAACATGATGCTACATGCCAAAGATGAAAGCTGAGAACCCTGTAGATTCAGAGGAGAAGATTTTTAAAGGTTCAAATTGTTGACGCCAGACGACGGACATCAGACGATCACAAAAGCTCAGCCTGTCAGCACAAAAGCGCTCTGGTGAGCTAAAAACCATCTGGTCTGGATCTACTCTGTTTGCAAAGGCATGAAAAGACTCCCTTTTGCACTACATGTATTTCTGCTCCAAATAGTTTTGTTAATAACATTGTGTGTGTGTGTGGGGGGGGGGGGGGGGGGGGGGGCATGGCAAACATAGAAAACCTGTAAGGTTACACTTTATGAAGATTAGGTGTCCAGGAGCCTTATGACCTAGATCTGCTCTAATGTTGACCTAGATCTGCTCTAATGTATTGGTACAAGAAGTTCTTGGCAGCCAGTTTCCAAACGATTAATTCACGTCTACCATCTATTGGGACAATAGATTGTTAAGCCCATTTATCAGACGGTGCAGTTAAGATCAATGACACACAAATCCATCCATTATCATATCAACCTAATTGAACCTTTTGAATACAGAAAATTTGCAAACAGTGTAGACCAAATCAGAGGGTTGTTCTCTGTTCAAGATCTGTACTGTAAATTATGTCATTCAAAGTTTTCTAGTAAATTATATCATCTCATACTGAAAGGACTTTATCGTTAACCCATTCCCTCATATTGACGACTCTGTAGAAGTCACTTTGTGAAACCATTGTGATAAATAGAGCATTTGCTCCTATAGGAGCAAAATTCATGCTCTATTTATCACAATGGTTTCAAACTACAAAATTCTAAAATTTTCCTTTTCTATAGTTATTGCTCCTTTTCTGTAGACTTATTCAAAGAGATTGTATCTAAAAATAGCCTATGAGGTAATCGGTTAAACAATGATGGAGCATTGAAAGGGATAATGCATTTAATTCCCTTACAATGCATTAATATGGGCACAATTTGATAAAATCAAAATTGCTTCTCTATTTTAAGTCGGATTTCCGTAACAAGATATACTCCAAACAGATATCACAAGTCTGTATCTTTTTGCTATCCAGACATAAATCTGACGACATGGAGAAGTTCTTAACACATTATACCAAGTGATTTAATAATCATAGTCTATGAGATGGAAAACTAGACAGGATAAATGTGGAGATTGTAGGAGTCACTTCCACTGCTGCACAATAAGGAATAATTTGTCTGTACTTGATTGATAAATTTATGGTATTTAAAGCTGTGGACAAAAGGAATATTTAAGGAAATGTAAGAAAATATTTTGATATTTCTCCACATAACTTGTTCCTCAGAGACAATTCCAATGAGTAGAAGCAAGACAGAGTTTAGCATTGTACCAATAACTTGATTGTACTCTACTGATAAATGTGGTATTCCTTAAATAAGATGACAAACATTAACCCTTACCAAGCTGTTATAATACCTGCTCAAACTTGGATCTGCTGAAATTTTGACTACTTCCAATTTGAATGAGCTTTAGACAGACTAGTGTCAAACAGCTGGATCGTGATGAGACACCAAACTACTTGGCTTCACATCTGGTTCCAAGCTGTTTGCAAATGTGAGTCAGGTAGTGATTGACAGAAAGTAGTTATTGTCTGTGTTCATGTTCAAAGTAGCTTTTGTTTTTATATCTTTTGTCAAAAACATGATCAGAGTATTGAAGATTAACCCATTCCCTCATAGGCTATTTTTAGATCCAACCTCTTTGAATAAAAAGGAGCATTAAATAAAGAGAAGTAAATTGTTTTAGAATTTTGCAGTTCTGAAACCATTGTGATATAAATAGAGCATTTGCTCCTTAGGAGCAAATGCTTTATTTATCACAATCAGGTTTCAAACCGAGACTTTTACAGAGCCGTTACTGAGAAAGGCGTATTTATGAAGGACAAGGTTAATCCATTGAGAACACCTTCAAGCCTCTACAAATAGAGTAACCCACTGATCAGATACTGGGGTAGCTCTGAGAGATCAAGGTCTGCGCTGTTGGCTTATCCCTTTGCTTCATATAAACATCTTCAACCTTTGCAAACAGAGTAGACCCAGATCAGACGGCTCCTATAGGAACCGACTAATCCAGGTCTGCTTTCTGTTTGCCTATAGTATAACATAGATCTGATTTCAGTTTTAGCTCCAGCCAAAATGTCGTATATTCATATGCCATAATAAATAGTCATGATGTCATTACTTCTTACATAGACTATTTCTAGATCAATCCACTATGAATAAATCTACCGAAAAGGAACATTAACTATAGAAAAGGAAATTTTTTAGAATTTTGTAGTTTGAAACCATTGTGATAAATACAGCATTTGCTCCTATAGGAGCGAATGCCCTATTTATCACAATGGTTTCATAAAGTGACTTTTTACAGAGGCGTAGAAAGGCGTATTTATGGAGGAAAGGGTTAACTTAATAAGCTAATAAATATTCAAACATACATATGTCTTACGTGAATAACATTATTTGTTACGTGAATTATTCATGGAGTTAAAGGTTGATTCATCTGCATGCTAATGTAACCAATAAAAACCAACTCTCAGTTAAAACACACACTTCATGTTTTCCAACACCAATTTTTAAGTTGGTAACAAAAAATCCTGCCAGCTTGACAAATATCCAAATTCATGTAACATATACCCACATTCCAATGTGGCCTGTCAAAATATTGGCTCTTTCATATAATAACCACCAAACTATCTTCCATGCTACGTGCCAATTCTTGGCAACCTAAACACGAAAAATCCTGAAAAATACACAAGTCACATTCCATCTTACCAGGATTCAAATTATTTGATACCTCAAAACATTTTTTAAAAAGATCATTAGAATTTACATTGAAAAATTTGGAAGAAATCTCCGACAGATAATCACCAAGAATAATGTTCTCCCTCCAACAAACATAAAGGGAAAGCTTATGTATTGATTTTTCCTCAATTCCCAAGGATACTACAATGAAAACTGATCAGCAAACAATATACAAATATCATCCAATAATATGTCAAGATGTCATCAGTGTCTGCCCTTCAACCCTTTCCCACATATAAAGGCCTTGTCAATGCCTTTACAAATAGAGTAAACCTTAAAGATCAGACTGCTTCTACAGGAGCCGTCTGATCTGGGTCTGTTCTGTTTGCTTATGAAATAATATAAATATGATTCTACTGTTTTGGCAATTTCCAACTTTCCTGTGTTCATAATGCCAGATCTAAAACTTATTCTAATTAATATTCATTAGGTCATGAAATCTTGTATAAATATTCATTAGAGCTATGGTTCATCACTGAAAGCGTACAGAACTCTATACTGTATTGCACACTTCACCCTTTACTCCATAAATACGCCTTTCTATGACCAGACAGCTCCTTAGTATAGGCGCTGTCTGATCAGGGTTTGCTCTTAATGGTAAAATATAGAGATGATTCTAGTTTCTTCCATAAATATTTTACATTATTAATGTTCATATGACATTATAGAAATTCTTTTCATTAATATTCATGATGTTGTTTTTTCATGAAGATTCATGGATTAAGTTTAAACCCTTTCAACGATGAATTTTCAGACTACATGTTCTCATTATTAAGACTTAAAACAGTGCAGATCCTGATCAGAGGGCTTCTCTAGGAGCCCAATGGTCTGTTTCTATGCTGTTTGCAAATGACAAAGCATATTCATACATTTATATACAGTGTATTGTCATATTGTCTATAAACATTCATTGGCAACGTTAAATTTATATGGGAAGAGTCGTAACTAATGTTGGTAGATCTTGTTGCCCAACCTTTCTCAATCTTCATTGAAAAAAAAAAGGTTCCCATATAATAATCCCATATTCAAAGTGATAATAAAAGCATTTGGACAGATAAACATAAGTAAATAGTGCAGACCCAGAGGAAGCATTTGATCAGAATCTACACTATTTGCTACTATGTCAATTTATTTAAAAGTAATCAAAATGGTGCCAAATTGACTTCTTTACCATTATGGTATAAAGGAGAAATTAGGTGTCCATATACTTAGGGTAATTATGGTAACTGTAAACAATTTGCTAAAGGATTCTGAATGACACAAACAGTGCAGACCCTGTTCAAAGGCTCCCTTACGAGCCCTTTCATCCTGGTCTACACTGTTTGCAAATGACAGTGCATGTGTATACTGCATTCAATGGGTGAAAATTAATGTTTCATTTCTTTTCAAAAATACAGTCATACTTTCAAACTGAAGATCCTAATGTATTGAATCAAATGGGGTCAAATCCAGAAATAAATCCAAAAACTATGTGTTTCAATCTGAAACCATTTTCACAAAGACATGCACACACTAAGGCGCTTCTCACACCCTTGTTTTTTGCATAGCTGAAGAAACAGAGAATTGTGTCCCCTGACAATATTGCCTCTAAATCAATCACTTTTTTTTTATAATTCCATAAGCAAACAGAGCAGATTCTGATCAGATAATTGCTAATACAGGAGATGTGAAAAGTTGTTAGTGTAAAGGAGACAACTCTGAAATTTGCAAACATAAAATTCATTTATAGAGTTGTCTCCCTTCTCTATAAAAAAGCAAAACAAAACAATTTGACCAGTCGTCACTAAAAGGCAAAATCCACAAAAGTAAAATGGTCAACAGACAAAAACCTGGAAGTAAGAAACTGCTGGTGCATGTCACTTGAAATCAATGATTGCATGTTACTCATAACTATCAATGTGCCGTGTCTACCTGTCAGTTTTCTTGAGTACCTTATTGACAATAACATTTGACACATATTTGATAAGAATACAAGGCTGGTCAGAATAACATTAACAATTGTCAGAATAACATTTACCAGTAACTATTTGCATGTCTACAGTTAGCAACGAATCTTTAATTATCTTTAGACAGTTCGGATCAATATTAACCATAATGCAATGCGGCTACTAAGACTTATCATATTTTTGTAAAAATAAATGGAAAAAATGTAGCACTGGCGACAAATTATGGAGATGACATTTGCTTAACTTGCAAACATTCTAGTAATATCTTGTAGCCACTTGCCCACTGCAAAACATCTCTTCTGCTTAACCCTTTTACTTCATAAATATTCAGGTTAGAAATAATGACATGAATATTAATTAGATTAAATGTTATAATACCACATGGACACAGGATCTTTTGACCATGGCAGAAACAATAAATCGTATCTATAATACACTGTACATCATAAATAAACAGAGCAGACCCTGATGAGATTGCTCCTATAGGTGCCTTCTAATAGGAGTCTACTCTATTTGCAAAGGCGTAGAAAGTTATGGAATGAAGGGTTGCATGCTGAGAAATGGTGTAGTCTGCTGCTGAATTGTTGTCTGCTGCTCATCCATTGTCTGCAACATTTTCAAAACTATTACTATTCTTTCTGATTTTCAGAAGTTGAGTCTGAGCAACAAAAAGTTTGGCTCTCAGATCAGGCCCCACCTTTTGTTGGGCTAGATCTGGATCCAAACAGTTTCCAAAGATCATAAATGACAGGAGAATCTACTGGTAGCATGCAAAGAGTTATAGACAAAATCTTTTCTTCAAAATTGTTATTATGTCAAATAGTCAGGATTCTTATCTCATCTGGATCCAAATTTTTGGCAGAGATAATAATGGCACTAATTAAAATCATAATTTTAGTCTTTAAGATGTTTCCAGAAAATGTAACTGCTTTTTGAGTAAAGTGAGTTAACCGTTTCTAAGAACCAGATCAGATGGCACCTATAGGATCAAGGTCTTTTATTTTTTATCGGGTGTTACATCGTTCTACGTCATTTGAGCAGTATTTCAGTCATATATCACGATGTCCTGAGCTAATTACAGGTGGAGGAGGACCCCAGAGGTTCTTCTGCACATGGAAGAAATTGCACTGTTTCATTCACAGAAGTAGATCCAGGTAGAACCATTGACCAACCCCAAGCCAGCTGGAAGGCTTCCTCGCATGAAAAATCTAAATGCCCAGACTGGGATTTGAACCCACACAATTGAGGAGCTAAGCGATTGTCAGTGGAAGACCATAACCGCTTGGCCACGGAGGCCTCCTGATCAAAGTTCGGGTCTGCTCTATTTGATACTGACATGATATACATCTGATGCTACTATTTTGGTCCGAGCAAAAAATATTCCTTGGAAAGGTTTACATTAAAACTGTTTGACTAATAACTATTCATTATGTCATTATTTCTTTCATGAATACTAAATGGGGAAAGGGAAACAAAAGCTTCAATGAATCAGATGAAATGAAATGAAAGTGCAACATATCAGAGTTGTAGCAGACTTTATTTTTTCAGCATGAGACAAGTTAAAACAAGAGCTGTCCGCAGACAGCGTGCTCCACTTTCTTTAGTGCTGGATAGTGTAGTGGAAGTCTAAGTCAGAAAGGGGAGATAACAACAGCAAAATTAACTTTAGGGTTACCTACCCTTGTGAAATGGACCCCCCTTGTAATAGTTAGTATGTATACCAAAGATGAACCAAATATCTTGGACAGTTTCTGAGACATGGACCTGAACATAAAACTTAACCAACAATGAAAATTCTAAGTCGAAAAAGGGGCATAACTATGGCAAAATTAATTTTAGGGTTACCTACCCTTGTGAAATGGGTTCCCCTTGTGATAGTTAATATGTATACCAAAGATGAACCAAATATCTTTGACAGTTTCTGAGACATGGACCTGAACATAAAACTTAACCAACAATGAAAATTCTAAGTCGAAAAAGGGGCATAACTATAGCAAAATTAATTTTAGAGTTACCTACTCTTGTGAAATGGCTTCCTCTTGTGATAGTAAACATACATACCAAATATGAACCCAATATCTTTGATGGTTTCTGAGAAAAGGACCTTAACAAAAAGGTTAACCAACGCCGACGCCGACGCCGACGAGAGGGTCATGACAATACCTCCACTTTTTGAAAAAGTGGAGCTAATGATGCTGACTTTACAATGCATACAGTGGAGAGGGGGAGATTTAATCCCTCCAACACTGAATTTTCAGAGTGGAACAGCCCATCAGTATTTAACAATGGAGTCCTATCAGCTGTATCGAAGGCTAAAACTTGCTAAAGGATTTTGAATGACAAACAGTGCAGACCCTGATCAGAGGGCTCCTAGAGGAGCCCTCTGATCTGGGTCTATACTGTTTGCAGATGACAGTGCATGCGTGACCCACATTCAAAGTGTTAAATGTCTGAAAATATTTCCAGTAAATAGTGTACACTACTGTTAGAAAACATCATCTCTCAACCTGCCAACTTTCATTCTCCTGAATTCTCTTATTGTAATCTTATAATACAGACCATTGTATATCAACTTTCTCTATTGCAGAACCCAATATATCCAGTCATGTCTACGGTGTAAAGAGTATTAAACAGAGACTTTATTGTGGTTCTACATGTAAAATGTCTGAAATATATTTGAGAATTGAGCTCTGGAAATTAAAGATTTGGCCAATTTTTATATGCTTTTTCTCCACTAAGCACAGCTGTTGCACACAGCAGCTTTCACTCAGAGCAACAGGCTTCCTGTTCACATACTTTCTAATGAAAACTTACTCACTATGCTGAAATTCTGGCACGGACTGAGCTGCTATATCATATGGTACAGCCCAATATACTCAGCTTAACCTTTAGTCCATGACTATTTATGTAAACTATAATGCCTGTATGAATATTTTTTAACTGACTTTTTATAATGGCATAATATAAACTTAGGAAACTGCTCCTACCATCTACTTTAATAACATGTGTTTGGTCATTTTTAGAGGGATTCTACAATAATTTATATTCATGATATTTTAAATCTTATATGAATAGTCATGGAGTAAAGGATTAAACCAAGCACAAGAACAAATGGGCAAATACATAATATTTATAAATTGCATAAAATATTTCAAATTAAAAAGAGCACAGAAGTACTTCAATATTTGACTCAAAACAGCTGTGGGAACAGCATAACAATTTACTCCACAATAGGTATGCCTTAATCAACACATTTGCAAGCAACATAGACCCACAGATCAAATGGCTCCAGTAGGAGCCGTCCGATCAGGGTCTGCTCTGTTTGCATTTGGAATTGTATAGAACTGATTCTACAGTTTTTTCCAAAGGTCAAAAACATCCTCAGCTATTAAATACTTATCATTGCATTAGTAGTTGCATGAATATCCATCAGGTAAAGGGTTAAAAGGCATTAAGTATCAATTGATTGTACATTAAAACCTTTCTATAAAGGCCACTAAATTACATCAAGTATTTTGTGTCAAAGGCAGGTGGCTGCTTAAAGCAAGGTGAAAGTGAAATAGAACGCTCCTATAGGAGCGTTCTTTTTTACTTTCACCTTGCTTTATACAGCCACCTGCCCTAAACACCAACTAATCAACACAATTTAGTGGCCGTTATAGAGAGGTTTTACTGTATATTGTTAACAATTATACCAGTAAATTGATTGTTTCTAATCCATTACAAACCTTATGATTCCCCATTGCACCTCTAATCCTTGTACTCCTAACAGAAAACTTTTCATACACAGAAAAACAACCCCCTTCGTCTATCTCCATCTCAAACTCCGACAGAGTCATAATATATAAAGAGCCTGAAATAACTCACTGCAATGTTCAGTGAAAATACCTGGAGTAGGGAAACGCTTCACTTTTAAACTAAACAACCTCAAGGATTGGTTTGAAATTTTCAAGTTTCCATGAAGATTAGACTTGTTCTTTACATGGTCAATATTTGACTGACAAAGTCTTGGGGTAAACAATGCATTAGACAATTAGGATGCTGGGTACAAATAGGAATGAAACTTTACATATTGTACAAAAAACATCTCAATATTTATTTTAAACTTGAATGTATCCTTGGAACAAAACCATTCCAACTAGCTGTTGAGTCTAACCTTATTATTGTAGTTTATCTCTATCATCTGTGGTTAAAATTAATCACCTTTGAAAGCAAATAAACATTCTAATTTCTATTTAAAAAAATCAGTTGTCCATTATTTTCAGTTCCTTAAGCTCAAAATTTTCTTGATTTTATTTTTAGAGTTACAAATCTAAAGCTTGACACTGACCTTTGAGCTCAGCATTCTCTTACTGGTATTTTCCTCTACATCCTTATGAAGTTTGACTGAAATCAACTGGTTACAGTGACTGTGACATTAACAGTTTAACTCTTAGAATGCTAAAGTAATTGTGCCAAAACTGTAAAAGCTATTTTTACTTCTAATAGTCTCAAAAAATTGCAGCCTTTAACCCATTCCCTCATATTGACGCCTTTTGACATTCTGTAAAAGTCATTTTTGAAACCACTGTGATAAACAGAGCAGTTGCTCCATGGGAGCAAGTTTTCTTCTTTCTAGAAAATGCCCCCATACAGTAGATTTATTTAATGAGGTTGGGTCTGAAAATAGCCAATGAGATAAGGATTAAGAGTCAAACGGTTTGGATCCAGATGAGAGGCCGGGTTACTCAGATAATTAATATTCATACATTCATTAAAATCAATCATCATTTCTCACATGATCATTGATTCATGAGGGAAAGGTTTATGCAACTCCTGTAGATTCATTTACTGGTCACTATAAATACACTGTATGAATTAGAACTCTGGCAGCAAATTCATGATAAGCTTTACAAACAATGTAGACACCCAGTAACTCCATGTTTCATCAAGATCCAAACTGTTGGACACTCTCGTCCTCATTTTTGAATTAACAGTGGAGAAAAATTGTAGCAGACGACAATGTTAGCAGATAACAATTAGTTGGTATGCAAAGAATTAATTAAGGGCGTTAAATGAGCTGTAAGAGAATAAACAAAGGAGAGTTTTCAATGAGACTGATGATATTAGTTCACAGATAAGTATGACAAACCTTTGTTTGATTGCCAATCTGCAGTGTAATTAACCCTTTAAGGCTTTGAATGCTCAATTTTTGAAGTGGACTGGTCCATCATCGTTTAATGATCGAGTCCATTCAGTATAGGAAAGGCTTAAATTTGTAAGACAATTTTCAAGCACAAATAAATCAGTCCCTGATCAGAGTAGAGGAGCTTTCTTATTTGGGTATATGCTATTTGCAAATGTCAGTACATTTATTTCCTGCATTCAAAGGTTTGAGCTTGCACCAAATTCTTCACCCTTTTAATGCTCTAAACAAGATGATTAGCCTGCACAAGCAATTGAATTTGAGATCTTGAAGAGCACTTGAAGGACAGAACTATAGACCTGAGTCTGCACGGTTTGGCAAATCAACTCCTAGCAAACTTATAATGTAACTGATGTTTGAAAACATCTGATGTCTGCTTCAATCCCCATGTATTTAAATTTCTTCTATTTGTTAAACATTTTTACCTGATACACAATTTTTTCCATTTGCAAATAGAGAAGACCCAGACCAGATAGCGTTTATCCATTTGCAAATAGAGTAGACACAGATCAGATAGCATTTATCCATTTGTAAATAGAGAAGACCCAGATCAGATAGCGTTTATCCATTTGCAAATAGAGAAGACCCAGATCAGATAGCATTTATCCATTTGCAAATAGAGTAGACACAGATCAGACAGTGTTTATTCATTTGCAAATAGAGTAGACACAGATAAGACAGCGTTTATCCATTTGCAAATAGAGTAGACACAGATCAGACAGTTTTTCAATGGAATGATCGAATGAAAACTAGAAAATTGTGTCTGTAAGACACAGCGATACCCCGTGGTGGTGCTTGCCTAGCTGCATGTAAAATTCCTAAGTAATTTGACCTTGATCTTGGGCTTGTGGGCAGCATGGGCTGAGTGCGCAATGAAAGTATGGATGGTGTTCAATATGATGTATAATTATATGCAATTCCATGCCAATAGCTATAGTGGTTAGTGAGATATAAGACAATGAAAAACTGTGACAACCAACTGCACATAAATGTGACAACCAATTGCACATAAAATTTCCAAGTCTTTTGACCTTGACCTTGAGCTTGCGGGCAGCATGGGTGGGGTGCCAAATGATAGCACAGATGGTGATTAATGTGTATGTGAAGTTTCATGTGTATAAGTGTAGAAATTACTGACATATAACACTTGAAATCAAAGCGTTGTAGACGCTGCAGTATTATTTGCATGGTATCAATCTGATATCGAATAAGTTCGCTTTGGCATGGAATTACGTATCTATAAGGGAAGGCATTAACACAAGTGGTTATTATCACACTGACCACTCGCAGTTATGGGCGTGATTACCTAATCTCTTGCACAAGGTCATCCGACTCGCGATTCTTTATTCATTGATTATTTTCATTCAATTTATGATCACGTGATTTCTTCATGTGACTGATATTTGTATATCCGTGCGCCCTTCTTACACATTCCTATATTTTGTCGGTTTTGTTTATTTTTGCACATACTAAGCCGAAGCTTATGTTTAGGCATTTTCATGTCAGATATAGTATACCACGATTGGTTCCGGATGCCACTTTATTAAACACCCTTTGTATCCATCGAATGCAGGTCAGTAAATTGCACTATTTTGTCAGGCCGGCGAGGGTACCATGGGTTAGGCTGTGGAACGCCATCTTCGTATTCTCTTGCTTCGCAAAGAATACAAAAACTGTGAAAACCAACTGCACGTAAAAGCGTGACACACGGACATGTGCATGTGCAAAACATAATGCCCCCTGACTATCGTCAACGGGGGCATAAAAATGACAAGTTTAGCGAGATTATTATTTTTTGATGCTTATAAATGTTAAATACATGTATTGTAGGTTTTGCACCCTTGATATCTGAGGGTGTGAGTATTGGTACGGTATGCAGAGGGTAAGTGACAATTTTCTTACTATTTTCTTACCCTTTATAATTCCATTAATATTTACCTCATGAATATTCATGTCAGAAATAATGGCACAATGAATAGTTAGATGGCATATTATATAAAGATGACATATTAACATGTATGAAATTTTTGCCAAAACAGAACCTGTAGAATTAGATCTGTTACAAGATACTCCATAAGCAGACCCTGAATTCAGATCTGATCTGGGTCTACTCTGTATGCAAAGGCATACAAAGGCGTATAGATGAAGGAAAGTGTTAAATTTCCTGGTTGCTTAACCAATGTTGGTGGGCTTCTTTTCTATTTATAAATATCAATGTTGCATGGAAACGATAAAATTTAAGAACTTGGTATTTCAACTTAATTTCCAACCTAATCCACAAAACTCATACACTCTAAGAAATGTGTAAATTCAACCAGAATTGTTTAGGCCAAGTTTCACTTCCTTGAAGACATGTTTCTCATTAATTTTATCTGCCAAAACAAAGAAAGCTAAACATTATAAATCAGGTATCCTAAGGTTTATTTAAACAGTAGAGATGAACCCTTTACTCCATTATAAACTATGCCTCTCTACCCCTTTGTAAACAGAGCAGGAGCCGTCTGATCAGGGTCTGCTCCGTTTGCTTATGAGATAATATAGATATGATTCTACAGTTTCTGCTATGGTCAAACATTTCTGTGTCCATGTGATATTATAACAATTAATATAATTTAGATATTCTATACCCTTACAAAAAGTTTTACCATATATAGGCAGCCCATTAGATGATTCACCCTAAGATCAATATTGATATGTCCACTAGCTAGTTTGTAATGCTGATTAAGTCACTTAATCAACTACATTTTAATTATCTATAATGTAGTAACAGTGTGTACAACCTGATCATATTGCTCATTTAAGAGCTGTTTGATCTGGTGTGCACTCATAATTAGCCCTTAGTCATAATTTAGGGTAGTTACTGTACCATATCACGTTTTCTACCCAAAAATAACCCATGGTTCATTGAATGTATAGTATACTTCCTAGAATAAATGTACATTTTGAACTGTTCTCCATCTGTTGAGTAAACAATATAAATAGCTTAATACATACTTTTACTAAACTAAAGAATGGTAACTCCTATCCTTATAATTAACTGACATTTTGTCATGAACCCTTACAATGCTGAGTGGATTATAGCAATTGAGTGTTAACTAAAAGAGTCCATTCAGTGTGAAAGGCTTAACCCATTACCTCACAGGCTATTTTTTAGATCCAACCTCTTTGAATAAATCTACCGAAAAGCAGCGTTAACTATAGAAAGGGAAATTTTTTAGAATTTTGTAGTTCTGAAACCATTGTGATAAATTGAGCATTTGCTCCCTAAGGAGCAAATGCTCTATTTATCACAATGGTTTCAAAAAGTGACTTTTACAGAAGCGTAGAAAGGCATATTTATGGAGGAAAGGGTTAAACTTGCTAAGATTTTGAATGACAAACAATGCAGATCCTCATCTGTTTAGGGCTCCTCTAAGAGCCCTCTTATCTGGGTTTACACTGTTTTCAAATGACAGGGCATAAAAAAAAGTATGTGTCGTGAGTGTTCAACAGGGAAACAAATTCTCTGTCAGTCTTAAATCATACTGAATAGTTAACCTTTGAATGACAGTTAAACATTAATGTGTATGTTTATACAATAATTCATTGCTTCATGAATATTTATTAACTGAATTAAGCAAATAGAGTAGAACCTGACAATTTAAGAAGCTGTCTGATCTGGGTGTACTCTGTTTGCAAATGGTTAAAAGGCATATCTATAGAATAAAATTTGGTTAATAGACTATCAAGCAACTTCTGCCCATACTGATAAAATTTTAGTAACTGAACTTCATTCTTTGACCAGGCCAGCAGGGCAGTTTAAACCTTAATTTACATGAATATTCATGTAAGAAATTATCACACCATGAATATAGTTAAATTAATTTTGTATTATTATTATTATTATATTTTTAATGACACATGAACACAGGAATGTTTGGCAATGGCAGAAGCTCTATAGAATTGTACTTATATTCTATCATAAGTAAACAGAGCAGACCCTGATAAGGTGGTTCTTATAGGAGCTGTCTGATCTGGGTCTACTTTGTTTTCAAAGGCACAGAAAGGCGTATTTATGGTGTGAAGGGTTAATAAATGATTATTAGAAGTGATGGATCATCCCATTGTGAAACATTCAGCATTCCAGGGTTAAACTTGAAAGTGAACACTCAAATAAAAATTCAATGCTGATGAGACACAGAGTTGAAAGATGTTGCAGCTGTTCTAGTCTGAGTCTACACGGATACTCTTCAGTAACTTCCATACAGGGTATGGCAAAACCTCCCAGTCGAAAATGACGGTCATATGACCATGGTCTACCATGAACTACCGTGGTATTCCACGGTAGTTCATGGTCGTACAACCATGGTATAACGTGGTCGACCACGTTTTGTTAAATGGCACCACAGTTTTTGGTGGTCAACTAGACCACGGTTAACCGTGGTCTAAAAACCATGAAGGACCACGGTCGACCGTGGTCTTCTAACCATGAAAGACCACGGTCGACCGCGGTTTAACCATCAAAAACCACGGTCAACCGTGGTCTTATAACCATGAAAGACCACGTTCGACCGCGTTTTAACCATAAAAAAACACGGTCGACCGTGGTCTTTTTCTCATGAAGACCACGGTCAATCGTGTTTTAACCATGAAGGAACGTGGTCGACCGTCATCAAAAACCACGGTCTACTGTAAATTACCATGAAAGACCACGGTCAACCGCAAAGAATTTAAGAAAATGTGATTAACCAAATGTGATCAACCATGGTCATCAACCAAAGGATGTGGTTCTTTGTGTTTTAAATGGTGCAAGGAAATCAGAAAGCATCAGTGCCCAGACATGCTCAGATAAATATATAATAAAAATAAATTTCAGCGTCGTAATTTTATTATTATTTATAACCAAAACTAAAATAAATCAACAGTTGACCAGAATCACTATTTACGCTCACTCAGTCAAGGTATGACTCGATTTCTCAACCAAACCCTATAAACAAGATTCTTGCATAAAATGGCAGTCTCAGGGGGTGCATTAACAAGAACTATAACGGGCCGTAATAAGGCAATTCACGTGCCGTTGTTGCCCGCTTAGAATGTAAATAAAGACTGGCTATATATAGATACGTTGGAAAAAATTCAAAATGGGTTCCGTAATTTAAATAATTATACATTTTAGATTTTATACGTTATAAAATAAATATGTAACATATACTGCTTATCGATCATTTTTTTCATCAGTTTTTTACTTTTCTTTACTACTGTATATAAAGTTATCATGTGTTTTTTCAAATACTCTTGTAATTTTGTTTTTTGTTTCGTTGTTAGCGTGCAAAAGTTTTATCTTTATCAACAACTCATTCAGATTGCTTCGTCACTTCGTCATACTGATAACAGTTGGTACTCAACTTAGTTAACCCTTACAATACTAAATTTTCAAATCAACCTTTCAGTCTTCTGATAAATGTCTTCATTGTGTCTGGACGTGTCCTGGGGGTGTTTGTTTACACAGTATTTGTAAGACAAACAGTGCAGACCCTGATCAGAGGGCTCCTTCAGGAGCCTTCTGATCTGGGTCTACATTGTGTGCAAAGGATGTATAGCTATATTCTGTTACAGTACTACATTGGTTAACCCTTTACCCAATAGCCTGTTTCTAGTTATCAAGACAGCCCCTGCTAAATGTTCAGTCATTCTTCATGAAGAATTCATGAAACAAATATGAAGTTTTCATGAAGGAAATTCATGAATTCTTCATGAAGAAGTAGTGAAGATAAAATGGCACAGTTCTAAAAATATTCTAAATAATTAGCAAATGCATTTTTTATGAAGATAGAAAAAGCATAAAAAATTCTTCAAATCAACCAGATTGTTATTCAAGAAGAATTCATGAACACTTCATGAATTAAAATTCATATAATAATCATTAAACTTCAACTTCATGAAGAGTTCAAGAAGAAAAAATCATTTCACTTCTACTGAATAAATCACGGATTTTTTGCTATAAAAACTATTGTGCCATTTTATCTTCACTTCTTTTTCATGAAGACTTCAAGAGTAAAACTTCACTTCTTTTTTAGGAAGAATTAAAGAGTAAAACTTCACTTTTTTTTTCATGAAGAATTCATTAACAATCGCTCATTAAAACTTCATAACAAATGTGACTTTTAAGCTGTTATATCTTCATGAAGAATTCATTAACAATCACTCATTAAAACTTCATAAAATATGTGACTGTTAATGATTAAACCGAGAGGCAGTATGTCTCTTAGGCATCAATTTTCCATTGTCTGTCTATCCATCACACTCTTTTTAGCTGTCATTTTGGTGGTTATCTTCATAGAGATTTTAAATTTCACATGTCTTCCTTTCAATGTGTGCAATAATTTATTCCCCTTTTGTTGGCGGCATGTGACTCGTGTTCTGTGAACTCCTCTGCCAGTCAGGAGATGTTCGTTTACACACTCAGTTTCACCCTCTGTGTCCATCAAACTATCCTTTACATTCACTGGGCTCCTTTGAATGACTAAAAGAAGAAAAGAACATTACAATGTAACACAAAATGCACTAACTGGCAACCTTGAACACATAAAAGCAGGCATTTCATATTTATTTGCAAATCAAACAATGAGTATGCTGTGCTCAGTTGAGCTATATCTCCTACTTACATACCAATATTCAGGGATAATCAATTATTTTGTACACACACACACACACACCAGAGACATATACATACACAATGTATGTATATTTCTCTTCACACACAAGCCTTTTAATTTTTTTATTAATCGGAATTTGGAAAATATCTTTAAGTAAATTCCAATTGAAATCGAGACAAATTTATTAGAAACTGACAAAAATTGGATATGGGTTATTCATGCTGCTCACTACACATTTCAATGAGAACGTTGATAGATAACAGTAATCATAAATGTATAAAGCCAGTACAAAGCCAGTCACAACACATTTTTCATGATCTAAGAAAATATTTCAAACGCAACCACCGAAAACTTGCTAAAACTGATGAATTTGTAATCATGAAATATAATTCTATTAGATACTAAACGCTTATAAGTGGATGTTTCTTGTTTTTAAATGATTCAGAGGGATTTTGATTCTACTAGTATTTTAAACGGGAACAACATGTCGCATTTGCCCTGGGTCCTGGGGTCAAAATTTATAGAGTAATATGACTTACTAGCAATTATAATTGGCGAGTACTTGCTTCCAGCGAATTCCACTATGGTTTGTTGTCAACTAAGTTGCTGTCCAAAACCGAATTCCTAAATAGTTAATACGTACACAAATTTCGTTTCCTCCCGTAAACGAGGTTTTCAGAAATGTCCACCATTTTGAACTTTTGGTACGCATGCGCGGAAAACATGTGGCCAAGCATAGATCGACGAAAATGTCCGATACGATTCGTTATCTGCCGGTATGAATACATATATTTAGAATAAGGGATTGCGAGTGACAGAAAAACGTTCAAAGAAAAGCGTTACATTTCATTTCCTGCATAATTTTTCTGTTGGCACAATTCTTCTGACATAAAATTACGCTAAAATTGGACTTTCCAAATACGACGAATGGGCGATAGTTTCCGTGTTTACGTCATAAGTACTGTGTTCATAAGGCATATGCGACCCCGAACCAAGACGGAATAAGACGAGTAGTTACGAATGCAGACCGAGTGTGCATATGTGTACACTGCAACCAGAAATGGCGAACTCTGTTTGGATGTTGGTAGAAAGTTTCAAAAGTGGAGAATCATCGATAACAATGAGAGACGTTCAACCTTAGGACAAACATATACATAACAGTAGATAAACGTAATCTTCAGTCATGAAGGAGTATTGTTTACTCGAAGAAGAAAGTTCAGTGTAAAGCAGCTGAAAGATAAGACGTGTTTCGAGAGGCCGAAAAATCCACGTTCAGTCTGTGAAATTACAGACCGCACGCTCGCCCTGGATCGACTGACGAGTAAGTTTTTTTTTGAAAAGTAACATTTATATATGTATGTAAATCATATTCACTCTCGAGTGTTAAAATTATAGTCTGATATATGCGCTATAACAAGAACTTTGCAGCCAAAGTCGATCTCTCAAGAAAGTCGCGAAAACACATAACACTGTAGATAACAAGCACGTCCGTGATTGCTATTTGTAACAACGAAGTAATGTTCTGCATTTTATTTGTGTTTTAAAATAGACATACACAGACATGTTATATCCAAAAGTGATTTGGTTTGTATATGCTGTAAAGTTCAGTGGTAAACATTAGTTGCACAAAATGATCATTTTCGATAGAATCAGAAATCAATATTCACACTTAGACTGTATATACAATGTAACATGCTACGATTTTGGACAGTATAAGACTTGAAAATTTAGCAAATCGATCTGTACATTATTGCAATTATTTGACTTATCATTTATTATAAAATATTAAGAAAATGATGAGGAAATTTGCATTGCAACCAATTAATTTTTATTTTCAAAAAATCCTCTATACAATCTGTGGAAGTTTGAGCCAATGTGTAAAATGTCACTATTTACAGTGCCTTTTTTGGCCATTTTTGTTTTGTCCAGTGATGTTTGAAAAGTTACTGGTTAAAATGGCCAGTGATGGTCAAGTTAATTTCATACACTGCAAATGTCAAAGGCATTGATTAAGTACAGTGAAACTGCTGAAAATTCACACATAATGAATAGCAGTTCTGTGAAGGTTTCATACCCAAATATTTCCCCTCATTTCACACCATACTAACTGTTCACTTGACTGTACTTTGAATTTGTTTAGACTGATTTTAACTGTTTTTCACAGAAATGATGATTGGCTATACCTATATAAGTAGATCATAATATAGTAAAAATAAAAAAAGAAGCCTACGTGTATACAATTACTTTCATTGGATTTACCTGTGACAGATATAGATGGCTGTATAAGAACTGTTTAAAAGGAAATTTAATGTGTCAATTAAGTCACAGTCATAAATAAGAATCACCTGTCCTAATTGGTTATAATTTTATATATTTAAACAAGATAATTGGAATATTAAATCAATAAAAATAATTGTTTCTTTCAGGATAGGACCATTCCCAAAGAACATTGTCATGAAACATGTGAAGTGCTGACAAGAAGATGTACATGTGGAAGTCCAAAGATGAAGCGAAGATAGTTCAGTGTTTCTTCATGAGCAGCAGCTGGTGACATAGTTGCCATACAACTTATTTTGTGTACAATATGCTTGATGACAATTCTTTTTAATAGTTTGTAAAAAGCTAAAAGAGACATAGTTTTAAATATGGAGGAGAATGGTGGACATCATGGTTTTTTTTCTAACAAAAGAAACAAAACCATTTCTCTTATAAATGTCTGTGGAAATAATGTTGCAGAAAGTTTTTCTTGTGAAAGTTAATTAGACCAATATGTTAAGTATTGACGACCCGCAATCTGTTTGGCTACATTGATAAAAAAATATACACTGAGAAAAAAAGGGAAGTGAAACATTGTTTTATTGTTTGTAGCTCTGAAATTATTATAGGAATAGTAAAATTATATACTGATCAAACAAATCATTGGAAACCATCATCAGAATCCATACAATGCACAGTAAACAATGAATAGTTTTATGTGTTAGTAATGAAGAATTGAGCATTTAGCTATCTGCTTAATGCAGGATGAAAGTCAGACAGAAAGCTTGAAAATGCTTGCTGCATGACTTTCATCCTGCATTTAGCTGCCACCTGATTTAGAGGTCAATAATGATACTTGATTTTGTGTTCAAACTTTCTGTGTTTGACTGTATATGCTTACTCTATCCTATAAACACCTTAAAGCTTTATTTTGCCTTTGCAAACAGAGTAGACCCAGGTTAGACAACTCTAGTAGGTACCGTCTAATTGGGGTCCAGTCTACTCTGTTTGCTTTTGAAATTTATATGGTAATGTAGTTCCTAGTTTCTGCCATGGCCTAAATTTCATGTGTTCATATTTCTTTATGAAAATCCAGCTAATAAATATTCATGATTTCATTAATTATCTCTTTCTAAATGTTCATGAGGGAAAGTGTTAATGCATCATATGGCAGTGGTCATAAACGCAGGGTATGGATAGGGGATTCATGAAAAAATCTTGATTGTTTCATAATGTCACCAGTAAAGATTTTTTTATGAAGTTAGTTACAAAACCGGTGTTTTTAAGAGCCCTGTATATTCCTTAACTGTTTTAAGGTTTTAACTGTAGTTGAATAAATTGACCAAGACAGACTTTATGTGAAATTAAATGATGTTAGTAATATTTTAATGTACCTTGTTTTTGTTGATCAATGAAGAAAACTAAATCTAAGTAACCCATTTAACTGCAGCCTTTATGACATTTGATGATAGTCATAACCATGGTGTAATGATTTAATATGTTGACTATAATCTAATTCATGTCTCAATTTTTTAAACTTGTTCCACCACGGTCATTCATGGTGTAAATTTTGAAAACAAGTTTCTGACCATGGTCAAACTTTTTTGACCGTGTTAGACCATGGTCAAACTCCTGACTCAATGTTTCTACCATGGTTGACCACGGTCAACAGTTTCTGACCGTGGTTGACTATGGTCGAAATAAATTTGACTGTGGTAGACCACGGTAGACCGTGGTCCTGAACATGGTTTTTGATGGTTGACCACGATAAAAAATGGTCGACCGTCAAATACCGTGCTGACCATGGTCGACCGTGGTCATCATTTCGTCTGGGCTGTCTTAAAACAGGCATTTTTCTGGCAACTAAATGGGTCCATTAAAAGACCCATTCCAATGTAAAATAGGTAACAATTTTCTTAATCTATTAATTAATGAGAAAAAAATCCCAATAGAGACCAAATTTTGATTAATAGCCTTTATTCATGTATGAACAGAATGGCATCATGCATGTAAACTAGCTGTATTTTTATAATAATATAGTTTTATGAACACACAAATATTTAACCATGGCAGTAAGTGTAGAATTAGATCTTTATTTATTATGTCCTATATGTTATTATGTTCCTATAGGAGCCAGCTTATCAGGGTCTACTCTATTTGCAAATTAAGGAATAGAACAGTGTATTAAGCTAAACAAAATGCAAAATAAGTAAAATGGGACTAAAAATGTCTTCCAAATCATTGAGCTCAAGTTTAACACACAAAAAATCCCAATTAACAATTTCCAAAAATTTAAAGAAAAAGGCCTGTTACTACCTTACATGAACATTAATGTAAACAAGAAGGCCATGATGGCCCTGATATCGCTCACCAGACAATCAGAGGAGAAGATTTTCAAAGCTTTTATTATAATCTTTCTATAGAAAACTGGCCACCCTGGGGTGGGGCCAATTTTGACCCCAGGGGCATAATTATTGTAGAGGACCTACCTGAACATGATGCTATGTGCCAAATATGAAAGCTGAGAACCTTCCAGTTTCAGAAGATTTTCTGTATGTTTCTATTGAAAACTGGCTACCCCTGGGATGGGCCAATATTGACCCCAGGGGTATAATTTATACAACTTTTGTAGAGGACCTGAATATGATGCTATGTGCCAAATATGAAAGCTGAGAACCTTCCAGTTTCTGGAGAAGATTTTCAAAGTTTTCACTATATGTTTCTATAGAAAACGAGGCACCCCTGGGGCAGGGCCAATTTTGACCCCAGGGACATCATGAATTTATATAACTTTTGTAGAGGACTACAGATGATGCTATGTGCCAAAGATGAAAGCTGAGAATCCTGTAAATTCAGAGGAGAAGATTTTTAAAAGTTCAAATTGTTGACGCCACAGGCCGACGCAAAACGGACATCAGGCGATCACAAAAGCTCATCCTGAGCTCTGGTGAGCTAAAAATAATGACATCATGAATATTAATTAGATGAAGTTTTAAATTGGCAAAAGAAACAGAAAGTTTTGGCCACAGACAAAACTTATTAGAATCACATCCATATTATTACACTATATTTAGTAAACAGAGCAAACATACAGGTCATCTGAACGGGTCTCTGTTTGAAAAGGTAAAGGGTTAAGCAACCATCTGTGAAAAAAAGTCTTTTTGCAAAGCACAAGACAGGTGGTAGCTTAATCCTTTCAATTAAAGGAAAGGGTTAACCCTTTCCTTGTTCTATATTTAGACCAAATTTCAAGACCTACTGAATATTGAAATGGACAAAATGGTTTTAATGAAATATTGATGGTGGAATATTAACGTTATTTTAGAAACTAAAGAAACAGATATACCAAATAAATTAATTCCATAAGCAAAGAGAGCAGACCCTATCAGACGGCTCCTATAGGAGCTTCTAATCTGGGTCTACTCTGTTTGCAAATGCGTGAAAACACGTTTATATGAAGGGAAGGGTTAATGCAAGCCAGAAGTGAATGCAGAAGGCTGAGTAGCTTGTAGAGACAGACAAACAGATAGACGACAGACAGACAGACACAGAAAAACAGAATTACGCTTTTTTTCACATACTGACAAAAGCTATAATAATCACTCAATCATTGATCAAAGCACATGTGGGTGATAGACAAACTAATGCAGTACATACCACTAACAGACTTCTATTTTCTTCCTTAAAGCCCATATTGCTGTTTTATAACAATACTTGTAACACTTTAACACTAAGAGTCTTTTGATAGTTGACTGCTCATGTCTATATAACAGTATGATAATGACCTAATTTCTATCGTGACTTGACTAAGTGTTACTATGACAATGCTTTTGGGATAAATATATACTGGTACATGTGTAGATGAAATACCCATTTACGGTTCATGGAATCAGTCGTGACGTATATATAATACATTTGTACACTGAATCATGTTTCATAACCTTACACTTCAGTAACTTTATTCAATACCACTTACTATACAAACATATGCCACAACCACAACACACTTTGACAGATTATTGCCAATTTATTTCAATTCAAGAAGCTTAAGGTAGATCAAGATTAGTAGCCATTTTGATAATAAAAACCAACATGATCTGGGACTCCAACGTAGGTCCCTGAAATGGAATCAGGATTGTGAATTTAACTGAAAATCTCTATAAGATTAAATCACTTTGAAACTAAGTGACATTCATATTAATTAAATTGTCATCTGCTTTTAATTTTGAAAGAACACTTTTCTTTGTTTCATTTATTTTTAAAAACTCTCTCAGAGTCAGAGTATGGATCCTGACTCAAAACTATTTTCATAGGTTAACGGTGACCTTTCCCTCATATAAACATGTTTTCATGCATCTGCAAACAGAGTAGACCCAGATCAGACGGCTCCTCTAGGAGCCGTCTGATCAGGGTCTGCTCTGTTTGTTAATAGAAATTGGTAGATCTGTTTCTTTGCTTTCTTAAATGTCTTCAATGTTACACCTTCCATATTTCTTTATAATTATTTTGTTAATGAATGTTCAGTAGGTATTGAAATTTGTAATAAACATAGAACAGGGAAAGGGTTCACATGATTCCATTTAGGAGAACCACAGATTAATATACAGTAAAATTACTCTACAGTAGAATCTGTCTTAAGTGGCCAATCATTTATTGAACATAGCAGGTGGTTACTTAATGCTGGACAAAATTAATGCTGAAAGCTCCTATAGAAGCTTTCTGTATTACTTTTGACCTGCATTAAGCTACCAGCTGCCTTACAGACCCATTATTTGATCTCTTTTTGATGGTCGCTTAAGACAGGTTCTACTGCATAGTGGTAACCAAACACAGGTACATTTCATGGTTATAAAGGCAGATGGTAGCTTAATGCCAGCTGAATTTAGTTATGCAGTAAGCTCCCACGTGAGTATTATAAATTACGTTTGTCCTGCATTCAGCAACCACCTGCTTGTAGAGACACCATAAATAAGTGGTCGTTTAGGGGGATTCTACTGTATTAAAATTCCCCATTTATATTCAGGACGTGTATTGTAACAGTCACGGTAACCTGACTCATTCACAGTCAGCTGTTGTTAACTATTTGAATGCTGTGAAAAACACAAATGGACTGGCATTTCAATTTTGTAAACAGTGCAGACTCAGATCAGAGGACTCCTCTAAGATCCCTCTGATCAGGGTCTGCACTGTCTGTCATTAATTATCTTCTAACAAGTTTAAGCCTTTTCATACTGAGTGGACTGTATATTTAAACACTTAGATGGGCTATTCCACCTCGGAACATTCAGCACTGAAAGGAATAACTATTTGAATGTTACTATTGAAAGTACAATGATCTATCAGTGTTAAACTTAACATTACACGATGCAACATCATAGAATACCCCGGCACATTAAATGTGAGCATGCATAATAAGATATAAAGGTTTATCATCTTTTCTTTGTTTAATACACTAATTACTCTTAAGTAACTTAGGCAAATAGTGCAGACCCAGATCAAACAGCTCCTTATAGATAGTCATTTGACCAAGGTCTACGCTATTTGCTACTATGTCAGTTTAATTTAAAGTCATCACAAGAGCCGCGTGCAGCGCTAACGCTCGTCTGATTTGGTGCTTGTCCAGCTAAATTAAAAAATTTGAAAAAAATAAAGGGCCATAACTCCAAAATTTTGAAATCAAGAGTTATGGTTCTTATGTAAGGGCCTTCCCTTTAATGAGATCTACCAACCTATGAAGTATTTTGTTGATACCTCTTTAATACCTTTCGGGTGATGAGCTACATTAAAGTTTTTGCACGCTGACAACGACGCCTACGACCCAGTGACCACAATAGCTTGACTTTTCTTCAAAACAGACAAGCTAAAAATGGTGCCAAACTGAATCATCTGACTTTAGAAACTGGTGGACAATGGAGACTAGGTGTCTGAATCATCAACAGTAAGAAGTCATCAGTAATGATGATATGGAAATTACTATTACATACTCATAATGTAGCATTTACAAACAGTGTACAGCTCTTTGGATTCCCTAACAGGGGCTGTTTGGCCAAGGTCTGAACTACATCTCTTTGGGTTCCCTAACACCAGGGGCCGTTTGGCCAAGGTTTGAACTACATCTCTTTGGATTCCCTAAATCTCTTTGGGGTCCCTAACAAGGGCCGTTTAGCCAAGGTCTGAACTACATCTCTTTGGGGTCCCTAACAGGGGCCGTTTGGCCAAGGTCTGAACTACATCTCTTTGGGGTTCCCTAACAGGGGCCAGTTGGCCAAGGTCTAAACTACATCTCTTTGGGGTTCCCTGACAGGGGCCGGTTGGCCAAGGTCTGAGCTACATCTCTTTGGGGTCCCTAACAGGGGTCGTTTAACCAAGGTCTGAACTACATCTCCTTGGGGTCCCTAACAGGGGCCGTTTGGCCAAGGTCTGAACTACATCTCTTTTGGGTCCCTAACAGGGGCCGTTTGGCCAAGGTCTGAACTTACATCTCTTTTGGGTTCCTAACAGGGGCCGTTTGGTCAAGGTCTGAACTACATCTCTTTGGGGTCCCTAACAGGGGCTGTTTGACCAAGGTCTGAACTACATCTCTTTGGGGTTCCTAACAGGGGCCATTTGGCCAAGGTCTGAACTACATCTCTTTGGGGTTCCCTAACAGGGGCCGCTTGGCCAAGGTCTGAACTACATCTCTTTGGGGTTCCCCTAACAGGGGCGTTTGGCCAAGGTCTGAAGTTCTGAACTGACTGCCAGTTTAACCCTTCTCACGCTGAACACATGTATTTAAATGGGAATCCATCCACTATGAATATTAACTAGCTCAATCATTCTACAGTTGGGTCAATAGTAGCCATTGATTCATAATGACAAATAGTGCAGACCCATATGAGACAGCTCCTAGAGGGTCTACACTATTTGCACTTGCAGATATGTATCCTAACAGCATTCAGAACGGTTAAATCTTACTAATTCAAACATGTAGAACTAATATATCTAAACAAATATAGACATGTCCACATTAGAAAGTATCCATTCAATAGATCAACCCAATCACTTTTAATTATAAGACAACTCTACATTAACCCATTCCTGCATATGCTATTTTCAGACCCAACCTCTTGAAAAAATCACTTTGGATCCCGATGAAACAGCAAGTAACTGAGATCTGTATCTCATCAGGATACAAACTATTTGACACTCAGTGTTTTAACCCTTCTCTTGCTGAATTTTAAAATACATTTCTCCTTCTTTACCCATGCCCTGTTGTATATTTACATACTGTTGAATGATACATCTTCACTGTGTACAAGTATTTCGCTGTGCAATCACTGCTGTGGAATGCACTGGTTGCACAATCAACTTGTAAATAGTGCAGACCCTGATGAGGCAGCTCCTGCAGGAGCTGTCTCATCTGGGTCTTCACTATTTACAGGTAGGTATATTGACGTGAATAGCAAGCGAAGTATTAAAACAAAAATGGAAGAACAAATTTGTAACAGAGAGCAACTTTTGCAGATTAAATTACATGAAGTGTCAAGAAGCATTATTGGAACTCAATTTGCATGAAATTTGGTAAATCCAAGAGTACAGCCCTCAGAGGTCCAGATATTGTAGATGCGTACATTAAACCATTTTCATGAATAACTTCTTCATTTCTCCACCAATCTCTATGTTTTGACCACTCTTTATAATTGCCTTGAAGAGATGATTCTAAAGAGTGGTCATATATAGGGTTTGGTGGAGATATGAGGATTTTAGTGTCTGAATATGCACATTCATCTGTTGCTCTTAGCTCTTGAAATTGATAATTCCAGTCTCCATTCTAACTTCAATTACGCACACTGGTTAATCCGCTGAAAATGTTTGTCTGAAACAACTGCAAATTTGACAAAACAAAACATCAGTGCATCTTCCAAATAAAAAATAAGCTTCCACTAAATTAAACCACATAAGGACAACTCTCTTGGTCTTACACATATCGAATCGATTCACTCACACTAAGACACTCTCAATGGGGCCAAGCCTTGAAAGCTGATGGACATATAAGTTGATCTCGTTGCACCCCGAGGCAACTCAAATTAACGCATTAACCTTTTGAATGCTGCATTTTCAAAGTGGAATGACCCAGTAGACTAATGGTTAGTGTTTGCCTATAGAGTCCATTCAGTATTATATAGAAAGACTTTAGTTTGCAAAAAGACTGAAGGACAAACATTGCAGACCCTGATCTGGGACTACATGCACACTGTTTGCGAATGCCAAAGACTGTATCAGTGTGTCAATCAGTTTTGATCCGGATTATAACAATGCCAAGTTACCCAGTGTTTATGCCAAGTTACCCAGTGTTTATGCCAAGTTACCCAGTGTTAGATGCCAAGTTACCCAGTGTTAGATGCCAAGTTACCCAGTGTTAGATGCCAAGTTACCCTGAAGTGTTAGTTTCAAATTGTTTCCAAATACTATTAACACTTACAATGCTGAATTTTCAAATGGAATATTCCAAAATTCAAATAGGTCAAGCTTATGGTGAATATTTAGGGATGTTTTTTAAAGAAAAGTGTAACATGACAAACAGTGCAGACCCTGATGAGAGGGCTCCCTTAGGAGCCCTCTCATCCGGGTCTACACTGTTTGCAAAGGACATTAGTGACTAATGTGTCCCACACTGTAAGGGTTAACACTTTTCCCTGTTGCATATCAGATCTATATCATGTCATAAACAAGTAGGATCAGTCTGATCTGTGTCTACTCTGTTTGCAATGGCATGCAAAGGTTTGTATATAAAGGAGAGCATTGACTCACTCAATCAGTTTAAAGAATAAATACCACACATGCTAAATGTGAATATTAATGATTACCGAAAGTTGCAAACAGTATAGACCTAGAATGGCAAATCACAGTAAACTTGCAATGCTGAGTCTTATAGATCCAGCTTTCATAAATTTTGGATTACATAATTCCCAATATGACCATCCCCTGCTGTATAAATGGAGTGGTCCATTTATTTTCAAAACTTACAAGTGCATACTTAATGGTTAAAATGATTGTTTAACCCTTAAAGTGTGGGAAATGAGTACATGAGATCTTTCCAAATAGTGTAGACCCAGATCAAAAGGGGACATAAGGGAACCCTTTGATCACGGTCTGCACTGTTTTTCATAAAAATTATTTTATTCAGTGATAAAATTTGATATAATTTTTTGTTTCAATCAATATTCAGTTTTGGAGGAGCCAGTTTTAGTTAGTCTGCAGGTTAATGGTTAAATCACATTTTTCTCTTTCCCTTATTAACATTTTTGCATGAACTGATCACTTCATGAATATTCATTTACATAATTTTTTTAAGATAAAATTCTAAAAGGGACATGACTGGGCTTAAATAAAAAATGCAGGATCTGAGCTATAACTTCATAAGCAAACAGTGCTGATCAGAATAATTGGCTCCTACATCAGGAGTCAACTCATTCTGACCTGCGTCTACTCTATTTGCAAAGTGTGAAAAGGAAAGGGTTTAGCTATATAACAGCGGTTTGCAAAATTGTCATCAGCTGCAATTTTCTATGCTAATTTTTCTTTCATTTCTCTTTGGAAATACAGTCTGCGTGTCATCCAGGTGGATGCTGATCGTGAGTTACTAAACATCTTATCTGGATCCTGTTTGCACCCAGTACATTTGTAATTACATGTACAAAATTGTTGCAAGCATGATAAGTGTTTAATGTGAAAATAGAAATTATAATAGTGTTTGATTGACTTATAATCATGCTATTGATGGCAAAAAATATTTCTAGCCTTCAATATTTACATCGATTATCCTATGTATTTGAATACTCAACTTTTTTTCTTTTTTTTTTTTTACCTCCATGCATTTATGACACTGAATTAGTAGTGTAGCAAATAGCCCCCGGTTTGGAACACCCAACCGGTCTATGAAATATAACAAGCAATGCTATATATCAAAATGTTTGCCAGGGTCTATAGTATATGAAATTGAAATTCATTTTGACTGAAGTAGTTGGAGTTGGCAAAAATCCAAGATGGCTGCCAAGATGGCCGCCAAAATTGAGAAAAAACAAACATATAATATTTTGTCTTAATTTTTATCTATTATTGTACCTACTGAATCCAAACCTGTTTTATTTTGACTAATGACAAAGAAATATCTTTAAAATAACAAATATGTTGTGAAGTTCATAGAGGTTAAGCCTAAATATAAGGTCAAAGGTCAAAATTCATACAAATTTGACCTCTGACAAATATTTTTGTTCCCTACATTCTAAGTATGAAATATTTTAACAAACAGTGTGCATAATATATGAAATGATATATGCTTTGTTAACTTCCAGAACTGTTGAATTAGTTATACAATATTTGTTGTTGCCATGGAGATATTAAAGATGGCTGCCAAAATTAAGAAAAAAGACAAAATATCATTATTTGCTTAATAAATGTATTATTGTTGTACCTACTGGCACCGAATCTGTTTTGCTTTATCTAATCATTGAATATCCTTGACTTGAATTACATTTAATTTGTAGAAATCAAAGTGTAGTTCAAGGTCAAAGGTCAAAATGTGTCTAAATATGACATCTGACAAATGTTCTTGTTTCCAATTAATCCAAGTATGATATATTTGATAACAAATTGGTACATCAAAATTTTAATATCACTTCCCAGTAAATGTAGATCTAGTATATACATATAATATATTGACACAGTTTCTTATTCTTCATACGATTATCTTTCAATATGCGACGTGTCACGGCATTGGGTCTTATTGCATATATGTACAATGGCGCTCCAGATCAGTCGGCGCATGTGAAGAATCTGACCATAGAGCTAGAGTGTCCATTTTTCTGTACAATATGGCCACATTCACTTAAAAAGTATAGTTATCAGTTCAGACTGTGCAGACAGACAAACAACTCTAACAAAAACAATGTGTAAAGGGAAGTAACTCAAAATGTTGCTACCATAGTAATGGACTTGATGAATGATACTTCCACTCATTATGCGCTTTCCACACCACATTTTTCAACAACAAAAATGATAACAGCCAATAACTTGATATTGATACCAGAGTTATAACTCTTGTGCATGACACTTCCTTTCATCATGCTCTTTCCATGTATGAAATGTCATTCCAATAGCAATCAGTAGAACAGGAGTTATTTATCGGACAAAAAATTGTAACAAAGGGCAATAACTCCAAATGTATTGAAGCCAGAGTTGTGGCTCTAATACATGACACTTTATCTCATCATGCTCTTTCCATGTATGAAGTTTCAATCCAATGGCATGAGCCGTATAGGAGTTATTGTCCGGACAAACAAGGGTGGTAAAGTGTACAAGGGGCAATAACACATGGTACTTCCTCTCACTATGCTCTTTCCATATATGAAGTTTCAACCAACTGGCATCAAGCATATATATTTATCGTTCGAACAAGAAAGTGTGATGGACAGACAGACAGATGGACAGACAGACAACTCTCAAAAAACAATATGTCATATAATATGGGGGGAGACACAATTAAGATTAATTTGTTATCACAGCACATGAACAAAAACAATAAAATATAAACAATAAACTCCATTTTTACCAACATGTAAAATAGAACCACAGAATCAATCACACGAAATATCTACCGGAGACATGCTCCAGCATCTTTACTTATACGTTAATCAATGTCACTCTATTTATGTACTCAGTGATTTCGATGCACATGTCAGGCATTATTTGTTCATCTGCAGCACTTGGACTATCATTTACTTTGTAGAAGTAGATCTGTTGGAGGCAAACAAAAGAGGTATGAGCATACGTTTGGCATGCTGATGCATAGTCCAGGTAGGGTCTCTTGTAGATGAAATGAACATCTTGAGAGATGAGGACACTCTGTGGTGTGTGGTGGTCTAGTGGTAACGCGCTTCACTACCAGTCCGGGGTCCGGCGTTCAAATCCCGGTCCCGCCCGGAAATGTTAGAGAAGATTTTCAGTGTCTCCAACCCACACCTCCTCTCCACCCAGGGGTTAAATGGGTACCTGTGAGGGTCACTAGTCGGTATTGCGGTGTTAGCAGTGCTCAACATTGTTGGCGAATGACTCCATGACCAGGGAAGTAAATGTACAGTCGGCTGAACGGTCATTTGGACAGAAAGTAGACTATAACTAGGTACTTTACTGTTTCACTCTCGAGAGATAATCATACCATACTTTGATTGTCGATGAGATATGTCAGCATTTATTTCTGAACTCATCCCAACAAAGGCGTTATGTGGCGGAAGATAGTGTCATGCCAGCTCCACTTCGTATGTCACCATATGTTTCTCCTAACTCTGACCACATCGTATACACAACAGCAGGAACAATTTTATTCTTCACATCACACTTCAAAGTTGATCAGAAGGCGGATAGGTAAGGCTTCATCAATCGTTTTGAATGCGACTAGTGCTCTGTCAAAGTATTTGCCTGACAGTAAATATAAACTGTGGCTGCTGCATATAAACCTATATCTGTCAATAGCTGCTTAAGACCAGCTTCTCCATAGAGGTGACCTATTCCTCTGAACACGAACATGAGGACATGCATTACCCAATAGGTGGGAATATCACCTTGTAACTCACCCTGTCTGCACCAGACAATTTCCAATGCATTGGTTAGAAGGCTCATGTCGAATACAATCGGTATATATGACAATTGAGAACGTCCTTGACTCAGAGGAATGTGGTGTGCACAGTGGTTTACATCATCAGGATTTGGTGGCTGTATTTCGTCTAGATTAACAGGTGGACCAAAGACAGGACATGGTATGTTTGTTGATTTCCGGTATGGTATGATGCTATAGATTTCCACCAGGCATGGCCTTGCTATCAAATATTCGAAAATATGTACTTGGAAGATGCTGAGCAAACATATGGTCTTCAGATTTGCGGCTTACCAGAATGCCTGTCATTGCACTTGTGGTTCTCTTCCCAACGACAGTCCTTTCGTTGTGGTCCCAATTGTCAGCAACACCCACAGTTTAACTCAATTTTACCCTGCGCATTCGCGCAGTCTGATCTGAGAGACACTATCTGCTAATATGTAGAATAGGGTTTCTTTGACTTACCAGCGGGCAGTGTAGCTCTCGTGTCAGAATACCCAGATGCACAGGCTGATCCGGAGCTACACTCTTCAAATATTTATAATTTTTGGTATTTATTTACGGTAACACAATTTAGATACAATAATGATGATGATAAACCCGTATCCTGCCACAGACAGCATTTGTCGTTTGTCATATGCGAAAAATGTAGCTCCAGATCAGCCTGAATATCCGCGCAGTATGAACTTAGAGCGACACTGTCGCAAAAATGTAAAATAATCTAATTGACTATAAATCAGTAGACAGTGTAGCTCGAATAATAGTGCTGGTTAACGTATATAGGAATATATCTACTAGCTGTATAAGATACGGGATGAGCTTACCAGACGCATGTATTACTTTTTCCCTGTCGTGCCCTTAACGGCTTCCCTGCAGGTGCTCTGACTTCAGCAAAGTCATTGAGTACATATTTGACGGACTTACACAGTTATTATGCTATGTTTTACATATTGTCATGTGTTTACCGTCTTCTATGTTGTGGGTAAGTCCGGCGGGGATACCTTTATTTACATTACTTGTGAAGGTAGGGTGACTTTGAGAGAAGTGTGAGGTTAGGACGTCCGTAAACCGGTTTAAACCCCCAGTGGTGTTTTTGCTAATGACCGTGGCAAGGCGGTACTCTCTTTGTCGCCCTTGCTTTTGTATGTCTTGAGTCTTTGTGCTTTTAGATTTGTTCATGTGTGGAATGTTTGTCTCTAGTTTCTGTGTGTTTGTTTCTGTGCTCATCTCGTGTGTGTGTGTGGCAGTGTGCATTTGGGTGTGTAGTTGTGTGCGTGTATGTGTCATGCTATCTATCGGTGTTTTGGTGGTGATTGCGTCTTGTATGGGGCTTTGTCTGCTTGACTTTACTACTTTTCCATTTAACTGTTAAAAGGGAAGCAAAATAGCATTAATCTAACTTCTTTGAAAAAGAAAAAGAAACTTTTCATACACGCTTGTTGGTATTTTTTCTGAAGAATCCGTCGCTTTCTTGTTCTTACTTGCGATTTATTCACCAGATGACATTGAAGCAGACTACATAAATAGTGGCTAAATCGTATACAATGGGATGGGGTGGGGTGGGGGTTTCTTTGTATTTCTTACGAAAATATAATTTACTTCATAGTAACAAAACAACTATTTTTGGTTTAATTGGTTTCCATTCGAAAGTTTTACGATAAATTCAGTTGATATCCATTTATCAGGCATCATCAGTTCCACGTATTGTGAAAAATGACAAATGCACATCACAGACATGTGATCCACAATCTTTGATATAACAATGGCAACCAGATATCTTAAAGGAAAAGTGCTATACATTAAAAGGGAATACCTTATCATATGTGTTAGAATACAATAAATGGTATTTTGTTTTTGTAAGGAGTGTTTCACATTAAAAAAAATCTTTTTAAATGGCCATTTTTTAGATAAATTGACCATTGACCTTGAACTTGACCTTGAAATTGACCTTAATCTGTACATTATTAAACGATTGAAAGTAAATAATTTGAAGAAGATTTGTTTACGCTTAAAACAAAACAGTTTTGGATTAAACATATGCAAATATACCGGAGTAATGCAGGAATTGGGTTGTTTTCTCAATTTTGGCGGCCATCTTGGCGGCCATCTTGGATTTCTGTCGACTCCAACCACTTTGGCACTAACGAACATCGTTTTCAAATTATACAGTCCCGGACAAACATTTTGATATATGACACATCTTGTTATATTTCATAGACCGGTTGACCCCCTAAATATGCATGATACAAAGTCCTGTTTGCTACACTATAGTCAGTTTGACACCATTTTGATACCTTGAGCAAACTATTCCTTCAGAAGCAGTTTAATCAGGATCTACACTGTTTGCCTAGGTATGTCTGTCCAAATATTTAGGGTAATTAGCTATAGAGTTCTCCAATAACTGATCTGTTCGTTTTCCCATCAGTTCTCGATTGATCTGTTTCCTTATATGTGAAATTTGAGGATAATGATGGCCCTTAATTGCTCACCTGCAACAACAGGCCATCAGGCTGTGTGAAATAGTCAGCAAACGTTTTTTATTTGTTTTGTTTTTTTCCACATTATCTATACATTGGTAAACTAGTCAGGAATAAAAATTGTAACATTATGGAACAATGTTTGTAGAGCATCAACCAAGGAATGATTTCTGTAAAATCATATTCAAATCAGTGGTTTATCACTTTACTGAACAATGAACACGTAAATGCCATTTCACATCTTTGCAAACCTGTAGGAGCTACTCTGATTTTGATCTGCTCCGCTTGCTTATATATTATATAGGCAGTTTCTGCCTCGGTAAAATAGTCCCTTGTTCATAGTTCAATATTGTAAAAATTCAGCTCATTATTATTCATGATGTCAATATTTCTTGCTCAAATTTTCATGAGGTAATTAAAGGCATTATACCGGTAAGTCTTGCACGGCTTGCACAACTAGCCCTATATTTAGAATTTAGTCACAAGCAAAAATTGGCCCCTATAGAAGCTGTTTTGATTTAGGTTTTCTCTGTGTGCAAACATATGAAAAAGTGTTTACATGGGGGAAAGAGTTAAATAAACACTTTAAATATATGAATATTTATCATTTAAGCTCAAAACTCTTTGCATATTTATTATCTAAAGTGAATCATTTACAATTATTTCTAAGGAAGGCAGGATAAAATCCTGAGTGCAAAACCTAGTCAGACAGCTCCTTTAGGTGGTCTGGGTACATGTATACACTGTTTGCACAAAGGCAAAACAAAGCATATCTTTGGAGTAACTCAATGGTTAAAGGGAGACAATGTACTATTACTTGTACATATTAATAAAACAATTAACCCTTCTGCATGTTAGTGGCAAATTCTTAACATACAAAAAATGGGGATCCAGATGAAATATAGATAAACTGCATGTCTCAAAAGAGTTGGCACTCTGTGGAATTTAGGGATACAGATAAATGGTTTACCCAATCTGGAAATAGTTAAGCATATACTGATTTTTGCAGGAGACATTTACATATACATGTACATGTATTGCTAAAAACAAACTCGGGTCAGAATTATGACCTTAATGTGTTGGTAACACTGGTGCCTGAAGCTAGATGTTATCAGAATTACTAGGCAATCTTTAACCCTTTGTTTATCTGGATCTACACTGTTTGTATGAAAAGCTTTAATTTGCTAGAGACCTTTAACCCTTTCCTCCATATATACACCTTTCTACGCCTCTGTAAAAGTGACTTTGAAACCATTGTGATAAATAGAGCATTAATTTGCTCCTTAATAGGAGCAAATGCTCTATTTATCACAATGGTTTCAAAACTACAAAATTCTAAATATTTTCCTTTTTTCTAACTAGTTAATGCTCCTATTCGGTAGATTTATTGAAAGAAGTTGGATCTAAAAATAGCCTCAGAGGGAATGGGTTAACCAATAACTGACCCTCTTAGAACAATCTAACCTGGATCTACACTGTTTGTATGAAAAGCTAAACTTTGCTAAAGAATTTAATAATAATAATAATAGACTAAATTTACAGAGGGTAACACATTTAGTGAACTTAAACCAATAACTGATCCTCTAAGAACCCTCTGATCTGGGTCTACACTGTTTGCAAATGTTACTACACTCATTTCCAGTATTGAAATGGTTAACCCTTTACTTCATGAATATTCATGTAAGAAATAATGACATCATGAATATTAATTAGATTAATTTTGATGATAGGACATGGACACAGGAAGGTTTTGTCATGGCAGAAACTGAAGAATTATATCTACAGGTATATTATATCATAAGCAAACAGAGCAGACCCTGATCAGATGGCTCCTACAAGGGGCTGTCTGAGCTGGGTCTACTGTTTGCAGAGACAATTAGAAAGGTGTATTTATGGAGTAAAGGATTAAGAGGTTGAAGTTATGGTAAACTATAAAACTGTGTTTGTAAGACACATACAGCATGCCTCTGTGGTGGTGCTTGTCTGCTTGACAATGAAAACACTGTGACAACCAACTGCATGTATAAGCGTGACACACAGACAGACAGATGGCTGGACGGACAGACGGACAGGTGCAAAACATAATGCCCCCTGACTATCATCAACAGGGGCATAAAAAACCGAGGTTTTGTATAAGGATGACCACAGTCACTATATATTACTAGTACCACTAAGAGGTTATGGCAATTAACATGTTCCCATTTACAACTGACTTTGTAGTTATGGTATGGTCTATGACAAGGGCCACGACTCCAGTGTTACTGGGTGCAGATCTTAAACATGCCCAAGGTGGGCATGTTTATAACTTTTGAAGTTTGCATAACACAAAAAAATTTGACAAACGGCAGGTAAATGTAAATGCATAAATATTAAGATAGGTATGATGCATAAATATGATACACAAATATATTTGTCATGGTCAGGTTTCAGTCTGACAACTAACCAGGTGATATTTACTGATTTAACCCTGTTAGGTTATTCCAAAACTGGTCAAGCTACCGTGAATATTTAGGGATGTTTCTAAAGAAAAGTGTAACATGACAAACAGCTGTACAGATCTTGATGAGCATATGAGGGAATGGGTTAAAAAGGATTATCGAGTACAGGGTTAATCTGACTGTCTAATACACATTTCATATCTTACCACATGGCAGGTTTATCTGATCTAAACTCTGGATCTAAATGTGGCAAAATCCAGACTGTAGCCTAACAGCATGATACAGATGATGTTGATATATTGTACAGGTAGTTTTGCTGCATAATATTTAGAACATGTTTGGATTTAGTGTAAACAACTGTCTGAACTATGGTAATGGGGCAAAGTGTAGGCCCAGACCAAACTAGCTACATGCACAACACTATTTGCTATGCAAAACGGTGCAAAATTGACTTATTCAGTTATAAAAACCAGACATGGCAAATTTAGGCGCTCAGTGGTTAACCCATATCTGATAGAGATATCCCTTGATGCCTTTGAAAACAGAGTAGACTTGGATCAGATGGCTAACCTGGTGTAAGAGCCGAGACTGATCGGGGTCTGCTGTTTGCTTATGGAAGAATAGGTCTGATTCTACAGCTTCTGCTTGCCATGGCCAAAACATCAGATGTTCAAATTCCAGCATAAACAGTCAGCTAATAAACATTAGCATGAACATTAATCAGGTAATCAGTTAACCCTTTTTCATAATTCTGTTTTTGTTGCTGTTGGTTTTTTATAATTGCATATTTACACAGCTTTTATTTTTGGCATTGCTAGAAGCTTTAGAGTCAGATCTGATAAAATTTCATAAGCAATCAGAGCAGACTCTGATCAGATGACTCCTACGGGCCAGCCGTCTGATCTGGGTCTACTTTGTTGGCAAAGTCATGAAAAAGTGTGTGTATAAGGGAAATGGTAAGAAATATATTTATGCACTGTAATTATTCAAGTCACAAAGGTTTATGTAGATACATGAAATCTAATAAACTGTATCATACAGTATAAACCTTAACCGTTACCCTTTTCCTCATGAACATTAATGCAAAAAATGACCACTTCAGGAAAATTCATTAAAATATAATATTTTCATGGAAATGTTCAGCTTAGACTAAAAACAGTTGGATTAAATCTATATACATTGTATTTTCATAAGCAAACAGATCTAGAGCAGACCCTGATCAGATGGCTCTTATAGGAACCATCTGATCTGAGTTTACTGTGTTTAAATTTGCAAAGGCGAGAAAAATTGTTTACATGAGGGAAAAATTGTTTACATGAGGGAAAAATTGTTTACATGAGGGAAAAGGTTAACCCTTCTCCTGCTGCTGATGTCAACATCTCTGACACTTCCAAACAGATTGGATCAAGATGAGAAGTAACTTCATGGCTAATACAGAGCCAAGTAACTCCATGGCCAATACAGAGCCAAGTAATTCCATGGCCAATACAGAGCCAAGTAATTCCATGGCTAATACAGAGCCAAGTAACTCCATGGCCAATACAGAGCCAAGTAATTCCATGGCTAATACAGAGCCAAGTAACTCCATGGCCAATACAGAGCCAAGTAATTCCATGGCTATTACAGAGCCAAATAACTACATGGCTAATACAGAGCCAAGTAACTCCATGTCTAATAAGGAGCCAAAGAACACTATGGCTAATACTGAGTCAAGTAACTCCATGTCTAATAAAGAGCCAAGTAACTCCATGGCTAATAAGGAGCCATTTTTAATAACTCTATGGCTAATACTGGGTCAAGTAACTCCATGTCTTAATAAAGAGCCTAGTAACTCCATGGCTAATACAAAGCCAAGTAACTACATGGCTAATACAGAGCCAAGTAACTCCATGTCTAATAAGGAGCCAAAGAACACTATGGCTAATACTGAGTCAAGTAACTCCATGTCTTAATTAAGGAGCCAAATAACTCTATGGCTAACACTGAGTCAAGTAACTCCATGTCTAATAAAGAGCCAAGTAACTCCATGGCTAATAAGGAGCCAAATAACTATATGGCTAATACTGGGTCAAGTAACTCCATGTCTTAATAAAGAGCCTAGTAACTCCATGGCTAATACAGAGCCAAGTAAATCCATGGCTAATACAGAGCCAAGTTACTCCATGTCTAATAAGGAGTCAAGTAACTCCATGGCTAATACAGAGTCAAGTAACTCCATGGCTAATAAGAAGCCAAATAACTCCATGGCTTATACTGGGTCAAGTAACTACATGTCTTAATAAAGAGCCTAGTAACTCCATGGCTAATACAGAGCCAAGTAACTCCATGGCTAATACAGGAGTCAAGTAACTCCATGGCTAATACAGAGCCAAGTAACTCCATGGCTAATACAGGAGTCAAGTAACTCCATGGCTAATACAGAGCCAAGTAACAATAAGTAACTCCATGGCTAATACAGAGCCAAGTAACTCCATGGCTTATAAGGAGTCAAGTAACTCCATGGCTAAAGCAGCGTCAAGTAACAATAAGTAACTCCATGGCTTAAATACAGAGCCAAGTAACTCCATGGCTAATCAGGAGCAAAGTATTTCCAAGTAACTTTAGGGCTAATTAAGGAGTCAAGTAACTCCGTGGCTAAATAAGGAGCCAAGTAACTCCTTGTCTAATAATTAGGAGCCAAATAACTTGGTGGTTAATTAAGGAGTCAAGTGACTCAGTGTCTAATTATTGAAGGAGCAAAGTAACTCTGTCTAATAAAGAACCAAGTACTTGGTGTCCAATATAACTCATTGTATAATAATGAGCCAAGTAACTCCATTGTTTAATAAGGAGCCAATTAACTTGGTGTCTAACAAGGGACCAAATAACTCAGTGACTAATTAAGGAGCCAAGTAACTCAGTGTCTAATAAGGAGCCAAGTAACACAGTGTCAAATAAGGATCAAAGTAACCCTTTGTCAAATAAGGAACCAACTAACTCAATGTCTGATATTAAGGACAGGTAAGTAACTTGATAAGGAGTCACATAACTCCATGCCTAATAAAGACCCAAGCTGTTTGACACTTATAGTCAGTCTATCGATAGTTTCTGAATAGAAATTTACAGCAGATTAAAGTTAATCTTTTCAGCAGGACAAGGTTTAAATATGCAGCTGGTTCATGACTAATGCATACAGATTATACAAAGTCAGGAGATACGCAATTTCTATGATAATAGCTAGCTGACTATATGCAAGTGTAACTTAGTCCTGCACTACTTGTGCATGTAATGAACAATTGCTGATAAGCCCCTAGCATTAATTGACTTTGCTTATTCTATTTATGATACCAATTAGAGAGGTGGATGTGCTAATTAAGGTGGAAGAAATAGGTCATATAGCAACAGTGATGGACAGTGATGATGATAATGGATGATGATAATGATATAACACTGCTGCTGCTGCTGATGATGATGATGATGATGATGATAACAAAAAGATGATTAATGAAGATAGTGATGAAAATAATGATTATGATGATAATGATGATAACAAGATGGTTGTTACAACATCCCTATTGATAATGCTAATAGCAAGGACTGTCAGGAGTCAGTCAGAAAGGATTAACTTTTTCGCTGCCATTGGTGAATCAACTGATAACCTTTACAGACAGTTTGGATCCAGAGGATACTCTGAGCAGCTAAACATCTCATCAGGATCCAAACTATTTGGCATTGATTATGTTTTTGTATTTAGTAAATGAAAAAAACACCACTTTGAAACCATGTGCAGATGATAATCTCAGCAGGTGAAATTTACTTGGCACAGAAAGGGTTAAATATGCTAGGGAAATATGAATGACAAACAGTATAGACCTTGATCAGAGCCTGACCCCCTCATATAAAGTGTTAAAATATAAAATGAAGACATACAATCGAATTGCCTCCTCAGGTACAGTAGAATCCCTCAAAACCGGAATTCTAGTAAAGAAGAATACTTTTAGGCAGGTGGCTGCTTTCAGATTTCAGGATGAAAGTCATGCAGAAAGCTCATGGAGGAGCTTTCTGCTTGGCTTTCACCCTGCATTAAGCTTCCACCTGTCTCCAAGACTAATATTTTATACTAAATTGTATGTTCGGTTTAGAGGGATTTTTACTGTAGATGCTTGAGGGAAATTCTAAAGAGTGATCAAAGAAGAGGGTATGGTGGAGAAATAAATGAGCTCAGTTCTAGAAGGTTTACTTTATGTATCTTATCTATGTCTGTGAACATTTAATTCAAATGTTAGAATTGAACAATTCAGTGGAAGATCTGCAATCAGGTCAGCAAATAAGCATGCCTGAAATGATCTAATGGGACCTGAGTTAATTAATAAACAAATACCTTGTCTTCAAAAGTAGGTGGTTGTTTAATGCGGGACACTGAAAAGTAATACAGCTTCCATCCAGCATAAAGCTACTACCTGTCTTTATGATCTAGAATTGTATCCACTTTAAGTGGTTGAAGAAAATCATTTTTATTTTATTCATATAAATGTAACTAGTTTTCAAAGAGATTTAATCTGATGGAGAATTCAACTTATTTTGGGATCAAAGTCTCTTTCACTGCAGGTCTTAGAAACAAGAGGCCATGATGGCCCTGTATCACTCAAATGAGACAAAATGTCACAGGTTCATTACCTATACACTAAGAATTAGCCCAACCCCTGGCAGCCATATATTTTAACAAATCAAAATTATTAGGAAAAAAATTGGTAGATGGTCATCTAAGGGTCATTACTGCAAACTTATTAACTTTCCACTATTGCCATATAAGGGATATAAGCTGTGCCCATGGTGGATATGTATTTCACAAAAAAATAGTTTGAACAATTTTGGTAGATCTGGTCACCTAAGGATCATGTCTGTATCATTACATTGAAACCAACCCTTCAGTTACAGGCAAGAAGATAGTAAAGTTTTTCCTTTTGGTTGCCATAGCAACCAGTTCAAAATGGATTTCAATTCCTTGAACAAAACTGAAATAGAACCACACATAGATCATTTGTGCTAAGGTGAGCTAATAAAAGTATAAAATTGCCCATTCAGCACATATCAGCAGTAAAGCACACACAACAATGGCCTTCTGTAAAAGTCTTTTCAGAAAAGATGTAATCGTTTTAATTCAGAAAAGGCCTAAGTGTTTCCAACAATGGCATCCATGTTCACTAATATGTTAAAACATAAACAATTTTGCAAACACTTTAACTAATGATCTTTCATGTAAGAAAAAAGAACTTTATGAATATTAATACTTGTAATTAGATGAGGCCTTTTTTATATTGACATATGAACACAAATTGTTGGCCATGGCAGAAACTGTAGATTCATATCTATTATTTCATTATATAGTCCATCAGCAAACAGAGTAGTCTAATGCCATACCATATGCATTCTACTTTAAGCGTCTGAGCATTGAAACAGCTCGAGAGCCAAGATGCACAACAAAGTGTAGGTTTGAGTCTTCAAGGATAATCTCTATGTCATGAAGCCCAGTATTCACCACCAGCTGGGATACTGGGCTCCAGTCAAGGCGGAGATTAAATCATTGATGGAGGACAGGTGAGCGTCACAGGCCATATGGCCCAAGGAAACTCAACCTGATGATGATGATGATGATAATGATGATGATGACGATGATGTCATGAAAGAATTAATGCTCTGACACAAGTTTCTTTGAAACAGTAAAGTGCAGTACGTGATTCGACAGAAAAAGGGTGCATAAAAGATTCTAAAATCTTCATTTCTCCAACAAACCCTTTTCTGTGACCCCTTCTTAGAATTGTTTCTTTGAGATGATTCTAAATCATGCATCTTATCTGGGCTAAGCAATTGTCATCTGGGAAAAATTGAGCTATACTTGAAAATGTTTAAATTTATGCATCTTATCTGGACCTCTGTAAACCATTATTTCATTTTCAATGAGAGTTAATCTAATCTAACCCTCTTTATAACCATTTGAATGGACACCACAGATCTAGCCATTAACCCTATGAATGTTGGATATTCAAAGTTAATGGTCACCCAGAGTTAAACAAGTCCATTCAGTACGAAAGGCTTTAATTTGCTAGATGATTCTGAATGACAAACAATGCAGGCCCTGATAGTCTTGGTCTACACTGTTTGCAAATGCCAGTACACATGTTTCCTGCAGTCAAAGGGTTAAACATTACTCAACTCATCCATCGTCAGCTTTCTACTCCAGAGTATATATCACCACTGAATTCCAATCTTAAAATTCCAAAACATTATCTTAATAATCTGCAATAAACTCTACGTTATCTTGTTTTTTCCACACAATATCACACTTTATCCAACGTCAAAGAAATCTCCCTGAATCCCTACAGCAACTATTAACATACCAGTAACTGACATTTACCAAACTATCGGCTACTTCATTCCTAAAAGCTGGTTTTCTCCAATACTTTGTCATAAACATAATCAGAATGTCGAACAGTTTTCATCCTGATAATAAAACATTTTACTTAATGTCTATCTGCGATGGAAACAGTATGCGAAACAGTCACTTATTTATCTGACAGCATGCTCAATGATAGCATAAACATTTTCCAGCCACCACTTGTTGCTGTGGTTTCACCTGTTCCAAGCATCCACAGACGGAAAACACACTGTACACAATCACACACATTTCTACTGTGTTTGTAGTCAGTAATGGATCCAGATCACGCTCAGATACTACGTACATCATTTGGCAGCTGATAGGTATAATGGTGCTTTACAACCTTGAGAAGTGACACCACTGTCACTGCTGTTGTATATGTACAGCTGAACCTGTCTATAGCGACCACATAACGTATAAATATAAAGGTGAATAACACAAGATGGTTGCTTAACCAATTCAACCCTGAACTATGAGAATGGAATAGCCCATCAGTGTTTAAATATACAGTAAAACCCCGCTAATGCGACCACCTAAAAGAGATATAATTCTGGGTGCTAGATGCAGGTGGTAGCTTAATGCAGGACAAAAGTAATGCAGAAAGCTCCTAAAGGAGCTTTCTGCATTACTTTTGTCCTGCATTAAGCAACCACCTGCTTATAAAGACAGCTATGTTTATTCATTAAGTGGTCGCATTAGAGGGGTTCCACTGTACAGTCCACTCAGTATGAAAGGCTTAAACTTGTTAGATGATGTTGAATGACAACTACTGTAGATCTGATCTGGGTATACACTGTTTGCAAATGTCAGTGCATGTGTGCTCCGGTTTGAAAAGGGTAATGCAGGATGAAAACAATGCAGAAAGCTCATAGGGGAGCTTTCTGTAGAACTTTCATCCTGCATTAAACCACCACTTGCCTTGGAAACCATGCAGATCTAATATGAATGGTTGCTGTAAACTGGTTCTACTGTAAATGCATATTTATTCAATGTCTGTGGTGATGTTGATGCTTGTTTTTTGTTCTGAAATGTTCCCAGTCAGACTATAGTTAGCAGACTGTTTTAACAAGCTTAATTAACTTCTCTCCTTATGAATTCTGACACTGCTTTGTAAACATTCAACGGTGTAGACCTTTCTTAAGCATCATGTTTGCAGATGAAACTTAACTCAGTGTTCAAAGGTGTCCCTGGTGCAGCAGTTGCAGTCAGTAGGTAATTGTTGTATGCAATTACCCAGTAAATTGCCAAAACACACCAGCATGCCATTATTCCAGTCACAACATACATTAGCAACTCCGTAAGAAAAGGCACCAGTGGGGCCTTGTGATTGATGCAGACCCAAACATGGCCTCACATATGGAAAAACACCACCAATAAGGGTCTATACTGTTTTAAACTTTACCATCAAGCAGTATTATGAAGAATTGTACTGACTAAAGCACTGTGGTGTAGGACAACTATGCATTACTCTAATAACCCTAAGTATTCAGACACCCAATCTCCCCCTCTACTACTTTGTGCCCTAATTACCCTAAGTATTTAGACACCCAATATCCCTCTCCACTAGCTTGTGCCCTAATTACCCTAAGTATTCAGACACCCAATCTCCCATCTCTACTAGCTTGTGCCCTAATTACCCTAAGTACTGAGACACCCAATCTCCCCATCTACTAGTTTGTACCCTAATTACCCTAAGTATTCAGACACCCAATTTCCCATCTCAACTAGTTTGTTACCCTAAGTCACTATTGAGAAACCCAATCTCCCCTCTTTACTACTTTGTACTCTAATTACCCTAACTATTGAGACACCTAATCTCTCCTCTCTACTAGTTTGTACCCTAATAACCCTAAGTATTGAGACACCCAATCTCCCTCTCCACTAGTTTGTACTCTAATTAACCTAAGTATTAAGACACCCAGTCTCCCTCTCCACTAGTTTGTACCCAAATTACCCTAAGTATTCAGACACCCCCTCTCCACTGATTTGTACTCTAATTACCATACAGTAATCAGACACCCAATATCCACTAGTTTGTCCCTAATCGACCTAAGTATTCAGACACCCAATCTCCAAACAGTTTGTACCGGTAACCCTAATTATCCCCAAGTATTTAGACAACCAATCTACCCTCTCCACAAACCATACCTTAATCATCCTAAGTTTTCAGACACCCAATCCTAATCCCTCCAGCTAGAAAAAAATGTTTAAATATATAACCCAGCTTGATCTTTGTCTCTTGTTCTGGTAGGCTAGCTGAACTTCCATTGGCAAAATTATCTGAGACTGGAACCCAGAGGCCATGATAAGATTTTTGAACTAACATTTTCAAGAATAGCTCCTTTATATCTCCACAAAGCCCTATGTTGTGACCACTCTAGATCTTTAGAATCATCAAGACAATTCTAAGGAGAGGTCACAATATATGGTTAGTTGGAGAAAACTGATTTTAGTCCTTAATTTATCTATTGCTCTGTAGAAAGTGACCCTTCTACTGCTTAAAATGCAACCTGACTTCAGTTTACAAACAGTTTGGATCCAAATGAGATGTCAAGTAAGTTAGCATCTCTCATCAGGATCCAAGCTGTTTGCCACTCAGTCAATAATTTCTCAAAACATTTCAAGAATGAATTGGAAGAAAATAAAAATTACTACAGATCAAAGTTTAACCCATTCCTCCATAGGCTATTTTTAGATACAACCTCTTTGAATAAATCTACCGAAAACTAACTAGAGAAAAGGAAACTTTTAGAATTTTGTAGATTGAAACCATTGTGATAAATAGAGCATTGCTCCTATAGGAGCAATCCGAGCAAATGCTCTATTTATCACAATGGTTTCACCAAGTGACTTTTACAGAGTCGTCAAAAGTCATAAATATGAGGGAAAGGGTTAAGCAGACATATTTTTTACAGCAGAATAAGAGCTAAGTGAAATACAACTGAGTTCAAGATTACAAGTTCAATTGTATTTATAAATGGTCTGGCAAGAATTAACCCTTAAATTTACCCATTCTATGTTTATTCCAAATTTCAATACTTACTGAATATTCATGGAAAAATAGTTACAATGAAATATGGAAGGTCAGAACATTGTAGCCATTTTAGAAAGTAAAAACACAGACCTTTCAAATGCCACTAGCAAACAGAGCAGACCCTGATCAGACGGCTCCTACAGGATCCATCTGATCTGGGTCTACCCTGTTTGCTGTTGCAAATGCATAAAACACGTTTATATGAGGGAAAGGGTTAAGTTCACACTTGAACTTTCAATCACTTCACTTTTTAAGGTTTCACCCATTGATAAGCTAAGAGGGAAAATAATTCAAAATATGACTGTAAAATGGTGTTGCAAAAACTCAAACATTCAAAATGATCTTCAAAGTTTCAAGTGGATCAATAAATCATACGGTGATAACAGATTTTAGCTCAATATTTTGTTAAGTCAACCGCTAACCGCATGAATATCAGAAATAATGAGTAAAAATTATTGGCTAAATTTTCTTAATGGTAGATCTATATGAATGTGTAGGAAGCAAACAGGGCAGAGCCTGATCAGACAGATCCTACAGAAGACATCTAATCTGAAACTAATCTGTTTGCAAAGTTGTTAACCGATGTACCCTATCTACTGAGCAAAGGGTTACAATGTTACACCAGCTAAATGTTTGTTTACTGCAGATGTAGCCTTTAATACTGATTTTTCAAAATGGCACATTCATCATTGTTTTAACAAGAGAAAATTTCTTCAGGAGTCCTTTGAATTGGGTATGGGTCTTCATTGCTTGCAAAGGTCCGTTAATTTATTTCTGACATTTAAAAGATTAATAATGATAAAAAGAGTTCTTGAATCATGTTTATTTATAAACAAATCACCACCGAAAACGGCATGCTAATATTCATCTGTCAACTAGGAAGTCTCCGTGGCCGAGTGATTATGGTCTTTGACTGACAATTGCTTAGCTCCTCATCGCCATGGTTGGAATCCCGGTCTGGGCATTTGGATTTTCAGGAGGAAGCCTTCCAGTTGACTTGCAGAAGGTCCTTGGTTCTACCCGGATGTTCTTTTGTGCATGAAACAATGCAATTTGTTCCATGCACAAAGAACCTCTAGGGTCTTCCTCCACCTATAATTAGCTGGACATCATGATATGACTGAAATACTGTTAAAACGATGTCAACCCCAGTAAAAAACAAACCAAATCATCTGTCAACTATAAGCCTGTTTTCAAATACTGAACCTGTAATCTGCATTTTACTCTTTTCTATTTCTGGTCAATAACACAATGAGAGTGTCAAACAGTCTAGATCCTGATTATTAGTCTCTTACAGTACATCATGGTACAGTAAAACCCCGCTAATGCGACCACCTAAAAGAGGTATAATTCTGAGTGGTAGGGGCAGGTGGTAGCTTAATACAGGACAAAAGTAATGCAGAAAGCTCCTAGAGGAGCTTTCTGCATTACTTTTGTCCTGCATTAAGCAACCACCTGCTTATAAAGACACCCATGTTTATTAATTAAATGGTCACATTAGAGGGGTTCTACTGTATATCCTACATGGAGCCATACTCACCAATTTACCCCTAAAGAGTGACTAGAATGTGTTATCTATTTTTCTATGAATAGATTAACCCTTTCCTTCATATAAACACCTTTTCATGGATTTGTAAACAGAGTACACCTAGATCAGATGGCTCCTATAGGAGCCATCTGATAAGGGTCTGCTCTGTTAGCTAATGGAAATTGAACGATGTGTTTCTTTACTTTCTAAAATGGCTATGTTCCATTCCTTCCATATTTCATATATATAACTATTTTACCCATGAATATTCAATAGGTACCGGTACTGAAATTTGGAATAAACATAGAACAGGGAAATAAAGATTTGAACTATCAAGGAAGTAAATTTTATGAAAATTTATCAATAAAAGTCCCTGTTATCAGGTCAACCACCGTGAACACCTTGTGTATATTGCACCACTAGCTTTTGAACTGCTGGTAACATGTTATCTGTTATCTGATAAACCACTACTCCATGAATATTCAAGTATAATTGTAAGAAGTAATGAAATCATGAATATTACCGTAATTTGATGATTTTTTATATGAAAACAAAAAATTTTGGCCATGAAAGAAATTCTAAAATAAAACCTATATTATTCTATAGGCAAACAGAGCAGACCCTGATCAGACAGCTCCTACTGGAGCAAAAATGTTTGCAAAAATTTTAAAAGGTGTTAAAGGTGTGACATGAAGGACAATTGCCCTTTACACAATACTGGTATTACTAAAGTACACTGTACCATAATACACTGAAAAACCTGACGTAATAGTCTGGAATACCCCTAAATAAAGGCTGTGGCTACATGAAAATGGTCAAATGTGTTTATTAGCAATAGATTATAGGGTTATAACAATGGATCCAGATAAGACATCACGTAATATATTACATTTGACAAGGACCTAAGCTACATTGATATATTTGACACTAGATCCAGCGGTTTATCAAATGCTTAAACTAATCAGTAGTTCAAAGTTAATATTACTCTAAATCACAACTTGAGTAGACACCATTTTTAACAATAATTGTGTCAATTAATTCTTTCCTTCCAAGAAATTCCCCATGAAAAGTTGACATTATAAAATTTAAGCTAATAAATATTCATGGTGCAATTATTTCTTTAATGAATATTGAACAGGGAAAGGGTTAATTAATGTGCGTTTCTGCCAATTATGATTTAGATTAGGGGTTAGAGTGTATCCTATTTACCCTAAACATTCGGACATCCAATTTCCCTTCTCCACCGGTTTGTATAGTAGAACATGTCAATCTTAATTCTGCACCACTTTGATAACTTTAAAATAGACTGACATAGTAATATATGGTTTAGACTTTTGCTTCTGAAGGAGCAGTTTGACCTGGTTCTATACTACATTACATGTACCTTAGCATGTATCTGTCCACACCCCTACACTGGTAATTAGAGTATTTGCACGTGTACAATATGTTGACTGTCCAAACACATAAAGTATTAAACTGAAGACAAATTGTTCATCACAGTCAGCTCTTGCAATGAGTTTGACTCTAGATTTGTTACTAAGTGCCTCATCATGGATCAAAAGAGCTTGATTTTATGATTGTTGCTTTTGAAAAGAAAATCCACTTTTATAACTTGACTCGTTACATCATAGACGCCTAATAATGCCTTTGAGAATAGAGTTGACCCAGGTCAGTGAGATATGCAGATCTTGTAGAAGCGGCATGATCATGGTCTGCCCTGTTTGTTCATAAAGTAATATAGATCTGGTTCTACAGTGTCTGCCAGGGAAAAAAATCCTAATTCATTATTTCTTATTTCTTCCATGTGTATTTCAGAATATTCATCAGGTAAAAGAATATACAGAAAAGTTGAACATTCAGTTAAGGGAATCACTTGCAGATTTATTGTCCATTTTATTATGTAGGTAAAGTTGTATACAAATAAACTGTATACACAACACGGATACCCATATACATATACACAACACGGATACCCATATACATATACACAACATGGATACACATATACATATACACAACACGGATACCCATATACATATACAGGCCGCGTTTAGCAAAAGTCCATTAGGTTTGCTATTTCCTTAGTCTTCAAAAAATTGTTCAGAAACTTTTAACTCGTAACTAGTAGCTGATAGAAACACCTTTTTACTTTGCAAAAAGAGTTACAGCAGACACCGGGTCTGCTCTGTTCGATAATGGAATCAAATAGATATAATTTTACAGTGTCTATCATGGCCACATATTCCTTTCATCATTGGCCACTATCAAAAATTATAAAAAGTCAAAAAAAGACGAGCCCTCTAGATCTGATCGAAGTCTGTAATGTTTGTCATTCAAAATTCTCTAACATTTAGTTTGAGCCTTTCATACTGGGTGGACTCTATAATAGTTAAACACCGATGGGCCATGCCACTCTGAAAATTCAGTGGTCTACAATGGTTAACACTAGGTTCTTGTAAAATTTGTAAACAAAGGAAATTGAATTGTCTTGTTAACACAAACCTAATACTTATCATTAACCAACCTAATCCTTATCATTAACCAACCTAATACTTATCATTAACCAACCTAATCCTTATCGTTCACCAACCTAATCCTTATCATTAACCAACCTAATCCTGATCATTAACCAACCTACTCCTTATCATACACAAACCTAATCCTTATCATTAACCAACCTACTCCTTATCATACACAAACCTAATCCTTATCATTAACCAACCTAATCCTTATCATTAACAAACCTAATCCTTATCATTAACACAACCTAATCCTTATCATTAACAAACCTAATCCTTATCATTAACAAACCTAATCCTTATCATTAACCAACCTACTCCTTATCATACACAAACCTAATCCTTATCATTAACCAACCTAATCCTTATCATTAACAAACCTAATCCTTATCATTAACCAACCTACTCCTTATCATACACAAACCTAATCCTTATCATTAACCAACCTAATCCTTATCATTAACAAACCTAATCCTTATCATTAACACAACCTAATCCTTATCATTAACACAACCTAATCCTTATCATTAACCTTTTAAATGCTGAAACTTCAAAGTGGACTGGTCCAGCATTATTTGAAAGTCCATTCAGTGTGAAAAGGTATAATCTGCGAGAGATTTTTGAGTGACAAGCTGTGTAGACCTTAATTAACATTGTTTGCAAATGCCACGGCACTCGCTCCTACACCCAAACGGTTAATACTGTTAATAACTAAACTGCTTCAATTCTTAACCCTTTCTCCGTTCTATATTTATTCCATACTTCAATACCTACTGAATATTCATAATAAAATATGGTAGGTAACTGTAAATGTTGTAGCTATTTTAGAAACTAAAGAAACTAATCTATCAAATTCCATTAGTAAACAGAGCAGACCCGGATCAGACAGCTCCAATTCTGTTGGAGCCAATTCTGATCTGGAACTACTCTGTTTGCAAATGTGTGGAAAGGCATTTATATGAATGAAAGGATTAAAGTACAACATTCTTCCATTTCTTGTCAGAGACAGTGTTATCAACCCTTTCCCTGATGAGTGATTGAGTTGGGTTTAACAGCACCACGACACAAAAAGGTCATATAGCGCCAATTTTCCCTGATGAATATTCATGTACGAAATAATGACATCATGAATGTTTATTAGCTGAATTTTATAATGTGATATGTACACATGAATTTTTGGTATTGGTAGAGTTTTGTATAGAGTCAGAACTATCATAATTTCATATGCAAACAGAGCAGACCCAGATTAGATGACTCCTAAAAAAACAATCTGATCTGGGTCTACTCTGTTGGCAATAGTGTCAAAAGGTGTCTCTATCAGGTAAACTGGTTTGTCATTTAATTAGCTGGACGTCGTGATATAACTGAAATACTGTTAAAACGACGTAAAATCGGATAAAAACCAAACCAAACCATGGTCATTTCAAGTTTTTGCTTGGTACAAACTATTCAAGGAATATAATCCTTTACTCCATGAATATCTATGTAAGAAATAATCATGATATCATGAATATTAGCTCTAATTGGATTATTTTTTTATAATGGAACACAGGCACAGGAATTTTCACCATGGCAGAAACTGTAGAATCATATCTATATTATTACAGGATCTGGGTCTACTCTGTTTGCAAAGGCATATTTATGGAGTAAAGGGCTAATCTTTTACTCGAGAAACAGGACTGTGGGAAAGTTTGTGATACAAACCTACTTTTATGTGTTCACAATGAGAGAAAATTGCTATAACTGCAATTCAAAACAGATCTAGTGTAGCTCCTTGCACGCTAGCAGTGACTTTGTGATTACCTATATACATGTAAACTGTGTGGATCCAACTGAGCCACAGATTACATCAGCATCTAACTGTTTGACTTTGCGGCCAGTTTTTATGAGAAAATGTGGAAAAAATACTTTGAGAATTGTAGCAGCAGACAATTCTAGCCTGAAAAATTCTACAACTTTTACTTTCTTTTGCAAAGAGTTAGTTAAAAGATTCAAGATGGAAAAGCCTTTGCATGCTTTAGGAAACTGGTATCTGCTCCAATTCTCAAAACCATTTTTTTCTTCCATTTTATTTCTATATTTCAGTCAGTGACAAACAGTTTGGATCCTGATGATGTATTTAGTTTAATTCAGGTCGCGGTGGTCTAGTACAGTTGGCGGAGGTCTAGTGGTAACGCACTTGACTATCAGTCCAGAGGTCCGGGGTTCAAATCCCGGTCCCTCCCGGAAATTTCAGAGATGCTTTTCCGTGTCTCCCACCCGCACATCCTCTCCAGGGGTTAAAATGGGTACCTGTGAGGGTCACTCGCCGGTACTGCTGCTGCATAATTGCGCCATATGTTAGCAGTGCTCAATATTGTAGGCCAACTACTCAATGACCAGGGGAGTAAATGTACAGTCGGCTGAGCGGTCATTCGGACTGAAAGTAGACTATAACTAGGTACTTTACTTTTTTTTTTCTACTTTTTAGTTGTGATGCATCTCATCTGGAACAAAACTGTTTGGCACATACCACAGATTGAGTGCAAAGATATAATACATTGTACATATCAATCAACCCTTTTCCTTGTTGAACATACAAGCAAGAATTAATGATATTTTCCATATTAATTAGCTGAATTTTTACTATGACATATGCACACATTTTTTGGTATTCTGTAGAAACTGTAGAGTCAGGTCTATGATAAGCAAACAGATCAGACCCTGATCAAATGGCTCCTATAGGAGCAGTCTGATGTGGGTCTACTCTGTTTAGAAAGCCATAAGGTGTATGATCCCCATGTATCTATGGATGATAGGGTTAAAATACTGAAAGGGTAACTTGCCATCTCATTAGGATCAAATCTGACCTATCAACCATTAAACATGTTACTTGATATATATCTATAGACATCTTTTCAAAACAGAGTAGATCCAGATCAGATGGCTCCAGCAGGAGCCATCTGATCACAGTCTGTTTTGTTGGCTTATGTAATTATAACAGATCAGACCCTGATCAGTTTGCTTATGGAATTATATAGATCTGATCCTATAGATTCTGCCATGCCAGTGATCGCCATCGGGAAAGAAAATATTCTTATATGTGATCCTAATACATGTATATTAATGGGTCATTTTAAATTTTCCATATATGACATTTTCCAATAAAATAGTTTCAATGAAAATCCACTGAATGTGACACTGGCACATGGTCAATCAAACCTCATGCAAGTGTAAATTTTATATGTAAAAAGGCACATGACCCCTAGGAGTCCCTGTATTCATATACCATTATAAAAAATCAGCTAATAATTATTCATGATGTCATTATTTCTTAAATATTCATGAGGAAAAGAGATAGTTAGGTCTCACAGGAAAATAAGGAAGAATTACATTTATGTCTGAGGAAAGGGGATACCTAGTCAGGTATCACAGGGAAATAAGGAAGAATTACAACCAGACAGGCATTGGGTTGACAAGATGTAAATATTCTGGAGTCTAATTTACAGTACAGAAAAACAGGACAGGTATAAACAAACAAGTGTTAACTTCCTGGATGCCAACGCAGAAAGTGTAGTTTCATATTTTGTAAAATATTACATGGCTTACAGAATAAAATATATACTTTCTTCAAACTAGTCATCTGCTTTTCTTGTATCAATTTTTCCAACATAACAGAATTGGTTTTGCTGCTTTTGCAGATCTGATTCTACAGTTTATGTCATGGTCAAAAAGGTTATCAACTTTTTGCACGCTAGCGGTAAAACTGTGATCACCTATGCAAACAGTTTGGGATCCAGATGAGACGCCGCATTATGCGGCGTCTCATCAGGATCCAAACTGTTTGTTATCTTGACCATATTTTTGCAAAAAAATGAGAGAAAGTTTATTTTAAGAATTGAAGCAGACTACAATTGTTGCAGACGAAAAATTACTTAGCGTGCAAAGAGTAAAACTTTTTGCTTGAGTCTGAGATCATTCTCAAGCATCAGATTGGTCAGATTCTGAGCTTGCTTAAGAATGATCTCAGATTCAGACTCTAAAGTTTTATAACCTTGGGCCAAGGTCAAAATTCATTTTTATGGATAAAAGTTTTCTTTATCTCAATAAGGGAGTCTATATATAAACCCAAGTTAGTTAATACAGTCTGTTTACAGATCAGTAGCACTGTCAAATATATGCCATTAGCTGATCTAGATCTACACTGTTTGTAAATCACAGGTGAGCTTTTTCAGATCAGAATTGTCCTACTGCCATCACACAGTAAAATCTGTCTTAAGCGACCATCAAAAGAGAGGTCTAATTTGGGGTCTTTAACCCGTTACTCCATAAATATTTATTTAAGACATAATGAATATTCATAATTTGAATTTTTAGAATGTCCTAAGAATACAGAAATTCTGAAACAATATATGTAGAAACTATAGAATCAGATCTATATTATGCCATAAGAACAAAGTAGACCAAGATCAGATGGCTTCTATAGGAACTGTCTAATCTATGTTTGCAACGGCGTTTAAAGTTGTATCTATGGAGTAATGGGTTAAGACCGTTGGTAGCTTACGGCAGGTCAAAAGTAATGCAGAAAGCTCCTGTAGGAAGTTTGTGCAATTCTTTCATCCTGCATTTAGCAACCATCTGCTTGTTTTAAAATTCTTATTTTCAACCAATAAAATGTTGCTTAAGATATAGTATATCTACTGTAAACCAGATTCCCCAGATCAGCCTTATTTTTAGATTCAGGTATAAGAGACAAAGATAAAAGAATTTAAATATTAAAATCATCATTTTCCCACAAACCCTATATCTTTTGACCAGATGATCATGATCCAAAGGGTGGCCACAACACAGGCGCTTGTTAGAAATAATGGAGATTTTCAGAAGTAAGCTCCATCAACTTCACAGTATACTACCCATATTAACTGCTTATATACCACTGGCCTATACACAAAACCTAATTAACCCTTTCCTTCATATAAACGCCTTTTTCACGCATAGATTGCAAATGGCATATACCAAGATCAGACGGCTTCAATAATAGCCATCTGATCAGGGTCTGCTCTGTTTGCTCATGAAATTTGATATATCTATTTCTTTAGATTCTAAAATGGCTACAATTTTCCACCTTCCATATTTCATTACAATTTTTTTGCTCATGAATATTCAGAAGGTATTGAACCTTAGAATAAACACAGAACAGGGAAAGGGTTAACTAGAAGTTTTTTATGTAGACAAGGGTCCATGCTTATAAAGCTTTTAGTTGAGTCAGAGTTTCGTTCTCAAGCTTTTGGATGGTCAGATTTGAGTTCTCAAGCTTTTGATTGGTCAGATTTGAGCCAGAGGCTCAAATCTGACCAATCAAAAACTTGAGAACGAACTCAGACTCAACCAAAAGTTTTATAAGCATGGACCCAGTGCACAATATTTTTGACTCAAGTTGTGGGCGAGTCCGACATCATGAGCATCCAGAGAAGCTAGTCCTTGATAAGCATCAGAAAATAGATTTGATACTGTAGTAATGTTGTACTAAATCAAATATCACTACTCATCTTATTGGTGACATAAGGGCAAATATTTTTCATGGCAACATCTGAGACCTTTCAGGATAAATTAACTGAATTGGTTTACAAATTAAGGAAACCATAGTCATATGATCCAAATCCCTGAGAAAAAAAAAAGAAAAAGAATCTTATAAAACATGCGGAAGGAATGAAATAGCCCCAAATCTGTAATATGACCTTTAAGCTGTCCACATTTAGGGATATATCCAAGATTAGATTCTTAACTATATTTAACAAAGTAATTAAAACCTTCAAATATGTAATATTTTCCTTGAAAATTATGTAGCATTTAATGCAATCTATCTCTACGAATAATGGGTAAATCATTGTGAGATTCAAAGAAAGTAGTGTATAGGACACATTTGCGTGGGTTTTAAATAATTTGGATACAAAATGTTTTAACAAATATAAAGAATCTGATCCTACAAAATTGGAAAATATATAAACAGACATTGAAGACTGATATCAGATAACCCTTTAAATGTTTACTCCATTAACAATGCCTATTAATGCCTTTGCAAACAGAGTAGAACAGGGTCTACTGTTTATTTAATATTTATATGAAATAATGTATTATTTCACAGTTTGTGTCATGGTAATATATTCTCTAGTTCATTATTGTATAAACAATTCAGCTAGTCAATATTCAGTTCATTATTTGTCTAAATATTCATAAAGTAAAGGCTGAAAGAAGTGAGGAACACTATGACTACTTTAACCCTTTCCCAGTTCTATATTTCAAATAACAATACCTACTGACTATGCATGGAATATGCATAGAATAGTTATAATGAAATATGGAAGATGGAACATTATAGCCATTTTAAAAAGTAAAGAAACAGATCTTTCAAATTCAACTAGCAAACAGTGCAGAACCTGATCAGACGACTCCTATAGGATCTACTCTGTTTGCAAACGCGTGAGAACACATTTATATGAGGGAAATGGTTAAGGCAGGTATGGTGACCAACTAACTCCAAATTCTATGCATGTTTTCATCAGGTGGAACAATGTGTGGTTGATCTCGAATGCTGAGGCTATGACCTTTTCCAGACTTTGTTTCACAAGTTTGATTCAGTAAATATGTGTACCAATATTTGGCAAATGCACTGGAGTTCTCTGAATAGATGCTAATGTCTAATATCATGAGAGTTTACATATGCATGATTCACTGTAACAATTAGATCAGAATCTAAGCTGTAAAGTAACAGGAGAAAAAGTGCAGCCTGGAGCAGGTCTCGAACCCAAGACCCTTCGCTTACAGGGCGAGTGCTCTACCAACTGAGCTACCTGGGCTGCTATATGAGCTCCACACACCAGAGCCACTACACTTATCTCCCATTAATTTTTTAGAGCTGTCCCAGCTCTCCTATATGCTTTCCAATTGCTTCCCAATTGCATGGGCAGTCAAACACTTCTGACACCATTAAAGTAACAGGAGGAGTGAGTGAGTTGTATTTTACATCCGACCAACAGTATTTCAGTTATTTGCATATGGCACCTGCTTGAGACAAGTTATAGTTCTGCCTCACTGGAATGCCCCTGCCATGGGCACATATGGCAAGGTCACCCCACCAAGTCACATTATCCTGACACCGGGCCGACCAGTCCTAGAACTACACTTTTAATGTCGAGCGTAGACAAAGGAGCTACTAGAACCAACTTTTAACATCTTTCGGTCTGTCGCAGCTGGGGATTGAACCCACGACCTTCCTTACTGAAGGCGGACGCTCTACCACTGAGCCACGCTGCTGGTACTAGCAGGAGGAAAAGTGAAGCCTGGAGCGGGGCTCGAACCCGGGACCCCTCGCTTACAAAGGGGGGGGGGTGCTCTATCAATTGAGCTAACCGGGCTGCTATACGAGCTCCATACTCCAGAACCACTACAGCTGCATCCACAGGCATTTGGCTCATGAAATATGTCTAAAATAAGTTAAAATGTCTCTTAAAAACGCCCCAAACTTTTTTTTCTTTTTGGCTTCAAATGTTACAAAGCGTCAATTTAGGGACATTTTAACTTATTTTAGACATATTTCATGATCCGAATACCTGTGGCTGCATCTATATAAAATTATAATTTATATAAACAAGTTTCCTTAAATGGTGGAACCTTTTTACATAAGTATCTAAGTAAAAGGCATGTCAACCCAAAAAACTCATAATCTGTTCCTTCAATTATAAACAATGAGAGGTTGTCAAGGAATACAGATGATCTGGATCACAAATGATAACTTGTAAATACCTGCAATATCAAGGTGACACTTACTTTGATGTATTTCGAATAACAAAGATATAACTCTACTACTAGATATCTTTCCTAATTTAACGTGCACTTTTAAATACAAGTCAAGAAATACAATTAAACAGTCAATGCCCTTACCTGGCAGCTGTATTGTGAATATTAAGAGTCAACCAGGTAGCACAAGGGTTGCGGATATTGACGGTAAATCGGTAATATAGGACAAAACTGTAAAGAACATACCCCAAAATTGTCCTTAAATAGGGAGTTTTGGCTTGTATTTTGTCCATCTTCTATCGCCGAATAGTATGTTGACATCCTGAATAAAGATGCAATTTTTAATCATCTGTCACACAGAATTGGTTTGTTTCTGTGCTGGCACCACCGATAAAGTCCGTGATATGCCAAATTAATGACTTGTCGGGTACCCATTTTTTATTCGTATTCCGCAACCCGACAGTATTTACATCAACGTTATTCAAGCGATCGGAGAACAGTAATATTTGAGCAATTTATGGAAAGTCAAGCGTTTATTGAGGCACATGGTGTTGTGAACAAACAAAATGGCAGACACGAGCGAGTAGGTTTCTCTTTCAATTTTTATCCTTGCACTCCTTGCATTTGTTGAAATTCTAATGGATAGCCGCTGAAAAAAAGATTTTTCTAAAATCCCTAGGGTACCCAAAGTACCCTATGTTGGACTGGTTTCAAAATTAGTATTTTGTCGTCTCCATTTGACTTCCAGAAAATTCGATCACGCCGTTTTGACGACCGGCATTTTTGTTCACAAAAGAAAAATATATAAAAATAAACCCTGTCGAACTCTTTTCTCGGCTTCTGTTATGTGTCCTTGATTTTAATTTCTTTAGAGCATTTCATGACTATGCAGGTTAATTTTTAAGTTTGCACATGGTAATGATGAATTAAATAAAGGGAGTTTCAGTAAAATGATGAATTCGATTTATAAAGGGAGTTTTAGACCATGGCATAAACTATCGAATCAGATCTGTATACCACTTCACTAGCATACAGAGCAGACTGATAAGATGGCCTCCAGATCGGACCCCTTCAAGAGGAGCCTTCTGATCTTGTTTTACTCTAAAGGCGATCAAAGCCAAAGGTGTATCTATGAAGTAAAAAGTTGAATGCTGTAATTCTTGTTAAGAGTAGTTTTAACCCTTTACTCTATTTACATAGATTTACCCACGTTTTGGTGAATGACCAGTTAAAAATGGTAATTGTGATTTTTAGCCGGATTTTTGAAAAAAAATTCTTGGTTATAGTTTGGCGAAAACCGAGCGGGCGGGCGGCGTGCCGTCGTTAACGGTTAAGAAAACTTTAACATTGCTTATAAATTCTGAATAACTTAAGCTAGACCATTCATATTTAGTATGCAGATAGTTTGGGTGAAGGCCTTTCATTTGATACAAGGATACATGAAATCGGGTCAAGGTCACTACTTCCAAATTTAAAGTTTGCCGTTTTTAACCAACTTTAACATTGCTATAACTTCTGAACTACAAATGCTAGGCAATTCATATTTTGTATACAGATAGCTTGGGCAAAGGCCTTTCACTTAATACAAGGATATATGAATTCAGGTCAGGTCAAGGTCACTTTTTCCAAAACTTTGCTGTTGTTAACAAAACTTTTGACATTGCTTATAAGTTAAAATATAACTTCTGATTTACTTAAGCTAGACCATTCATGTTTAGTATGCAGATAGCTTGGGTGAAGGCCTTTCACTTGATACAAGGATGCATGAAATCAGGTCAAGGTCACTATTTCACAAAACTTTGCCATTTTTAACCAAATTTAACATTGCTATAACTTCTGAACTACAAATGCTAGGCAATTCATATTTGGTATATATATATATATAGCTTGGGTGAAGGCCTTTCACTGGATACAAGGATACAATAAATCAGGTCAAGGTCACTATTTCCAAAACTTTGCTGTTTTTAACAAACTTTTTAACATTGCTATAACTTCTGAACTACAAATGCTAGGCGATTCATCTTTGGTATACAAATGGCTTTGGTAAAGGCGTTTCAGTTGATGTAAAGATATGAAATTAGTTCAAGGTCATTATTTTGATAAGTTGGCCATCTTTGAAAAACTTCAACATCAACATTTTTTCTTAACTGCTGAACTTCATATGCTAGACAATTCAGATATGGTATGGAGATAATTTTGGTGAAGGCGTTTCAGTTGATACAAGGATACATGAAATTGGGTCAAGGTCACTATATTGAAACCTTGACTGTTTTTACAAACTTTAACATTTTGTTATAACTTTTGATCCACGAGTGCTGGGCAATTCACCTTTTGTATTCAGATAGCTTTGATAAGGACCTTATGGATGACATAAAGTAACCTGAAATCAGGTCAAGGTCACTATTTTGAAACATTGGCTGTCATTAAAATGATATAACTTCTGAACTACATGGGCTAGAAAATTTATATTTGGTATGAAGATAACTTGAATGAAGGCCTTTCAGTTGAAACAAGGATACATGAAATTGGGTCAAGATCAATATAAAAAATCTGGCTTTAATGCGGTTAAGTTATAGCAATGTTACATTTTTTGCTTGTATTTATTTTGATTATTTTGGACGTTGAAGGCATGTCAGTGGGACACAACTGACCTAACATTGTTTGATTTGAGTCGATCTTAGCGACTATTTTCGGTAGCAGCATCTTGGGTTATCCGGGGTCTTTCAAGCGCTGCCATTTTAAAAGGACCGTTTTCATTGGCTTATTACGAACATCCTGCTTAATACTAGCCAATCAAAATCATTGCTTTAAAATGCTTACAACAGCCGGATGTTGATATCGTAACTGTTCTAGAAGTATCACTACATGAAATTAACTTCAACGGCTACACGCAACCATATTTTAATGCGTCCTTTAGGACGCTTGCACTTTATAATGATGCGTTTTTTGCTATTTTAATGTGTCAATGATGCAGTTTTTTATTATATAGTTTATAAATATTATGTAGTTTTTGTTAATTCATCATACGGACAAGTAGAAAATAGCTTTTTACAAAAACAGACAAGTCATCCAAAATAAGATTTTGCCACCCCTATGCCATGGCAAAAATTCCTATGTTCATGTATTGTATGCCTTTTTAAAAATGTATTCTATTAATATTCACAAAGTAAAGGGTTAATTCACATTTATATTACGCTTGTTCTGTTTTTTTGCTTACAGTAAAGCCAAAGTCCCAAATGTGATGTGGGCACAAAGAAGTGATGTTATATATTTAACAATTAATCTGGAAGACTGCAAAAAACCTGCCATTGACCTTACAGAAAACAAACTCACATTTAGGTAAGTTGTATACACTTGAAAAACTTGACATCCTGGACAGCTTAACCCTTCCCTGTTCTATGTTTATTCCAAATTTCAATACTAATGAATATTCATGGACGAAATAGTTATAATGAAATATGGAAGTCCAAACATTGTAACCATTTTAGAACTTGAGAAGCATCTTCATGAAATTCTGTTAGCAAACAGAGCAGATCCTGATCAGACGACTCCTCTTGGAGCTGTCTGATCTGGGTCTACTCTGTTTGCATATGCTTGAAAACAGGTGTATTTGGGGGAAAGGGTTAACACAAAGTGCTCAGGGTGAGCTTTTGTGATCGCCCATTGTCCGTCGGCATGTGTCGTCCGTCGTCAATAATTTGAATCTTTGAAAATCTTCTCTTAATGTACAGGGTTCTCAACTTTCATCTTTGGCACATAGCATCATATTCAGGTTGTCTACAAAAGTTATATAAATTATGCCCCGGGGGTCAAAATTGGCCCCGCCCAAGGGGTGCCTTGTTTTCAATAGAAACATATAGTAAAACTTTGAAAATCTTCTTCTCTGAAACTGGAAGGTTCTCAGCTTTCATATTTGGCATATAGCATCATATTCAGGTCCTCTACAAAAGTTATATAAATAATGCCCCGGGGGTCAAAATATGCCCTGCCCCAGGGGTGGCTAGTTTTCAATAGAAATATATGGGGAAAACTTTGAAAATCTTCTCCTCTGAAACTGGAAGGTTCTCAGCTTTCATATTTGGCACATAGCATCATATTCAGGTCCTCTACAAAAGTTATATAAATTATGCCCCTGGGCTCAAAATTGGACCCTGTCCAGGTGTGGCTAGTTTTCAATAGAAATATATGGGAAAACTTTGAAAATCTTCTCCTGAAACTGGAGGGTTCTCAGCTTTCATCTTTGGCACATAGCATCATATTCAGGTCCTCTACAAAAGTTACATAAATAATGCCCCTGGGTTCAAACTTGGCCCCGCCCCAGGGGTGGCTAGATTTCAATAGAAACATATAGTGAAACCTTTGAAAATCTTCTCCCCTGAAACTGGAAGGTTCTCAGCTTTCGTATTTGGCACATAGCATCAATACAGGTCCTCTACTATACTAAAGTTATATAAATTATGACCCAGGGGTCAAAATTGGCCCGCCCCAGGGGTAGCCAGTTTTCAATAGAAACATATAGTGAAACCTTTGAAAATCTTCTCCTCTGAAACTGGAAGGATCTCGGCTTTCAATATTGGCACATAACATCATATTCAGATCCTCTACAAGAGTTATTTAGATTATGCGCTTTGGATCAAAATTGGCCCCACCCCAGGGCTGGCTAGATTTCTATAGAAACATATAGTGAAAACTTTGAAACTCTTCTCCTCTGATTGTCTGGTGAGCGCTTCAGGGCCATTCTGCCCCTCTTGTTTTTTGTCCACCCCCAAACCTGATCAAGGGATGGGGGGAGCATATTGGTTTTGCCCTGTCTGTCTGTTGGTTTGTCCCCAACTTTAACTTTGGCAATAATTTTGTACCCATTGTACATACATACTTCAAAATTGGCATGTATGTGCAATTTATGGAGGCAAATATTTTTAGGGCGACTTATTACGGTCAAGGTCATATATCAAGGTCAAAGGTCAAATTACGGGTCAAATTTATATTGGCGATAATTGGGGACATAGTGTTTCACAAACACATCTTGTTCTTAAATAATTTTCGTCTTGCTTTAAAATTTAGAGTGGACAATCAGGTCTTTTTCTGGCAATTTTTTTATTTTTATTGCATTTCAATAATTGGGGTGTTTGTGCATAGAATTCAGTGAATTGGAAAGCATCGTTGGATCCATTTAAACTTATTTTCCATTTTCTAGCATTTAAATAAATTTGAAAATGTTACCCATTTTGCATTGGGAATGGATCCTTTTAATGGACCAATGTAGACACCAGAAAGGCCTGACAGTCCTTCATATTTTTCCTCTAAAACATAAATTAAAATGGTGTGTCAAATACTTTGGAACCTATTAAATAAAGTTATCTGGCATCTCAATTATTTACATTGTTTTGTCCATTGCAGCAAGCCTTGTGAGTAACTTTCTGTCAACTTCATCGGTGAAAGAGTTTAAGTTATAATTGGTAGAAGTGTTCATAAAGCACAGAACTAGAAAACTCCTCTATAACTACTTGTCCTGAAGGACCAGTGACAAAGATTTCACATGTCCTGCAGGACAATCAACTTGTCCTGTATAAATTAATAATTGACTGATATATCACTTAAAACAAGAATAAACTGAACAGTTGTTATGCATTGATGTAATTGAAATAGGATCATTTGTTGGATTTATCATACTCTTTTTATTAACCCCCCCCCCCTTCCCCCTTCCCCCTCCCCCCTCAACATAGTTTGAGGGGGTAAACTAGAATCAGCCTGTCAGTCTGTCCATCTGCATGTAAACATGGGTAGGAGGTGTTGCGAACTTCTTCAATTTGAAGGTCATTCATTTTAAATTTGATATACATACAGCATTGTTCATACAGTCTTGAAAAGGCCCTAAATTTGGACGGGTGTCTTGAAAAGTCCCTAAATTTGAAGATGGGCCTTAAAAAGGCCATATATTTGTTCACACGCCCTAAAAGTTAGATTTCCTGGCCATAATTTTCATTTCAAACGTATAATAATTCAGGGATGAGAACTATCCCTGGAAATCTGCATTTGTTTCACTCGGGGCCGTTTTTGAGATCAATTTAAATCCGATGAGAAGTTTGGAGGGTGGGGGATTCATCTGGGAACGTGTTCTAAATACAAAGCTGGAAAGTAAGATCATTGACAAGGTAACAGAGCTTAAAACAGTTTAAGTAGAAGGTAGGTGTAAGTGTACTTCCTAAATTAGAAATAGGTTATAGTCAAAAACATACCGTAAGCTGTGACATACTTTGAGACCCTAAATTTAGTGAATGGAGTCCCTAAAAAGGCCCTGATTTTGTGTTGGAAAAGTCTGTATGAACCATGTACAGGGTTACAGATAAGGGGAGTATTGGGGTATTTACCCAATTAAAACTGTGGAAAAGGCAATTGCTTTTCAAAATAATTAGTAACACAAAGCAAATAAATATAGCAAAAAGCAAAAAAAAAATAGAATACCTAATGAGAATACGAATAATACCCAATTACGAAAATTGCCAATACCCAATGAAAATTTCAAATACCCAATTCTGTAAAAAATCAAGGAGTAAATACCCAATTGCATCAAAACCTTATCTGTAACCCTGACGTAATAACCTGGAATAGTAGATGTGCAAGACGCAGTTTTCATGTGTTTAGTATCGGGCATTGCATAATCGCCTCCCCTTGAACTTTGAATTTTTATGCCCCCATAGACGATAGTCGGGGGGCATATTGTTTTTGCCCTGTCTGTCTGTCTGTCTGTCTGTCTGTTTGTCTGTTTGTCTGTTTGTCTGTTTGTTTGTCAGCAACTTTAACATTGGTCATAACTTTTGAGCCAGTATAGATAGAGACTTGATATTTGGCATACATATGTATCTCATGAAGCCGCACATTTTGAGGGGTGACGTGTCAAGGTCAAGGTCATCCTTCAAGGTCAGAGGTCAAATATATGGGTCAAATCGCCGACTTTAACATTGGCCATAACTTTTGGACCAGTAGAGATAGAGACTTGATATTTGGCATGCTTGTGCATCTCATGAGGCTGCACATTTTGAGGGGTGACATGTCAAGGTCAAGGTCAGAGGTCAAGGTCAGAGGTCAAATATATGAGGGGGCATAGTGTTTCACAAACACATCTTGTTTTTGTCATTTTGGCAGGAAACATTGGTAGTTGGTGTCATACACTTCTCCTTCAGTTTAAAAGTTATAGATTTTGTATAAATGATAACCATAAATAGTAGATATGCAAAATGCAGTTTTCATGTTTTTAGCTCAAGGTATTACAGAATTATCTCCCCTTCAACTCTGAGTAATTTTTGTCATTTTGGCATGAAACATTGATAGTTGGAGTTACAAACTGCTCCTTCATTTTATTGAATTTATTTATTTTATTGAATTGATATTTGCCACAAGAAAAGTTTTGGCCATTTTAAAAACTGTAGATTCAGATCTATATTATATATAATTGCCATAAGCAAACAGCAGACTGCAGATTTTGAAATTTGTATCTACATGTATGTAGTAACTGGTTTAATTTCTTTTCAGATAATTGATCTAGAGATGTTATAAAACATGTAAGCAATTTTGCCTTTGCAAACAGTTTTGATCCAAAACTACTTCTTAACTCAGTATCACATACTACTTCGTAACTCAGTATCACATTTATTTTGTTTTACAGAGGTAAAGGAGGGACAAATCAGGAAATGTACGAAATTACCCTGGAATTCCATAGTGATGTCAATCCACAGGTAAACAAAAATGAACTTTTTAATGGAACTCTCAACCTCTCTGTATTCGAAATTGCATGTATCATCTTAGATGTCTTAACAAAACATTCACCATCATTTTTTAATTACAACTTTTGTCAAATGATTTCACTGACGTTATGCTCAGTCAGATCCGTATTCGCTATGGAAAGATTGCATCCAGTGAATAATGCCAGTTTTTGATGTATCATGGAGGAATTGTTTTTCAGAGATAGATAAAAGATGCATATACCTTTTGTGGCATCTGCTTTAGTAGGGTGACACTTTGGTAGAACCTCTGTACATCTGTCACATACTCTTGTTGAGGGGGAATGGACACTATCACATACTCTTGTTGAGGGGGAATGGACACTCACATACTCTTGTTGAGGGGGAATGGACACTGTCACATACTCTTGTTGAGGGGGAATGGACAGAAAATCCTAGCCGAATTGGCCATAAAAAGGAAATTTAGATGAGATGTTGAGTAACAGGATCCAAAATTAGGTCAGTATTGCAGACCCGGATCAAACAGCTCCAGAAGAAGCCCTTTGGTCTGGGTCTACACTATTTGCTATTTCATCATTTAAAGTTTATATCAAAGAGTTGCAGAATTAAGCTGTACAAACTGGTGGAGAGGGGAGATTGGATGTAGAGCAAAATATAAAGGTGCATATCGAATTACTAAAATCATCATATGTCCTTGAAACCTGTCCAGGCAGAAGTATTGGCTACTATAGATTTCCTATCGTATCATTCAAGTATACTATAGTAAAATCTTTGACATTTGCAGATATATCATATGTGACTACTTACTGAAACTTGTGTAAAAGTAATGCAGAAAGATCCTGTAGAAACCTTCTGCATTACTCTTGCCTTTAATTAAGCTGTTTCCTGCTTGTGGTTGCTTTTGGATGGGCTTTTTCAGTGTTTGGGCAGTACAGGTTCTGTCACTAATAGTGCTTGAATTTTGAAATAATGCCCTGAAAAATCCCTTGAAAAGTGCTTGAATTTTCCCACCAAATCTCTGTTTGAACCCTGGTACAGTATTAACCCACCTCCTCATATTGACACCTCTGTAAATGTCACATTTTGAAACCATTGTGATAAGTAGGAGCAAATGCTCTATTTATCATATTGGTTTCGAGACTACAAAATTCTAAAAAAAAATCCTCTTTTTTTCCTAGTAAATGCTCCTCTTCAGTAGATTTGGTCAAAGAGGTTGGGTCTATGAGGGAATGGGTTAATGTATTGTACTGAATGATTTGTGTTATCTTCTGTAGGAGTCAAAATATGGGGTGCAGGATAGAAATGTAGCCTTTGTGATAAAGAAAAAAGATGATGGACCATATTGGCCCCAGTTGTTAAAGGGTATTAAAAAGGTAAGGCTGATTGATGCAGGTTTGTGCTAGACCAATTCAGTATTTCATCTAGAGTGCGGGATTCCCGCAATATTTTTCACTTTGTCCCTTAAAATTCACGACATCGCATGTCTATGGGCGCACTTTTTGTAGTCTGTCCATTTCTACTATTTACCATCATATCCGCAGATTTATCAATAAAAGGTTTGCATGTATTTATAAGCGAAAGTGGTTTGACAGCTCTAACCTATAAATCGATAACCAGTCTTACAAATTCAAGGCTGCGGGGTGTTTCGTACCAAAACTAGTTAATCTCGGAACGTTTCGTACTACTATTAAAAAATTACTGGGACGACAGTTTTATTTTTTTAACCCTTTCCCTCATATAAACGTGTTTTAACGCATTTGCAAACTAGGAGCCGTCTGATCAGGGTCTGCTCTGTTTGCTAATGGAATTTGATAGATCTGTTTCTTTACTTTCTAAAATAGCTACAATGCTTCACCTTCCATATTTCATTATAACTATTTAGTCCATGAATATTCAGTAGGTATGGACATTTGGAATAAATATAAAACAGGGAAAGGGTTAACAAGCTTTCTTCTCAGGGTATTTAGACCATTCGAGAATCACCTCTTTACTTGTTTTTAGACCTTCATAGAATTATCTTGTTGATAGGTATTCTGGATTATAACATGAAAGAAATATGAAAAATTGTGAGGTCAGCTTTTGGTACGAAACGTCCAGGAACCAAATTCAAAATGGTGATCTGTATGGGTAAACATCGTCATATTGAAATCAGAGCAGACAAAATGCAAACTGAAAGTAAAACTTGCGCATGGAAGATCGAGAAATTACTAATCTTCGATAGGAAAAGTTCTGAGCATATTAAATTAATTGTAAACGAGAAAACCAGTAAAGTGAATGACCGAACATTAAAAAAGGAATGGTTGTCTCGATTTCAATGGCTAAAATCGAAGCTAAGATGCAATGCAAAACTTGTATTGAATCCAATCTTAAACTTAGAGTCATGAATGTGAAAATAATGTGAGCTGTATTTACGGCTGAAACAGTTATCAGTTTTAGATTTGCATTGTACAACAGACAGCTGTATTCATGAGTCTATGTAAGCTTACACATTTTGATTTTGATCCTGTCCCCCTATTTTTCAAAATATCCCCCAAATTCTAAGCCAGGGGGGCCTGTGTGTCCCCCAAAATTTATGGTGCAACACTGGACCATTGCCAACATTTTGGATTTAGATGAGAAGAGGAGTGACATGTTGATTCCTCTCCATCCAAGCTATTCAGCACTTTACCTCATGAATATGATGACATTATGAATATTAATTCACTGAAATTTTGTAATGGCATGCGAACAAGAGAAGTTTTTGATATAGGAGAAACTGTATAATCAGATATATACATGTATAACATATGATTTCTAAAGAAAAACAGAGAAGACACTGATCAGGTGGCTCCTAGAAGGCCATCTAATCTGGGTCTACCGTGTTTGCAAAGGCCGCAAAATGTGTACCCATGAAGTAAAGAGTTAATCTTTAAGTTTGAAAGAAATGGATGGGAATATGTGCTACCATAATTTTAAGCAGATAAGAAATGGAAAAATGGTTAAGTGTGACCCCTGACCTGTCTCCTTTTTTGCAGGCATTTTGGTTAAAAACAGATTTTAACAAATGGAAAGATGAAGACGACTCAGAAGATGAAGCTGACAAACAAATGGATTTAGCTGATGTAAGTAGAACGTGAAGTTTTGTCCACTGTTAGTCGCTGGTCATCGTGGCTTGACTTCGCTAGTGAAGATTCATGAAGGTGGTTGTCAACGACGTCTGCAAGGAGGGGAAGGCTCAGTCACAAAGACTGTAGTCACTGGAATGTGACTGAGAGTGGATTTAGCAGTTATCCCTTTATTGCATGAATATTCTTTTAAGAAGTAATGACACCATCTGTATCAATTAGAAGATTGTTTTATGATGTCATGTGAACTAAGAACATGTTGGCCATGACAGAAATAAGAGTCAGATCTATATTATTCCATAAGTTGACTGATCAGACTGCTGCTACAGGAGTAGTCTAAAGAGTGATCACAATGTGTGATGGACAAATAACAAATATATTCCTGAAAATGTTCTAACCCTTTCTCTGTTGAATATTCATGTAAGAAATAATGACATGAATATTTATTTTCTGAATTTTTATAATGGCATATGTGCCCAGTAAATTTTTGGTAGAGGTAGAAACTGTAGAGTCAGAGCAAAACTGTGACCTGACGGCTCCTATAAGATATCTATTTGTAACATCCTTAAAAGTATTAAGTAAATTATTACAGAAAGACCAAATGTTGCAATGTAACGTGTCAGGGAGAATTGAAACTATGTTAGGGAAATGTGAGGGAATTTGATTCCTCCAGTTTGTGGCAATCCTAATTTGTCTCAAATTTTGATATCAATAAATAGTCCACACTAATACTAATGTTTGCTGATTGATGTGTGCCTTTATGATTTCAGATGATGCAGAGTATGGGAGGTATGGGTGGCATGGGAGGTATGGGAGGCATGGGTGGCATGGGAGGCATGGGTGGCATGGGTGGTATGGGTGGCGGACCAGGAATGGAACTGGTAAGTAACTAAACACAGGAAATAGTTATAGCTAATATGCATACTAATGCTGATATGCATGGTCACATGACCAGGACATTTCTGAACCTCATAAGTAACTATAGGTCATGTATTAACCCTATACTTCATGAATATTCATGTAAGAAATAATGAATATTTATTAACTGAATTTTTATAATAAATTAATTTTCTTTTAGGAAATGTTTTGCTTTGACAAAAACTATAAAAAATCAGCTCTATATCATACCAAAAGCAAACAGAGCTTACCCTGTTCAGATGGCTTCTGTAGGAGCCTTCTCTGATCTGGGTCTACTTTGTTTGCAAAGGCTTGAAAAGGTGTTCTGTATAAAAGAGGAGAAAAATGGCAGATTATTTTGCCAGCTGGTCTGTGCCTTCAAATGCTGATTTTTAGCTCCACTTTTTCAAAAAGTGGAGGTATTGTCATGACCCTCTCGTCGGCGTCGGCGTCGGCGTCGGCGTTGGTTAACCTTTTTGTTAAGGTCCTTTTCTCAGAAACCATCAAAGATATTGGGTTCATATTTGGTATGTATGTTTACTATCACAAGAGGAAGCCATTTCACAAGAGTAGGTAACTCTAAAATTAATTTTGCTATAGTTATGCCCCTTTTTCGACTTAGAATTTTCATTGTTGGTTAAGTTTTATGTTCAGGTCCATGTCTCAGAAACTGTCAAAGATATTTGGTTCATCTTTGGTATACATATTAACTATCACAAGGGGAACCCATTTCACAAGGGTAGGTAACCCTAAAATTAATTTTGCCATAGTTATGCCCCTTTTTCGACTTAGAATTTTCATTGTTGGTTAAGTTTTATGTTCAGGTCCATGTCTCAGAAACTGTCCAAGATATTTGGTTCATCTTTGGTATACATACTAACTATTACAAGGGGGATCCATTTCACAAGGGTAGGTAACCCTAAAGTTAATTTTGCTGTTGTTATCTCCCCTTTCTGACTTAGACTTCCACTACACTATCCAGCACTAAAGAAAGTGGAGCGCGCTGTCTGCGGACAGCTCTTGTTTTCAAGTAGAATGGCCTGCCAGTGTTTAAGAATTTTGAATGACAACATTGCAGTACTACATTCTGTGTCTACACTGTTTGCAAAAACCAGTACACTTGTTTCTTCATTAATTGGGTTAAACCTTTCCTTCGTATATTAAACACATTTCCATGCCTTTCCAAACAGAGTAGACCCAGATCAGATGGTGCCTGTAGGAGCTGTCTGATAATGGTCTGCTCTGTTTACTTATGAATATATTAATAGATCTGAGTCTACCAATACCAAATATGTTAAGTATAAAAATTCTGATAATGAATATTCATAATACTGTTCTTACAAGAATATTCGACAGGGAATGGTTAAGTGACTGACCACAAAGATCACTTGGCAAAAACTGTAAGTGCACTGACAAGATCAGGGTCTGTTTGAAAAAAGAAACATGTGAGCTTTAGCCTTTCTGCATAACTTTCAGCCTGTATTAAGATACAACCTACCTAAATGAACCAGAAGTTTGATTATTTTTAGCTTGTCTGATTTTCAGAGGAAAAAGTGGAGGTATTGCTATAGCCTTGGTTTCATCTTTGGCATTGTTGTTGTTGTTGTGGTACAACTTTTCATAGTTTTTAGTCGGTACAGCTACCCCTATTAAACTTAGTACAGTGTTCCAACCTGATTTTATTTCTTGGGGTTTTCTGCACTCCCTGTCGACTACAATTTCTTAAAGTTGGGGGTTTTCATTGAAAAGTGGGGGTACAAAAAAATTTGCTTTAACCCTTTCCCTCATATAAATGCCTTTTCACGAATTTGCAAACAGAGTAGACCCAGATCAGATGGCTATAGGAGCCAACTGATTAGGGTCTGCTCTGTTTGCTAATGGAATTTGATAGATCTGTTTCTTTTGTCAATGAATATTCAGTAGGTATTGAAATTTAGAATAAACATAGAACAGTGAAAGGGTTAATCATTAACCAGAATTTAACAAAAGCATTTTTATTTTTGCAAGACGAGTTACACGTAGCGCTCTGCTTCCTCACATGTTGAACAGTGCATGGATTCTTATTCTTAAGACTTTGTCATATTGAAGCCAGGAATGCAAACCAATTATTTTTAAAGCACTTTGCTCTACATCTGTCTATTTTTGGGAGGACAACTTCTGTTTCAGAAGGCACACCTTTATTAGTTACTTTTCCCAGTCTTTTTTTCAAAGGCCGGTAATGATTGCTTGCTTCTTTGCTAACATGTTGTAACCGTAGTAAATAGATGAAAGGAAATGAGTCATTCGATACCCTCAGCGAGTAGTATCCTTACAATGCCATATGTCTTGAGAATGTGTGATTACACAGGGGAATTCGGAAATCTCAGAAGTTACCACCTGGCCAAATACGGTGGCTAGTTTCACTTTCGTTGATTTATGCAAGTGAAGATACGCTTCAGGAATTTGTTTTACTTTTTCAGATTTTTTTCTCTACATGCATGTCACATAAAGTTTGTGGATTCTTTCAAAATGTATACGTTATTTCAGTATTCCGAATGTGAAATATGTACATATATACATGAATGGGAATACTGCTTAGTACATTTCTTAACCATCACACTAGCGACAAAGTGGCTCATTACTCTGTCATGCATATTTAAAGAGTTACGGTCCATGGAATAAGTATTTTAGTGATAACAAGCGAGCATTGGCATCCACATGAAGTTGTTGTATAGAGGTTGTGCTGTAGACAAGGTGAAAGTCATGGGAGGTTTCTGCATGATCTTTACCCTGCATTAAGCAACCACCTGCATTAAAAGTTCATAACTCCTCTTTATCTCAAAGCAAACACATTATATCTATGTTATAGCAAAGCAAACATGTTCTAGCTAATGATACTATCAAAAAGCAAATACTGAGAACAGTAAAGCCACACTAATCCAATACTCAACTAAGTATCATTATTGGTCTTTATGGCAGATGGCAGCTACCTAAATGATATTTAACCTTTACTCCATATTAAGCCTTTGCATACGTAGTAGACCCAGATGAGACTACTCCTGTACGTCTGATCATGGTCTGCCCGGTTTACTTATGATATAGTGTGATTCTACAATTTCTGCCATGGACAAAAATGTCTGTGTCCATGAGCTGTTATAACAATGAATCTGTTTAAAATTAATGATGTTATTATTTCTTATATGAATATTCATAGAGTAAAGGGTTAAGACAGTAGAAACTTGCTCTTGGAGCTTTTTACATGGCTTACACTCTGTATATAAGCAGCCACTTGTCCTAAAAGGTTCTCAATGCATCTTTACTAAAAATTTGGATTAGCGAATATGTATTGTCATGATTATCTAATTAAAACATTTTGGAAGACAAACTTAGAGCAAATATTGTAGACTTAAAATAAACTCCTCCTGTGGGGAACAATAACCTGCTCTTGGGGGAACAATGTGGACAGAGTCTACAATATTTGGCTATTTGCTAGTCATTAGTCTCACTTATGAAAACAGTGCTAAATTGACTACATGTAATTCGAGTTTATTAACTGATGAAGAGGTATGACAGTAGTTGCAATGATATCAATGTAAATATTTGTTTTGCAGCCGGGAGAGGATGACGAAGATAGCGATGATGAAGGTATGTACTTCCTGCTTCAAGTCTACTTGATATCTCTTATGTCTTGTTTTGCAAACATGATACATTTTGTCACCTGCCTCTTTCAGTTGTTTTCATTATGCAAATTGCAGTGCCCTTGCTCCCCACTCAAAACAAGTAACTTAACCCTTTCCCTAAATGAATATTTATGTGTAAATTGGTCTTTTCATGAATTCATATTTATTAACTTAGTTCTTATAAGGTAAACTTTTCAAGAGAATATTTTGCTTTGACAAAAACTAAAATCAGATCTATATAATTCTATAAGCTATTGTCCTATAGGAGGTGTCTGGTCTGGATCTCCTCTGTTTGCAAATGCATAAAAATGTGTTTATATGAGGAAAAGGGTTAAAACAAAACTTTAGAGTAACAGGAGTCTGCTTAGAATTACAAAGTCACAAATAGTGATAATCTCTTTACCTCCTGAATATTCATATCTACCTTCTGAATATTCATGTCAGAAATAATGACATCATGTATATTAATCAAAGTTAAGTTCTGTCCAATTTAGCACTAAATTAGTTTCAAGTCTTAACAGATTCTGATCTGCAGTTTTTTGTTATGCGCACTGTTGGCAAAAATATCACCCGAGTACATCTGTAAGTGATTTTTATACTGACATATAATCACAGGATTGTTTGGCTTTTGTAGAAACTGTAGAATTGTATATATATTTTCACAAGCAGACAGAGTAGACCCTGATCAGACGGCTCCTATGGGTCTACTCTGTTTGCAAAGGTGTCTCTATAAGGTAAAGGGTTAATAAATTATTGTTCTATTATCTTGTTACAGATTTACCAGATTTAGAAGGATAAGACACTGTGTTTGAAGTATTGTACCGCTGAAGGAATCATGGCAGACATTTTTGCATAGCCGAGAAAAATCGCCCAGCCCTGTTGGGAGGTTAGCATGTCAACGGACATGTGTCTGTGTGATGAAGTGCACCAGAGATAGGTCCATGGTTTCATGAAAAACTTTTTCTTGTACAAAGCCCCAATTTTTTTTTACTTTTAAAAAGGACATTGTTTGTGTGTTACGCAATACTGCAGACAGTCTGCAGGCACTTTCGAGTGTTGTTAAGAGACATTGTGTTGTTAAGATATGTGGAAGGATTTTGACAATATAACTAGTAGCCAGATAACTTAGAACATCATTGAAAGATTGTAAAACAAGCTGCATGAGAAAGAAGACCCAAACACCATATCACTGGTCTGAACTCTGCTTATGCTAGACGTAAACCGACTGACACTTACAAACAGCTTAGATCCAGATGAGACCCCGTAGTAACTTGGCGTCTCATCAAGATCCAAGCTGTTGGACACTTAGTCAGTAGTATCTCAAAAGCGCCACTGACTAAACGGTATCTCAAAAGCTTGAACAAATTGAAATTGGAAGTTAGTAGACTTTATTTTTGCAGTATGAGAAGGGTAACAGGTTTATATATGTAGTATGTTGATCTAAACTACCATATCCAGTCAGAAAAAAAGATAACAGTGAGGACCAGGACGGACTTGTCACGCTAGATAACAGTGATAATTAAATACTATAACCAATGACTCCATGAGTATTCATGTATGATGTAATGCAATCATGAATATTAATTAGATTATTTTTCATAATAGCACATGAACACACGAAATATTGGCAATGGCAGAAAGTGTAGAATTATATTTATATTATTTCATAAGCAAACAGTGCAGGAGCCATCTGATCTGGGGTCTGCTCTGTTTGCAAGGATGTATAAAGGTGTATTTATGGAGTAAAGGGTTAAAATAATATTTGTATTTACAGGAAACCCTGTCTTAAGTAACCATTAAAAACATTCTGGGGCATAAACTCATTTTTAATGCAGGAATATAGTTGGGTAGAAAGGTCCTGCTGGAGCTTTCTAGATTACCTTTGTCCTGCATTAAGCAACCACCTGCTTTAAACGATACCTGTGTTTATTCATTTAGTTGGTTACTTTATAGAGGTCATAATGTACAGTCACTGCCTGCTGTGTGATTACCATAAATATTCATGTAATTGCATGTGTGAGTTGTGACCATTCAAATTGACAACGGTCCATTAGTTTAGTAAAGCGAATAATTCAATTTTGAACTTGACATTGGTCTGATATAGGAGCAGATAGTGTAGACTGATCAAACGCTCTTTCAGAAATCATTTAATCTAGGTCTGCACTATTTGCCTGTTTGTCTGTCTGAATACTTTGGGTAAATAATGTAGTGCCTTTTTATGATATATTGATTAACCCATTCCCTCATATTGATGTCTTTTTACACGTCTTTGAAACTATTGTGACTATTTATCACAATGATTTCAAACTGACCACACAGTTCTAAACATTTTCCTTTTATCTCTAGTAAATACTCCTTTTCAGTAGATTTATTCAAAGAGGTTGGATCTATAAATATCCTATGAGGGAATGGGTGAACACTTTCTCTAAAAAATGGTCTATTACGCCACTTAACCCTTTATAGTTGGTACTACTTATTCATTAGAACCATATACAGTAAAATCTCATTAGCTCAAAATTTTAGTATTGAAGAATTGAGAACTTTTAGGCAGATGGCTGCTTGATGCAGGATAGAGGTCATATAAGCTGCTAGAGAAAGAGCTTTCTGTGTGACTTTCACCCTACATTAAGCTGTCACGTGTCTTAAAGACCGATAATTATGTTTTATTTAGTGTTCGAGCTATCAGGGTTTTATTGTAGTGGCGATTTTAATGAGTTGTCACAACCAAGGATGTGGTGAGGAATGCTCAGGTTAGCAGCACAGAGGTCACGGTCAATCTGAGTTATCACCAATAACCTTTAACTTGCTGGGTAAATTCTCAGTGGCTGAAAGTACTGTCTATATTAGCTCTAACATAGGTCTTTTCTCTGTTTGTTTTTATAACAATAACAGCTGTTTTATCTGGATCCAAACTGTTTGCAAAGTTAATCACAAATTGCCCGTAGCATACTAAAGGTTCTAGAGTTAGTGGACATTTCCCTTGCAGCTACAACTGTTGAATTTCCAACATTTTAACTGATCAGGATCCAATATGTTTGTACCTGAACAGGTAAAACGTGTGCTAGAGAAGAAGAATGAATGTTTCATAACCATTAAGTGTAAGCAGACCATAAAATTGCATTTGTATTTACTCACATTGAAAACAAGTCGGGCAGTTTGTTTATTTATACAGTAAAGTCCCGCTAATGCGACCACCTAAGAGTTATAATTCTGGGTGCTAGATGCAGGTGGTAGCTTAATGCAGGACAAAAGTAATGCAGAAAGCTCCTAGAGGAGCTTTCTGCATTACTTTTGCCCTGCATTAAGCAACCACCTGCTTATAAAACACCCATGTTTATTTATTAAGTGGTCGCATTAGAGGGGTTCTACTGTATTACCTAAAATATACTTAACCTTCTGCACTCTAAACAAATATTGTCATCTGTGTCAATTCTTAAATTACATTTTTCCTCCATTTCTTTTCCAAAAATGGTGTCAGTGTGATGGATAAATTAGATCCTGATCATGCAGAGTGACTGTTTGCAAAGGTCATCACAAAGGTCACCAGGAGTGCGCTGAAGGTCAATATTGTGTTCTTGAATTTGCAAGTTTCCATCCTTGTCCAATGAAATGATATTGACAAGATGTTCATCACACTGTAGTTCGGTATGTGGAAGATGTTATCAGTGTTTATATGAGCATCATGTCCAAACCGTAGTTCAAACATTTTGTAATTTGAGAAAAAAATAATAAATCTGCTGTAAATCTTAAAAATGTGTTGCCTCTTCTTTTATGTTCATTATAGCACTGTATCACCTCTTCATAATCATTGAGTTATCCAGAAAATGGTTCCTATGTTTATCTGCCAAACCAGATCTTGTTAGTAATCATTACAATCACCTCAGAAATCAAGAGATTTGATAGATCATTATATCACTATGTTTAACCATGATTATACATGAATTCCCATTTCTGTCTCACAGATAATCAGATTTTTTTGTCGCCTGCAAACATCATGGGAGACACATATGGATCACTTTGTCAGTTTTCATTGCCATTGTTGCACTTTCTTTGTCCGGGGCATATTACCTATACTGTGTCACTCAGGAATATCAAATGTCATTTGCGGGTATATTTTGACATTGCCGCGTGTCACCTATCCTATCCTTAGATATGTAACCTTGACCTTTGACCTCACTGATACTTTTTATACCCCCACAAGCAGTGTCCGTCCGTCTGTTTTCTTTAACTTCCAAAGTATAAAAGCTATTGACTTCAAACTTCATATACAGATAGATCACATTGACCACAAGTGCAGTGCACACGGTCCACAACTTTGTCTTTAGTATTTTTGGAGTTATTGCCCTTTGTTATATTTGTCAAAATCTGACTTGTTTTAATAAATGAAATTTTTTTCCGGAGCTTTTCTCTGTCATACCTCAACAAAACTTTTTTAAATTTTGCAATATTGTTGAACACCATCTGAAGTTCTGGACCTGTGATAAAGGTTTTGAATGAATGATCTCCCTTTTCGTAATTTAACAAATGAAAATTTAGCGGTCTGGAGCTTTATTTCTATAACCCCATCTCTGTGTCAAATGTATTAGTGGGGGTATTAATCATCTTAAGTGGTAGTTCTAGCTTTGTTTGGTATGTATCTCCATTGAGGAGTGTCATATCTATCCTTAGATCTGAGACATTGACCTTTGACTTCATTTATATGGGGGGGGGGGGGTTTCGGGCATATGTCTTATACTATGTCACACAGGAATATCAAAGTTGGTGTGTGGTTACATCTTAACTTTGCGGAGTGTGTCTTTTTTCCTTGATATTTAACCTCACCTACTTCCTTTGTCCTGGGCATATCACTAAACTCATTCCCTCCTAGACTATTTTTAGACACAACCTCTTTGAATAAAATCTTCCGATAAGAAACATTTACTAGAGAAAAGGAAAAGTGTAGAATTGTGTAGTTTTGTGATTATTGCAAGTGATAAAGAGAGCATTTGCTCCTATGGAGCAAATGTTCTATTTTTCGCACATAACTTCCCTTATCTCCGGGTTAGAACAACGGGTTAAGATTCCCGTCTGTAACACATGTAAGAACACTTTAGAACATATATGACGTCATGTATGATGTCAAACCATGGAAAACTATGTTTACATGTCATTTAAATGGCGAAAATACACTATTTGAGTTATGTGAGAAAAAGAATCTGATGCTCGTTGTCTTTAAAGATCACATGTTCCTAAACTCACCAAGAAAATGTTATTAAGTTCGCCAAGGCTCGTTTAATAACATATTCTATGGCTCGTTTAGGAACATGTGATCTTAAAAGACAACTCGCAACAGATCCTCTATATCTCAATAGTTTCAAAAAATGACTTTTACAGAGGTGTCAAAATGCGTCAGTAGGAGGGAATGGGACTATCAAAGGGTACATCTTAACACACTGAAGTGTCACTTCTATCCTTTGGTCTGTGACCTTGATCTTTGAATTCACTTGTACTTTTATTATCTGGAGCATATTTCCTATCCTATGTCTTTTAGGAACATCAAATTTGGTGTTATGTACTAAGTGTGTATCTTATCTTGTGTGTCATGTATCTTGTCCATAGATCTGTATCCTTAATTTTTGACAGCATTTGTACTTTCCTGGTCTAGGACAAATGACCTATACTTTGTCACTCAGGAATCTAAAAGTTGGTGTGTAGGTGCATCTTAATATTGTGGAGTGCAGTGTATCCTATCCTTACTTACCTTGACATTGGACCTGACCTATACGTTCTTTGTCCAGGGCATATCTCCTATGCTATGTCACTTAGGAACATCAAATTTCGTATAGGGTACATAATTTCGCATAATGCATTCTAATAACAATTGCTTAAATACAGATGATATTTGTTCCAAGGAAAACCTTTCTAGTTACTAGTCCTACAGACCATCAATGAGGCTGCTGTATGCATTTGTTTTTATTGACTACTTTGGTCTGATGTATGCATTTGTTTTTATTCACTACTTTGGTCTGCTGTATGCATTTGTTTTTATTCACTACTAGTACTTTGGTCTGCTGTATGCATTTGTTTTTTAGCTCGCCTGTTCGTAGAACAGTAGAGCTTATGCTATACCCCCGGCGTGAGCGTGAGCGTGGGCGTGAGCGTGAGCGTGGGCGTGAGCGTGGCCAAGGTTAAAGTTTTTTGGACGGGTTGTTTTAAAGCTTAATATTTGTACTAGGATGCTGAAATTTTGTATGGAAGTTCATTTGAGGTTAAATATTGCTGTTATGAAGTTAAACATTAAAAATATTTTTCAATTTTATCAATTTTTGACATGTTTTGGACTTAGTCCTTTTGGCCACAAATCACCAGGTTAAAGTTTTTTGGACGGGTTGTTTTAAAGCTTAATATTTGTACTAGGATGCTGAAATTTTGTATGGAAGTTTATTTGAGGTCAAATATTGCTGTTATGAAGTTAAACATTAAAAATATTTTTCAATTTTATCAATTTTTGACATGTTTTGGACTTAGTCCTTTTGGCCACAAATCACCAGGTTAAAGTTTTTTGGTCAGGTTGTTTTAAAGCTTAATATTTGTACTAGGATGCTGAAATTTTGTATGGAAGTTCATTTGAGGTCAAATATTGCTGCTATGAAGTTAAACATTAAAAATATTTTTCGATTTTATCAATTTTTGATATGTTTTGGACTTAGTTTTTTGTGGGGCCAAAAATCACCAGGTTAAAGTTTTTTGGACGGGTTGGTATAAAGCTTAATATTTGTGCTATGATGCTGAAATTTGGTGAGAAGGTCCATATTGTCGTGACCCTTCCGACCATGCCAATATTTTTGCCCTTCTGACCTTGACCTTTGACCTACTTTTGCAAAAATCTTTAAATACCTATATTATTGGAGCCATTTGGCCTAGGGCTTCCATACTTGGTATGACCATGCCAATATTTTTGCCCTTCTGACCTTGACCTTTGACCTACTTTTTCAAAAATCTTTAAATGCCTATAGTATTGAACCAATAGACCTAGGGCTTCCATACTTGGTATGCAACTTTCTTGTGTTAAGATTTTTGCAACAATATTATTGTTTGCCCTTCTGACCTTGACCGTGACCTTTGACCTACTTTTGAAAAAATCTTTAAATGCCTATATTATTGGAACCAATAGGCTTAGGACTTCAATACTTGGTATGATCATGCCCACGTTTTTGCCTTTTGCCCTCCTGACCTTGACTTTTGACCTACTTTTGCAAAAATCTTTAAATGCCTATAGTATTTGAACCAATGGACATAGGGCTTCCATATTTGGTATGATCATGTCAACTTTTTTGCCCTCCTGACCTTGGCATTTGACCTACTTTTGCAAAAATCTTTAAATGCCTATAACATCCAACAATATTGTTGTTTTGCCTTCTGACCTTGACCTTCGACCTACTTTTGAAAAAATCTTTAAATGCCTATATTATTGCAACAAATAGGCATAGGGCTTCCATACCTGGTATGACCATGCCAACATGTTTGCCTTTCTGACCTTGACCTTTGACCTACTTTTGCAAAAGTTTTTAAATGCATATACTTCCATACTTGATTTGTATCTTTTCTGTCTGAAGACTTTTTTCAAACACACCAATGTTTTTTACCATATGACCTTGATATTTCACCTATTTTTGCAAAAGTCTGTAAGTGCCTATAACTTGGAACCAGTATACCTAGGACTTCCATACTTGGTATGACCATGCAAACATATTTGCCCTTCTGACATTGACCTTAACATTTGACCTACTTTTGCAAAAGTCTTTAAATGCATATAACATTGGAACCAATAGACCTAGGGCTTCCATACTTTGGATGTATATTTCCTGTCTTAAGACTTTCCAACCATACCAATGTTTTTTACCATGTGACCTTGACTTTGACCTTTGACCTTCTTTCGCAAAAATCTTTAAATGCCTATGCTATTGGATGCGATGGACATAGGACTTATATACTTGGTATGACCATGCCAACATTTTTACCCATCTGACCTTCACCTTTGACCTACTTTTGCAAAAATCTTTAACTGCCTATTACATTGGAACCTGAATAGACCTAGGGCTTCCATATTTGGTATGTATCTTTTTTGTTTAATAATCTTCTTAAATTTATGAAAACTGGTATTTGGTTGCCTTTGGTTGTGATATTGATGCAGTTCAGTTTAAATTGAAAATTGATTTTTTTTTGTATTCAATATGACACGTTTTAGACTTAACTTTTAAACAGGCGAGCATCAGGTGGCTTTGACACCATTTCTGGTATTCTCTACTTTGGTATTGGATTTTTAACACTTTCTACGCTAAGTAATTGTGACCTGCAAAAATGGTTCTTCATTTTTCTTTAAGTCTTTCCCTCATGCTTTTTCATGCCTATGCAAACAGAGTAGAGCCAGATCAGACGACTCCTCTTTGAGCTGTCTGATCAGGGAGTGCTCTGTTTGCTTATGACATGATACAGATTTGTCAAAGCAAAATATTCCCTTGAAAAGTTTACTTTATAAAAAAATCAGCTAATAAATATTCATGATGTAGTTATTTCTTACAAATTCGAAGTCAAGGTACCAAGTTGAAAATGCCAACGCTCGTCAGTTATAATAAATGTCACAAGTCTGAATATGCAAGATAGGGTCATGACCTCTCCCAGATTGTAGGCCTTGTGATGGAAAACAAGTTTACTACTTGATAAGTTGATAGGGAAAGCTGTGATTATGTCAAAACTGACAAAAGCATGATGACAATACCCTCGTGGACAATGACACCAAAGCCATGACAATACCATGACTTTTTCTTTGAAAAATGGACACGCTAAAATGAACAAACTTCAATAGTTGACCTGATCTTAACCCTTTCCTTCATATAAACACCTTTTCACACCTTTGCAAACAGTAGATCCAGTTCAGATAGCTCTGGTAAGAGTCATCTGATCAGGGTTTTCTTATGAAAATTTATAGATATGATATTAAAATGCAGTTTCCACAACAATTTAAAAATTCCCTTTTCAGCTCGTCTGTTTCGAAGAAATCAGAGCTATTGCCATAACTCCGGCGTCATTGTCGTCGTCGTCCGAAATCTTATCATTGACCATAACTTCTTCAATTTTTCATTTACAACCTTCATTTTTGGTATGCATGTTCATCTTGACAATGACGACAGACGAGCATTGGCACCCGCTAGTGGTGCTCTTGTTGTATTGCCTACCGAGAGGCAGTGTGTCACTAAGGGCTCACTTTTCTGTCGTCTGTCTGTCTGTCTGTCCATCACACTTTCTTTTTTTGACTGCCATTTCAAAACTAATCAGTACAGAGATTTCAAATGTGTCTTCCTCTCATTTAGAACCATTGATGTAGCTAAGGTCCATCACTCTGCATGCGATACTTTTTGACTTTTTTCGCATTTGTTCTGATTTCACTCCAGCATATTAACAGTTTTTGTGTCAGTTGCGAGCAGGTGACACATGTGTTCCTCCGAACACTCTTGTCTATGTTCGATTTTGACCATGAGTATTCATTAGAGGAAGTTATCATGAATAAATATGAAACGGGGAAAGAGTTAACTGTGCCACAAGAAAATGTACCAGACCAGCTTTGCAATGTGTTGACCAAGATCAGTTTTGTGTGGAGTTCTCAGTACAAAAAAATCATTTATAGCTCGTCTGGTTTGAAGAAAAATCCAGCTATTGTGATCACTGGGTCGTGTTGTAGCCATTGGTGTCGTCGTGCGAAAACTTAGTGTAGCTCATTACTCAAAAAGGGAATGAGGTATCAACAGGAAACTTCATAGGTGGGTATACATGTATCTGATTGAGGAGAAGGCCCCTACATAAGAACCATAACTCTTGATTTCAAAATTTTGGAGTTATGGCCCTTTATTTTTAGCTCGCCTGAGCAAAGCTCAGGGTGAGCTTTTGGGAGACTTGAATGTCCGTCGTGCGGTGTGCGTTATCAAAAATTTGCTTGTGAACACTCTAGTGGTCACTATTTAAGTCCAATCTTCATGAAATGTAGGCAGAATGACTGTCTTGATAAAATCTCGGACGAGTTTGAAAGTGGGTCATTTGGGGTTAAAACTAGGTCACTAGGTCAAATAGTAGGGAAACCTTGTGAACACTCTGGAGGTCACATTTTTAGCCAAATTTTCATGAAACTTGGTCAGAATGATTGTCCTAAAAAAAATCTCAGACGAGTTTGAAAATGGGTCATGTGCGGTCAAAAACTAGGTCAAATAGTAGAAAAACCTTGTGAACAATCTAGAGGTCACATTTGTGGCTCAATCTTCATGAAACTTTATCAGAATGATTGTTTTGATAATATCTCGGACGAGTTCGAAAGTGGGTCACTTGGGGTTAAAAACTAGGTCAAATAGTAGGAAAACCTTGTGAACACTCTAGAGGTCACCTTTGTGGCCCAATCTTCATGAAACTTTATCAGAATGATTGTTTTGATAAAATCTCGGACGAGTTTGAAAGTGGGTCACTTGGGGTTAAAAACTAGATCACTAGGTCAAATAGTAGGAAAACCTTGTGAACACTCTAGAGGTCAAATTTTTAGCCAAATTTACATGAAACTTGGTCAGAATGATTGTCCTAATAAAATCTCAGACGAGTTTGAAAATGGGTCATGTGCGGTCAAAAACTAGGTCAAATAATAGAACACCCTTGTGAACACTCCAGAGGTCACATTTGTAGCCGATTCTTCATGAACCTTTACCAGAATGATTGTTTTGATAAAATCTCTGACAAGTTTGAAAATTGGTCATGTGGAGTCAAAAACTAGGTCACTAGGTCAAACAGTAGAAAAACCTTGTGAACACTCTAGTGGTCACATTTATTTCCAATCTTCATGAAACTTGGTCAGAATGATTGTTTTGATAAAATCTGGGAGGAGATTGAAAGTGGGTCATGTGGGGTGAGAAACTAGGTCACCAGGTCAAATAGTAGGAAAACCTTGTGCACACCCTAGCAGTCACATTTTTTTACCGAATTTTCATGAAACTTTATCAGAATGATTGTTTTGATAAAATCTAGGAAGATTTTGAAAGTGGGTCATGTGGGGTCAAAAAATAGGTCACTAGATTAAACTGTAAAAAAACCTTGTGAACAATCTAGTGGTCACATTTTATGTCTAATCTTCATGAAACTTGGTCATAATGACAGTCTTGATAAAATCTAGGCCATGATAGAAAATTGGGCATGCTCTGTTATAAACTAGGTCAAATAGTAGGAAAATATTGTGAACACCCTAGAGGTCACATTTTTAGTCAAATCTTCATGAAAATTAGTCAGAATGAATGCCTTATAAAATCTTGGACGAGTTTGAAAGTGGGTTACGTGGGGTCAAAAAGTAGGTCACTGGGTCATATCTTAGAAAAATCTTGTTTACACTCCAGCGGCCACATTTTTAGCCCAAATTGGCAATCTTCCTCAAACTTGCTCAGAATGTTTGTCTTGGTGATATCAAGGTTGAGTTTTATCATGGGTGGGGTTTAATAAAAAATAGGTCATTAGGTCAAATCTTATAAAAATCACTCAAGAGGACACATTTTAAGCCAAAGCTTCATTGGTCAGAATGATTGTCTTGATAAAATCAATATTCTAAATCTTTGAAAATCTTGTTCTACAGAACCACTGCTCATGATCCACTATCAATATTGATCAAATAGTGTCCCTTAGGTCAATGTTGGCGACACCCATGGGCTACCCAGCTATAATCTTAAATCTATGGTAATCAGGTGAGCGATTAAGGGCCATCTGGCTCTCTTGTTTTAAAAAAGTAACCTTTTGATTCTTCTGGGAAAACAATGTGCCGCTTAAAAAATAATCTTAATTATGTCTCCCCCAGTATACTGGGGAGACATTTTGTTTTTGTGCGTGGCGTCCCTCTGTCCGTCCATCTGTCCGATTTTACTTTGTCTGCGCGGTTTCTCCAAATCTTGGGTCGCATTTTCATGAAACTTCATAGGATTAATCCCCACCATGCCTAGTTGTGCTAATCATATTCCCGTTCCGGTTCAATGATTTTCTGCAGAGTAATGGGACTTTGAAATTTTTACATGGAAAAGTTTGTCCGCCTGGTTTCTCCAAATACTATGATCAGATTTTCATGAAACTTCATAGGATTGATCAGCACCATGCCTATATGTGCATATTTTATTCCTGTTCTGGTTAGACTATTTTCTGAAGAGTTATGGGACTTTGAAATTTTACATGGGAATTTTTGTCCACACGGTTTCTCCAAAATCCTTCTTCAGATTTTCATTAAACTCCCTAGGATTGATTAGCACTATGTCTAGTTGTGCATATCTTATTCCTGTTCGGGTTTAATGATTTACTGCAGAGTTATGGGACTTTGCAATTTTTACATGGAAAAGTTTGTCAGTGCAGTTTCTCCAAAACATTTGACTAATTTTTCCTGAAACTTAACAGATTTTCATGAAACTTCATAGGATTGATCAGCACCATGCCTATATGTGCATATTTCATTCCTGTTCTGGTTAGATGATTTTCTGCAGAGTTATGGGACTTTGAAATTTTACATGGGAATTTTGTCCACACGGTTTCTCCAAAATCCTTCTTCAGATTTTCATGAAACTCCCTAGGATTGATCAGCACCATGCCTAGATGTGCATGTCTTATTCCTGTTCCTGTTTGATGAATTTTCTGCAGAGATATGGGACTTCGAATTTTTCACGTGGAAATTTTGTCTGTGGGGTTTCTTTAAAATCTGTTGTCCGATTTTCATGAAACTTCATAGGATTGATCAGAACCATGCTTAGTTGTGCATAGTTTATTCCTTTTCCGGTTTGATGATGTTCTGCAGAGTTATGGGACTTTGAAATTTTTTGTCCACACACTGGTATCAAAAACAATTCTAGTTAATATTGATTATTTCTTACATGAATATCCATGGAGTAAAGGGTTAATTACATGGATTTTTATTACATCACATGGATTTTTATTATTATATTACATGTATTTTTATTATGTCGTGAACAAAGGCAGTACTAGACAAGGCAGAAACTAGTATGTATTATTCCGTTCCCTGTTCTATGTTTATTACAAATTTCATTACCTACTGAATATTCATGGCCATATTAGTTACAATGTATAATGGAATATGGAAGGCGGAACATTGTAGCCATTTCAGAAGGTATAAGAACAGATCCATCAAGATCCATTAGCAAACAGTGCAGACTCTGTTTGCAGATGGGTGAAAACACGTTTATACGAGGGAAAGGGTTAATTCAAAAACAAACAGCAGACCCTGATCTATAGAAGCCCTCTGATCAGGGTCTGCTCTGTTTGCTTATGAAATCATGATAGATCTGACTACAGTTTCTACCAATACCAAAACTTCATGTGTACATATGCAACTCTAAAACATCATCCGATAAATATTCATGATGTCATTATTTCTTGCATGAACATTCAACAGAGAAAGGGTTCAGACAGGTTATACTGAACATGAATTTGATACCAAAATACTGTTTGTATCATGCAGATATCATTATCAGAATTACAGGCCCTGTTAGATACGAAGTTTGATTTTGATAACCTGTGATGTGTTTGAAATGTTCACTGTGTGCCTGTCAAGTCTTGTTCAGTCTGCATTGTTTGAAAACGATGTCTGCTGAAACCCTGATCTATATTTTATTTTTTTACAAATGTTCACTCATTCAAGCTATTGGGAAACAAATGACAAAGTGTTAACACATTCCCTCATATTGACGACTCTGTAAAAATCACTTTGTGAAACCATTGTGATAAATAAAGCATTTGCTCCTATAGGAGCAAATGCTCTATTTATCACAATGGTTTCAAACTACAAAATTCTAAAAGTTTCCGTTTCTCTAGTTAATGCTCCTTTTCGGTAGATTCATTCAAAGAAGTTGGATCTAAAAATAGCCTATGAGGTAATGGGTAAACAGTTTGGATACTGATGAGATGCCGAGTCACTCAGTGTCTGATCTATAATCAAGCAGGTTACAACTGGCAGTTTGTTTGTGGCTTAGCATGATAAGGATAATTGTAAAGGCCAACTCAGTGTTGATTAGACAAGGCAACATGTCTGATCCTGTGAATTATCATTTAACCCTCTACTACATGAACATTTATGTAATAATAGCACCGTGAATAACAATTACATGTACATTATTTGTCATAATGGCACATGAACACAGGAAATTGGCTTCGGTAGAAACTACAGATATATCTATATAATTTATTAAGCTCCTAGGAACACAATGAGAGAGACACATGTGAAATTTGAAAGCTCTATAATTAGTTCAGAAATGACAGCCCAAAAAGAAAGTGCGACGGACAGACAGACGACGGGAAAGAGATCCCTAAGTGACTCACTGCCTCTCGATAGGCGACACAAAAACGTCCTTACCAATATATTAGGTAAAAGTGAAAATGCCTATTGTTTCTCCATAATATTCAACCCTTCACTTGACAGAACCACCTTTGCACATAGAGTAGACCCAGATCAGATGGCTCCTTATTTTAGCAGAGTTATGTAGATTTGATTCAACAGTTCTTTCACAGCTAAAAAAATGTATTTACACTATACCATAATAAAACGAGATGTTTGTGAAACACTATACCCCCCACCCCCACCCCCGGATATGACCTTTGACCCTGAAGGATGACCTTGACATGTCACCACTCAAAATGTGCAGTTTCATGCATGCCAAACATCAAGTCTCTATCTCTACTGGTTCAAAAGTTATGGCCAATGTTAGTCAGTGATTTGACCTATATATTTGACCTCCGACCTTGAGATGTCACCCCTCAAAATGTGTGGCTTTATGAGAAAATATGCATGCCAAATATCAAGTCTCTATCTGTACTGGCTCAAAAGTTATGACCAATGATAAAAGTTGTCCTCAAACAGACAAATGGACTAACAGACAGACAGGGCAATAACAATTTGCCCCCAGATCAGTATAAAAATCATGATGTCATTGTTTCCTAATATATGGAATTAAAACACAAAAACAATCACAGTCTCTTTATACTTTTTTATTCCTTTATCATCATTGTGTTGGACTCGCTTTTAACAAAGCGAAAAGATCTAAATATATTAAACAAGAATCTTGTTGAAAGATGTAAGTTCTATTTCAATGAATCAACATTTAACAAAAATGGATATTGGCCCTGTGGTCTAGGGTTCGATTCCACATCTAAGTCAAGCTAACTGACCAGGTATTTTCCAGATAATTTTAATCTTACATACTGAGTGGACTCTACAATGATGAACCATTCCACTCTGAAAATTTAGCACTAAAATGTTAAATACTACAATACATTGGATCTAACATTGTCTTTACATTTGTTTATCTGCTGTTGATCCTTTCCTTCATATAAATACTTTTTCACTCCTTTACAAACTGAGTACATCCAGATTAGGATCTGCTCTATTTGCTTATGAATTACAATAGATTAGACTCCACAGTTTCTACCAAATCCTCTATACATACCATTATAAAAATCCAGCGAGCTAATCAATATTCATGATGTCATTATATCTTACTTGAATATTCAGCAGGGGAAGGGTTAAAACCGACAATGAAATCAAAAGCCATAAAACTCTTTCTCTGTTGAATATTCATTTTAGAAATAGTGACATCATAAATATTTTTATTATCTGAATTTTCACAATGACATGTACACAGGACTTTTAGTATTGGTAGAAACTAGGGTCAGACCTTTTTCAATTTAATAAGTTAACAGAGCAGACCCTGATCAGACGACTCCTGTAGGTGCTGTCTGATCTCGGTCTACTCTGTTTGCAAAGGTGTGAAAAAGTGTTTGTATGAGGGAAAAACAGACAATGAACCCTAGAAAATGCCATGAAAATTTTCTCTTCCTATTTTATATTACTACATCATTTTTACCTTTTTTCTATTTAAGCTAGAATGCATCCACAGTATGTGGATGGCCCCTTATACTAAGATTGTCTTTTTCTGATGGGACTAAAGCAAACTACATACAGAATATAGAATTGCCTTCATCTCCACTACCATGCATGACCGAGTCCTAGAGTGTAACTACATATAGAATTGCCTTCATCTCCACTACCATGCATGACCGAGTCCTAAAGTCTAACTTGTTGAAAGCAAGAAACAAATGTACTGCCATTTGCAAAAAGTGTAGACCCAGACTAGAGGGCTCTTAGAGGAGTCCTCTGATCAGGGTCTGCAGTTTGTCATTCAAAATACTTTAACAATTAATTCCTTAAGACTGAATGGACTATATCAAATAGTGATGGGCCATTTCACTTTGAATAATCAACATTCAATGAATTAATTTAGTCCAAATAGTCAAGTAGGGACATCCACACTGTATGGACACGGCACTTGCTTATTTTTTTAATTATATTTTATAAACCAACTTCTCAAATACATTTAAATGAAAAAAATTCAAAATTCACAATAAATATGTCAGAAGCAACTTTTGACACAATATATACATTAACTTCTCTCCATTCTCTCGCATTTTCAGCACTCACAAAGCAAATATTGCCACTAGTTCCATATATTGAGAAGCACCACTAGAAACTGTGCTGTCAGGGTATGGCAGCATAAACCATGACAGGCTGCTACATCAAAGACTTGGTGTCTGGATTACGTCAAATACAATCATGACAATCTTTGGTATCTTATTTTGTTCATTTTCACACACAGTGGATGCAGCGTGGTAACTGTCAAGGTCTAAACTGTGGCAAAACCTTGCAGGCACCTTTTCTTGCGGTGCAGCTCAAAATTGTTGCAGAAGTTACCATGTAACCCTATACCTCATGAATATTCATGTAAAGAAAAAAAGGCCATACAATTAGATGAATTATTAGAATGGCATTATGAACCAGTCAATTTTTTACTATTTTGCAAATTGTTGTATCCTATTTACATATTCCATAAAACAGAGCATACCCTAATCAGACAGCTGCTAAAGGTGCTGTCTGTTCTGGGTCTACTTTGTTGCAAAGGCATTAAAAGTCATATCTTTGAGGTAAGTGTTTAGACGGCGGTAACTAGGAAATGTACCACATGTATTCAAGTCTGTTAAGCACACATATAAGGCTTCCAATCTACTGGCTAAAAAGACAGTGTAATATTCTAATAAAACACATTTGAAGACAATAGGGTCCTCCAAAAAACTGACATGAAAAATCAATATCAATACAATACGGAGTGAAACCAAAAGGTTTTGCACATTGGGAAATTGTCCCTTTGCCTAATGAATATTCATACAAGATTCTGCCCATAATGAATATCAATTTCAGTTGTGCATTGAAAATATAAAGCACGCAAGTTTATTGCCATGGCAAACAGAAGTGAGTCTGTGACATATAGCAAGCAGAACAGACCCAATCAGACGGGAGATGTCCCACGTGACAGGAGATGTCCCACGTGGGCTTACTCTGTTTGCAAAGGTGTAGATTATCAAAGTAGCGGATACTAAAGTACCAAGAAATACTGAAGAGTGGTTGTACTGTGATAAAAGAATAGCTGAAAGTTCCAAGTCATCATTAAAAATTGATATTTAACCCTTCCAGCCCTGAATTACCAGAATGGAATAGCTTATCAGTTTTACACTCAGTATGAAAGTCTTAAACTTCCTGGAGGATTTTGAAGTCTTGAACTTCCTAGAGGATTTTGAATTGCAAACAGTGCAGACCCTGATCAGAGGGCTCCGCTTAGAGCCAACTGATCTGGGTCTACACTGTTTGCAAATGACAGTGCATATGTGTCCATGGTTGAAAGGGTTAACACCAGCATCTAAAACAGATTAAACCCGTTACCTAATAATTATTTATGTAAAAATTAATTACATCATGAATATTTATCACTTTTATAATGGTATACAAAAACAGTATTTTTTTCCATGGCAGATGTTGTAGACTCAGATCTATGTGTTCAATAAGCAAACAGCAGAAGGCTCCTATAGGATAGGATATACCCTGATTGCAAAGGCCTAAAACTGCATCTCTACCAGGTAAAGGACAAACCCATTCCCTCATATTGACGACTCTGTAAAAGTCACTTTTTTGAAACCATTGTGATAAATAGAGCATTTGCTCTATAGGAGCAAATGCTCTTCTCATCATAACGGTTTCAAAACTAAATTCTAAAATTTTCACATTTTAGTAGTAAATGCTCCTTTTTAGATTTATTCAAAAATGTTATGACTAAAAAGCCCTTGAGGTAATGGGTTAAACCAGAATTGTTGCTGTAAGTGACGGTGATAGAATGTAACATTGTTTCATGGCAAGCAATTTTAATTAACATCTACATGTACTTTTAAAAATCTGAAAACTATTTATACTGTACAAGGTATATTTAAGCAACCTCTCTGCAAATAAATCCCTGAGCAAAAAGGCATAATTGTTCAAGGTTTGAGTGAGTTGAATTTACTTTGTAAAATTTATAATTTCCTCCAACCAAAAATTCAATCATTCCAATGTCTTTTGGGAAAAGTAAACAGATGTTTTGTACTTCAAATCATAACAGCTAAAAAACTAAAGTTTAGAGGCGGGCAAATCATTTTATGTAAAACCCATTTAGACAACTTCAGTTACTTGTATGATTTAAACTCCCATCCTGCCAATCGTGACCTGTCATTTTCAAACAGCTTGCATCAAGATGAGACACTGAGTAACTTGGCGCCTCATAACATCCAAGCTGTATGAGACTTGGTCCGTATTTTCTCACAAACATGAACGAATCGTAAAAAATTAATACTTGCTTCATACATTGTACTTGAGTGTGAGCTGACATTATTTTTTCTTAACAAGATGAGGATTAAGACACATGTCATGCTATGCCTTATGAGAAGGTATCTTCATGATTTACAGAGTAGAGCAAGATAAGTCTTTGCAATTGTATTGTTATTCTGCAAACAGTAAAGACTTTGATCAGATGCTTCAAGATGTCATATCTAGGTCTACACTATTGAAACTAAGTGCCTTTTGTCTTCCATGGCACCATCCAACTAGACAACACATCTAGAACAAATCTTGACATCGGTACAAATTTGGAATATCTCAGAACTGACTCGTTTTCGCAAACAGCTTGAATCTAGACAAGACATCAAGCGTCTCGGCTTGTCATCAGGATACAAACTGCTTGACACTCAGTTAATAGGTTCTCAAGAGCTTGAACAAAGATGAAGGTATGTATATAATATCTAACAGATCTGAGTTTTAACAGACACCATTTATACTACAGGATAAGGGATAACACTAAGAGAGGTCATGTGATCAACAAAACACATATATCGTATCATCCCTAATAAATGCTCCCTAGGGCACAACAGTTTTCAAAAGAGCTTCTGGCATTGTGTACACAGGTTTTTGCTTAATGCAGAATGAAAGCAATGCAGAAAGCTCCTGTGGGAGCTTTCTCCATAGCTTTCAGTCTGCATTAAGCTCCCATTTGAAAAGATCCATATTTCTTTATTTGATGGTTGTTATACAGGGTTTAGTTGTTTTACTGATTGCTAGTTTCCCATGAAGTAAGGGGGCATTTATTAGGGAGAATATGGTACTAACATGTATATACAAATGTAATTACAAACAATTCAAGGAAATATATATATACATTTACAATAAAAGACCTGTATCACAGTCTTCATGCCAAAAAAAAGAGAAACTGTCCATCTGTTTAGAACCTTGAAAGACTTGATATCCAAGGAATACAATAAACAAGTGTAACAGTAGGCCTGGTACAGACAATCATGAGAGCGTGAAAGCCATCACACCACCACCACACATGTTTTTAGGCAAACACTTTAACCCCTAATGCCTGTATTTCTTACTGAACGTGTCCAGTTATCACAACTGTATTGCTAGCTTAACTATTTACTCTATGATTATTCATTACAGAAATGACATTGTGAATATCAATTAGATTAAATTCTAAAATGGCATATTCATTAATGAAACTCTTGCCAAATTTGAAACTGCAGAATTACATATATTAATCCATAAGCAAATAGAGCAGACCCTGATCAGACGGCTTCCACAGGAGCCATTTTATATAGGTCTACTGTTTGCAAAGGTGTAGCAAGAAGTATTTCTGGAGTAAAGATTTATTTGCCCAGCAAAATTATCTTGTGTTTGTTTCCTTCTAGCCCTTTACCTCATAAAAAATTATACAACAATCTGTCACTTTATAAATACTCATTGACTGCATTTTTATAACAGTACATAAACAGTGAATGTTTGTATGGCCAAACCAGGAACTAGATTTCTAACAATAGCTATGTGACCAGGACGACTATGAAAATAACACCGGAGTAATAGATAAAAGTGTGTATTCAAAAACTAAAATTCTCATTTCTCCATCAAACCTTACTTTGTGACCACTCTTTAGAAACATCTCATGAATCTAAAGAGTGGTCACAACATAATGATTCTAAAGAGTGGTCACAACATAACGTTTGGTGCAGGAATAAAGGAGCCATTCTTAAAAATGTTTTAATTTAGGTACTTTATCTGGGTGTCTGACAACATGTCTGTATCAATACCTGACCTCTTCATAAATTAGACAAGCAAACAAACATCTTTGAGTGTTGTTCTAGTGGTAGACAATACAATACTTTTACACATACAAGCCCAAGAAAAATGTAAAGTACATAATCTAAACCAAGTAAGCACTCTCAGAGTGACAGGAAGACCATACCCACATATATTTTTGTCCAGTTGTGTTACAGTCAAGCCTGCACAAACAGATCATTTTTATCATATTTTAACTTTATTCACAGATATAGTCTCCAAGCAGTTACTCTTTTTTATATCCAACATTGTTCACAATATAAATACTGTTTAAAGTTCTGACATCTTAGAAGTAGAGATCAGAGGATACAAAAACTTAACCCTTTACCTCATGAATATTCATGCAATGACATCATAATTATTTATAAGGCGAATTTTAAAATGGCACTTGAACATAGGCTGTTTAGTTCATGGCATAAACTGCAGAATGAGATCTACATAATTCCACAAGCAACCAGAGCAGACATGAGCAGACTCTTCCACCAGTCATCTGATCAGGGTCTACTCTGTCTGCAAACACATAAAAGGCTCTATCAGATAAAGGGTTAGGAAATCTTCCTGTCAAATATATCACTCCTAAAAAACCCTACCTTGTTAATACCAATATATTCCAGCTGTCTTTCTGGGATTATATTTAATATGCAAAATAGGTATGGATTGAAAATGTGCCTCTTACCCTAATTACTCAAAGTATTTGGACAGACAACCATAGACAAATAGTGCAGACCCAGATCAAACAGCCCCTGAAGGAGCTGTTCAATCAGGATCTACACCGTTTGCTACTATGTCAGACTAATTTAAAGTTTATATTAAATTGGTACCAAAATGTATTAATCAGCTTTACAAGCCAGTGGAGAAAGGAGAATGGGTGTCCAAATACTGAGCATAATTAGGGTATATACAGCTCTGACAGTAGAGAGAGATGGCGGCAGAGAGTATTGATTTTTCATTCACACAGAAAACAATGGTATAAATTTCTAATCTTATTTCTAAGTAACAACAATTTTGTGCCTAAATAGGGGGCCTTCATCATTTCATGCTCTGCTTCAATCTCTCGTTCTCCTTCTTGATGATGTCCACCAGCTTGTCTTTGTATTTGTAAATGTCCCCTTCGTATTTGGTGATTGTTTCATTGGCACAGATCCAGATCTCGTCAGTCACCTGTAGTTTGTATGACAACCATTACAATGGGACCTATCTCTACTAGACAACAGACATATCTCTGTCACAACTTACAGTTTACTCCAACCAGTTCACCCGTAATCCTAATTACCAGATAAGCGGACAGACAACCTTGGGCAACTTGTGCAGACCCAGATCAAACTGCTCCTTAACTACAGTCGAATCGCGGTCAATCGAATCTCGCTCACTCGTTTTGACGGTTTAACTCGTCCAAAGGCAAAGGTCCCAGCGTGTCTGCATAGTAATTATATGTACAAACAATGCTTTCACTCGGACATTCGTTAAATCGGATAATTCGATCATTGGGACGGTTTGTCAGGTCCTAACAACCAATAATTACCTTGTTTTTGACAAGTTCACTCGAACACTGCTTAGACTTCAAGGCGCTGTGGTTATTACCACTTCGTGATTTTCACACCTATTTCGAAACCCTTTGATCACGGATTATTGAGTGAACGGTTTTAATGCATATGGTCAAACCTGCCCTGACACTTGTCACTTTTGTTTTTAACTGTGATCAAACAACAAGCTAATGGAATAACGGGTTGCCTATAAATACAAAGTGACTTACTGCAATTTCATTCACTCGCTATTACAATTGCACTTGCATATATCGACCACAAGTAGCAGCCAAGAGAAAGAAATATTCAAAGAGTTACTAATACGACTATTGATATTTTGTCACTTAACATTCCGAGTAATTCAGTGAAGGACCCAGGTTATCTGGGGGGATATCTGAATCGGGGTGGGCAATTTATCAAATTCTCGAGCAATCTAGTGAAGGGCCCAGATTGACCTGGGAGGATAGCTAGATCGAGAATAATGTCGGCTACGGGGAAGAAAGGAGTAAAGAGGAAGATCAGCCACAAGACAATAGAATTTAAGTACCAGGCCATCGTGGAAGTAGAGAAAGGATGCAGACCACAATCAGATATTGCCAAAGAACTGGGAATCAGCACTAGCACACTGTCTACATGGGTGTGTAACAAAGACACAATTAAAAAGGGTTTCGTGGAGTTTGGCCCTAAACGGAAAACCATGAAAACCGGAAAATGGGAAGAGTTAGAAGATGCCCTTCTCAAATGGTTTCAAAATGCTAGAGACCAAGGTGCTATTATTTCTGGTGCCATTCTTATGGAGAAGGCGAATATTTTTGCAGAACGCCTTGGCATTACGGATTTTACTGCAAAGGCCGGTTGGCTGACGCGGTTTAAAGACAGAAATGACGTTTCATTCAAAGCCGTATGCGGAGAGTCAAAGTCTGTCGACGACTCGTCTGAGGCAATGGAAGACTGGAAAAGTCGCCTGAGTGTACTTCTCCAACAGTACACACCAGACTGCATATACAATGCTGACGAAACGGGCATTTTTTATAAAATGCTTCCAGACAAAACACTGGAGTTTCGCAATGTAGATTGCAATGGAGGCAAGCGGTCAAAAGATCGACTTACAGCGCTTGTATGCGCAAACATGTCGGGCAATGACAAACTGCCACTCTTTGTCATCGGAAAGTCAAAAAAGCCCCGTTGCTTCAAGAACAGAAAAACACTTCCGACAAAGTATACAAGCAACAAGAAGGCTTGGATGACCACAGACATCTTTGTTTCGTGGCTAAAGGATGTTGATAGCCTAATGAAGAAAAGAGGGCGCAAAATAGCGATGGTTGTTGACAACTGCCCCTCCCACCCAAAAATCAAGTTAGAGAATGTTGAGCTGGTTTTCTTGCCACCAAACTCTACAAGCAAAACTCAACCAATGGACATGGGTGTGATCAACAACCTAAAGGTGCATTATCGCAAACGTATTGTCGTGAAGCAGATAAATGCCATTGAGAAGAAACGTGACTTCAGCATCAATACAGGGTTCCCGCTGGCGATCGCCAATGTCGCCAATGGCGAAAATATTTATAATCTGGCGATAAAAAAATCAAGTCTGACGAATTTTGTGGCGAAAGGAAAAAAATCAGAATATGCCGAGAAATACAGACCCATTTTTGGCCCCCTCAGTCAATTATCGCCGTTTCTTACATTTGTGTGCGTGTCGGTTGTTTGTAAATACACATCTGGGAAAAGCCCCTCTAATACACCGGAAATCATGCGTGAAAGATGTGATTTTAACTGGTTCCCAATTTGTGTCCTACTGGAACACCTATGCAAACAGATTATGCGGAGAACCAGTCGTGTCAAACAATGGCGACGATCTCTACAAGTTTAAGCCGTGGGTGATTTCAATAACCCTGTGGCACGTTCATTACTCAAACAAGGGAACTGACACCTAAGGCTATACATCAAAGAGATTAAAGAACGACAAACAAGGCATTAATTGGCTCTGGTTTGGGATTATCACGGGCTATTTGGATCAGATCGGTCTTTGTAAGAAACAGTTACAGCATTACTCAGGCTACTGTGTTTGTTTCTCAGTTGATAATTGGGAAATAAAATAATTCTACTATTTATCGAGTGTCCTATACATTATAGATGTGTTTAATGCTTTCAGTCTGTTCTGTGTCCCTTTTTACCTTCTTTGTTAATTTCTTTTAACCCTTTCCCTCATATAAACATGTTTTCACGCATTTGCAAACAGAGTAGACCCAGATCAGACGGATCCTAGAGGAGCCGTCTGATCAGGGTCTGCTCTGTTTGCTAATAGAATTTGATAGATCTGTTTCTTTGTTTTCTAAAATGTCTACAATGTCCCACCTTCCATTCCTCTTTATAACTATTGTGTTAATGAATATACAGTGGGTATTGAAATTTGGCCTAAATACAGAACAGGGAAAGGGTTAACAGATATTATTTTTAACAGATGTTATTCATTTAAAATAAGATATTCTGTATTATTTGTTGCAGAGAAAGTAAAACAGATTAGAAATGGTACCTACAAGTTCATGATGACCTTTTTCAAATACATGCAATTTATCTTATAAAATAATAACCTGAAATGTATACAGAACCAAAGACCTATGATAAAACTGAAAGTAAATAAGGGATTAATCATCCATTACTTAAATGTAAATGAGACCCATAGAGGGGTCAAAACAGTCTTTAATTATTGACATAAACAATGATAAGAAATAATAAAAGGAAATGTAAACAAACACAAGTTGCTTCTGCTGTGGTAAATATTTTCAAGAATAAATGATGGTTTCATGACATAGCTGAAGGAAAACTTTGGCTCCAACAGATCCAAATTGGCGAAACAAATTCTTATTTGGCACAATTTTTTCTCATTTGGCGAAAGTGATGGCGCAAAGAAAAAAAAAGCCAGGGGAGACCCTGCAATGTGCTGGATGCTCTAAGAATGTTACGAGATTCCTGGGACAGCGTTTCAGAGCAAACAATTATGAATTGTTTTCGTCATGCTGGTTTTGCGGACGTCACCACTGCAGTCACATCAACATCTGATGAGGGTGATGACGAACTCGATGATATCCCCCTTGCTCGGCTTTTGGCCTACAGCAATAAGACAATCTTGTCTGATTTCGTCAACTTTGACGATGTCGTCCCTACGTCAGCACCGGTTACGGACGACGAGATCGTTTCTGGTGTTATTGATGCCAGGCAAACGACAGAAAACGACGACGAAGAAGAGGATGAAGATCCATCCCCAGCATGTACCCCACCGAATGTCGACGAGACAATGGAAGCATTCGATCTGATATGCAATTTCTACGAGTGTAATGAAGGCACGGAATCAGAACTCTCCGTTCTAATGAGTTTGCGTAGAAAAATGTTACGTCGGAAGGTTGAGTCGCTTTGGAGAAAAAAACAGTGCTCTATTCTGGACTTTGTAACTCCCCGTGTAGAACAGTGAGTTAGAGAAATGGGACTGTGAATGTAAATGAACGTGTACTGCGATACACAATGTGCTAACTTTGTATTCTACATATGTTGTGATGTGTTTTGTATAACCTTTATCCTGCTGGGTAAAATATTTTACACAGCTATCTATCGATTACATTTTCAAAACTACGATCAGCATTCAATCAGTGTGTCAAACAATTTGAATTCAGAAGAACCGCCCAGTAACTCGGCGTTTCATCTGAATCCAAACTGTTTGCAAAATCGAGTATAGATCCGTCGGCAAGGCAAGGCAAGGCTGTTACATGTACCGCTACTTGTTTTATCTGTTTAAGTGTATAAAATGTCATTGTAAATTTTTAATGTGAACTGTGCTACACACTGTGCTACATTTGTATTCTACATGTTTATGTGTTTTGTCTAAACTTTATCCTGCTAGACAAATTATTTTACGCAGTTGTCTATCGATAACATCATCAAAATTATTATCAGCTTTCCATCAAAGTGTAAAGCAATTTGAATTCAGAGTAAACGCCCAGGTACTCGGTGTTTCATCTGAATCCAAACAGCTTGCAAATTCGAGCATATATCCGTCAGCAGCAGACTAAAGGTTATTACACGTACCGCTACTTGTTTTCTGTGTTTAAATGTATAAAATGTCACTGTAAATTTGAAAGGTTTATGTGAACTGTGCTACACATTATGCTAAATTTGTATTCTACATGTGTTGTGTTTACTAGTTACTCGACTGTCATACTATTTGCATTGCTGTTTCCCTGTCATCATTTATGCACTGTTTTTATATAAAATGTATATTTATGAGTGGTAAAATATGCTAATATATGAATAAAATATAAAGTCAATTCAATTTCGTTCTTGTTTTTATTTCTCTACCAGTTACAAATTTCAGCATTCAATAATTATTATGCACACGACAAATATTCCCAAGGCAACGTCCATGTAGTATAACTTACGATACTGTAAGTTTCACGGCACCAACTAAGATGGCAGCCGAGATAATGGAAATGCAACTACTCGGACGATGCACTGGTTCGAACTTTGTTCGTGGTCCATTGGAGGTTCGAGTTATCGCGATTCGACTGTATTTGCTATTATGTCTGTATAATGATAATGGTTCACAGTTGGCTTATTCAGCTGTATAAACTGGTGGAGAATAGCAGATGGCTCCTACAAGAGGCATCTTATCTGAACCTACACTGTTTGCAAAGACATTAAAAGGCATATCTATCTGTTATAATCATGTAAAGGTTAAAAGGTACTAATAAAAGTAGTATATGAAATAGCTTGCATTGAAATTAACAAAGTATTACAGAGGCACAGATCCGAAGTGTAACTAAAACATTTACAAGAACAGTTCCTTTATTTCTCCACCAAACCCTCTAAAGGGTCACAACCACTATAAAGAATGATCACAACAAGGGTTTGGTGTAGACTTGATGACTAAGTATTTAAATACACACCTGTATCTGTTGCTCTGCTTAGGGTTTCCAGTGTAACAACATTAATTGTTTTAGCATAAAAAATTTTTAAAAGGCAGTAAACTGTTCATCATTGACATCATGAATATATAGTTATATTTGCTAATTTTTTATGATGAGCAGCTGTCACAGTCACGTGATAAATGCCCCCAAAAATTGTACCCTATGACCTTGACCCATGGACCAGGGAGTTTTTGTGGTGAACATTTGTGCCAGGTTCTTTAGAAACCCATTCACAGATAAAAAAGTTAAAGAAGGGACACTTAATTTGGGACGGACGGATGGAAGGACAGACGGAAGGGCGGACAATGCAATTACTATATGCCCGCTGTTGGGGGCATAAAAATTCTTCATACTGTAATCAATACAACTAGTACAAGTTTCTTATAATAGTAAAATTAATTATCCCCACCAGAAGTTAACTGGTGGTTTTATTACTTCATTAAAAAGTTCAAAGATACTTAACTGAAATGTAATATCTTGTTATAGCGAATATAATCCTAAATATGCTTTTTAATGCCTCTGCGAACAGAGCTGTTTGTGTATGATATAATATTGATCTGATTATACGGTTTCTGTAAAAATGTCTCCATTCATGTCTCTTTTTAAAAAAAAAAAAAAAATCAAAAAATTATTTCTCACATAAATATTCATGGAGAAAAGGTTTAAGAAACCATTCTTTCTGTAGTGCAATCCTTTAAAAATCTCCTCAGATATATATAATGAATACAATTACGATTTATAAAAAACTCATAGTCTATTAAAATAATTTTGTCATGCTTACCTGTGATATAAGTCTGAAGTCGTGGCTCACTAAGATTATGCCACCGTCAAAGTCATTGATAGCTTCAGCCAGAGCATCAATGGTCTCAATATCCAGATGATTGGTAGGTTCGTCCAGCAGGAGCAAATGTGGGTTCTGCCACGACAGCCAGGCGAAGATAACTCTACACCGCTGACCATCAGACAGATTCCCAATGGGGCATATCTGGATATAGAAATACAAGCAGTAAAGAACAACTCCTTATCCTGCTGTACAAAGAGCCGCCTGGCGCCAACACTCGTCTGATTTTGTGCTTGTCCACTTTAAAGAATAAAGGGCCATAACTCCAACATTTTGAAATCAAGAGTTAAGGTTCTTATGTAGGGGCCTTTTCCTCATTGAAATCTACCGACCTATGAAGTTTCATGTTGATACCTCTTAATCAGCTACATTAAAGTTTTTGCAGGCCAACATCCACAATGCCCACAACAACGCCTACGGCCAAGTGATCACAATAGCTCGATATTTCTTCGAAACTGACAACTAAAAATGTCAACTCAAATAATGACCTAGTACAATTTTGCTTGCTTCCAATACTATATTTGAAAACCAACAACTAAACCTCAATCTGCTTCGGTTCTGACGAGACTCAAAGTTACTAGTAGTTAATTCCATAAGCAAACAGAGCAGACTCTGATCAGATGGCTCCAAGAGGGGAGTTTTTAGATCTGGGTCTAGTCTGTTTCAAAAGGTGTAAAAAGCATTTATGAGAGGGATGTATGCAGAAACAAGAGCACCACAAGCGGGTGCCAACGCTCGTCTGTCGTCATTGTCAAGATGAACATGCATACCAAAAATGAAGGTTGTAAATGAAAAATTGAAGAAGTTATGGTCAATGTTAAGATTTCGGACAACGACGTCGGAGTTACGACAATAGCTTATGATTTCTTCGAAACAGACGAGCTAAAAATGAATACATGTAGTTTAAGGTGTATTCAAATCTCTGGAAAAGTTTCAAGATTTTTATTCACTTTACAAGTAACACAATTATAAAAATTTCTATTCAGTATTGGAAAATCTATTTAACCTGAAACAACTACTCTTCTTGGCCATCAGACTAATGGAATTTTTAAGACCAAAATATATGCTAGGGGCTCCTTAGGCCTTACGGTCATATGCCAACTTAGTCTTTATTACTACACACTAGAGAATGTGCGATAATTTGGGCTATTCACGTACAGTTGAACTTTGATATCACACAAACTTCAAGGGACCATACAAACTACCGCATATCTTCGGCCATAGTGCGAGTCAGGCCATAAGTCGGGGTGGTGTTTTGACCCTCAGATCCAAGAATTTTCCCTTGACCCTTTCATATGTCGAGTCATATTTTTCACGTAGATCGTTCTGTAGCGTTTGAGACAAAAATCACATAAAGTTTGCAACTATTTCCAAAGTTCGTTGGTTACACGTATATTATTTGTCAGTGAGTGTCAAGAAGCAGTTTATAATCAAAGTTTATAAATATTTCGAAACATATTTGGCTTAACTGTAACGTTTGTTCAGTGTTTACAAAAGGCTGCAATTATCCAAGGGAAGTAACTGTATTTGCTTTAGATTTGTTATACAAATATATCTGACGTTGCAGAAAAATTATTTTGGATGTCTATCAGCGGTCAGTGTGCAGAATATTATTATTGTTGTTTAGACAGCTCGAGGGCAATTTATCTTGATTGGTGATGGCAATACATGACACCTTTTATCACCTTATTTTACCACAGAGACCCTCTCATTTTCATTGGCTGGTATAAATCAAGCTGTATTTTCATTTGTCAAAATTTAATCCATAGTAATTCTAGTCCATTCCATGTGTATATGCACATTTACTGGATTATGACACCTGTATAGATGGCCATCTTCTTTGTTAGAAACAGAGTGTGAAAATTCGCACATAAATACTGCCAAACATTGAAATAAATTATTTGACCCTATGAAGTCACTTTCCTTTATTTGTCTTTATAATGATTGACGAAGGTTCACAGTTTGTCAAACTTCCAGAGTTTTACATTAAAACTAGTTAAATAGTGATGATATTGAGAGAAAATTAGATAATCTGAAACAGCTTACAAAAACATGCAAAAAGTGATTGCACCATTCATTTCAATGAAGATATTGATGCTGTTACATCAACAGAATTGCCTCCCTTGTATAAAGTGAGCGCCATTTTCTGCAATAGTCAGTAGGAACGCTGGCAGTTTCAAATTATTTCCAAAGGCATAGTAATGGACTTTATAATCATAATAAACAGCACAAATATCAGTTTCAACACAAAAAATCGTTATTCTATCTATTTAGCATGCTGAAGTGGCAAATTTTCAAAGGAGAACATGGTTTTGAACTTGTTCACTGGAAGTGTTATTCAAGGGAGTGTCGTAAGTTTCGTGATTGAAAATTGAACTTCTGTTTTGATTTTTGCTCAACTTTTTTTTTCTAAACCTGGCTAGGATACAGCCATAAGTCGAGACAGGTTTCTGAAGGTGATTTTTGGGTGTGAAAACTTCGACTTATGACCGGAGATATACGGTACTTTGAGATAACAGTTTCGAGTCATCTGAATTCTAATCTGAACAATACCTCAAGTTCACAGCTTAAAGTAGATCTAAAAGTAATTACTTCCAACCTGCATTAAGCGCTCATGTTTTTCTAAATATGCATACTGATACATTTTAGAACAATTCTGAATTGTAAATGTTGAAAGGACCGAAATTATACTTTGAGTTATATGAAGTTCGAAATATCAAATATCAACTGTATGAGTCATTCTCGTAAATAAAGACATGTACTATTTCAGTTGTACGGTCTATAGAAAAACAGACCCCATGAACTTTAGGAAAAATTCATTATTTGGATTAAAACTAAATGGTCACCTGTTGCTGGCCTGAGAGTCCAAAGCGACCAATAATCTTCCTCATCTCCTCTCTCTCCTTGATATCTGGGAACTTCTTCATCATCCAGTCCAAAGCACACATCTTCAGATCTAAGATCTCCCCTAAATGCTGCAAATATGAAAAATAGTCAACTCTGTCTTAGCCCTTTCCTTCACAGACGGCTTTTGGCAAACAAAGTAGATGAGGGTCTGCTCAATTAGCTGATGGAATAAGATATGGTTATACTATTTGTGTCAGTCTAAAGTAATCTCTTGTTCATAATGCCAGTACAAATTCAGCTAATTACTATTCGGAGTCAATATTTTTTACTAAATATTCATGAGGTAAATGGTTTATCAACAATTAAAAAGGGCAGATGGTAGCTTAATTCAGGACAAAAAAACTTTCAACGGAGCTCTGCATTCAGCAGCTGTCTGGGTTTTTTTTACACTTCTGTAAGAATTAACAAGAGTGGTCGCATGTATATATGTGTCAACTGCAGGCAAAAGTGTAATGAAAAAAAGCCTGATGAACAGACAAGACATATATTATAAACAAACAGTTGACAAATGATCTTGAAGTGTAACCGTACTAAAGCAGGTGACACAAAGATTGAGTTTCACACCATGACAATCACACAATAAAGTAATCCAAATACAACATAACTAAGATCTAATATCATCATATCAAATAAATACACATTGAGATTATTTTATAAATAGAACATTTTATGTCACTAAATGGGATGGGTTTTTTAAATTTGTTAGTCATACTGACAGAATTTCATTTACCCACCTGGTGATAACGACCAATTTTCAGGTGCGAGTGACGTCGAATTAATCCATCAGAGGGGATCAACTGAAATAAGAACAAAGAAAATAAGTTACAGGAAACTGAAGATATTCTAGTTGAGATGTATAATGTTGGAACAGAGGAATAAGTAAGAACATTTTTAAGAACAGCTCCTTCATTTCTCCACTAAACTCCAACTTGTAACCTTTTTAGAATTGTCCTGAAGTATCGTCACAACATAGATTTTGGTGGAGAAATGATGATTTGAGTATTTGAATATGCACCTTTATCTATAGCTCTGTTGGAATATACAGGTATGCAATATAAAATCAGAATTGTTTTTAATACAAAAACTGATGTCTCCCCCGGCAAACCACTCCCCCGCACGGACAAATTTTCCATGTAAAAATTTTCAATGTCCCATAACTCTGCAGAAAATCATCGAACCAGTACAGAAATAAAATCTGCACAACTAGGCATAGTGCTGATCAATCTTATCAAGTTTCATGAAAATAAGAACAAAGGTTATGGAGAAAACGTGCGGACAAAAATTTCCATGTAAAAATTCAAAGTCCCAAAAGTTAAACTCTGCAGAAAATCATCGAACTGGAACAGGAATAAGATATGTTCAACTAGGTATAGTGCTGATCAATCCTATGAAGTTTCATGAAAATCAGAACAAAGGTTTTGGAGAAACCGTGCGGACAAATTAAAATCAAGACTGACGGACGGACAGACTGACGCCACGCACACAAACAAAATGTCTCCCCAGTAACAATGCAACAATGACTTCTGTATGAGATATTCTATTGAAATTGGGATGAACAATCACCTTGATATTCATTCTTTTAAAAAATTTCTAAGAGTCATTGAATATTTGCGTGAAGAATGAATTTTCAAAGTGGAATGGACCATCAGTGAGATGGACCATCAGTGAATCCATCTTGTATGAAAGGCTTAAATTTGAGAGGATTCTGAGTGGTGAACAGTGCAGACCTTGATCAGAGGGCTGCTATAGAAGCCCCTTGATCTTGGTCTACAAGGTTTCATTTGCTAATGCTAGTACATTCATTTACCCACATTAAAAGGATACAGTTTATCACACAATACCTTATAGGGCAGTTAAGATTTCCTTTACGAATACATATAAACCCTATCAACTTACTGTCACATGCTTTGAAAGCTAGACAATCTTACCTCTCCTACGATGAGCTTGAGTAGTGTAGACTTTCCAGCACCATTAGGACCGACAAGGGCCACCCTAGTATCCAGGTCCACCCCAAAGTCCAGGTTTTTGTATATGTAAGGCTGCAATAAGAACCATGGCTGAGTATTTGTGTAAAATTAGTGATTTTTAATATCAATTAGAATTGGTGTTTTTTTTATATAAACAAGAGGGCCAGAATGGCCCTGAAGCGCTCACCAGACAATCAGGAGAAGATTTTAAAAGTTTTCACTGTATGTTTCTATAGAAAACTAGACGGCCCCAAATTTGACCACAGGGGTATAATTTATATAACATTTGTAGAGGACCTGAACATGAAGCTATGTGCCAAATATGAAAGTTATGAACCTTCCAGTTTCAGAGAAGATTTTCAATGTTTTCACTATATGTTTCTATTAAAAGCTGACCACCCCTGGGGCGGGGCCAATTTTAACCCCAGGGGCATAATTTAAACAAGGCTATACAAAGTTCTGACTAAAGGCGATCAACTGACCTCTCAAAAAATCAATTGTTCCACTGAACAGGTATGTGTACCCTAGCATTCCAAACTGACTTTTTACATTTGAATATTATTATAAATTATTACATAATAATTTGATAGTCATAAGTTTAACTCAATAGTTTCAAGTTATACAATTTCATGTTAAAAATTATTTCATAATTTATTTAAAATCTTTAGTTTCTAAAATGGCCACAACATTTCATTATAACTATTTTGTCGAATATTCAGTAGGTTGTGAAATTTGGAAAAAAAAATGGCTACAATGTTCCACCTTCCATACATCATTTTCACTCCAAGCTACTACAGTACCAGCAAATACAGGTGCACTAAAAATAGCCACTGGCCATCTCTCTCCTCTGCTTGACTTGATGACCTCTTTATGAGCAAAGATAAGGTGCTTAAAAACGCAGTCAGCTACAAGTTTGCTAGAAAAATGGCCACATAATTTATATAACTTTTGTAGAGGACCTACAGATGATGCTATGTGACAAAGATGAAAGCTGATACCCCTATAGATTCAGAGGAGAAGAATTTTAAAGGTTCAAATTGTTGACGGACATCAGAGATCACAAAAGCTCACCCTGAGCACTTTGTGCTCTGGTGAGCTAAAAAACAGATGTCTCCCCCACAAAAAAACATGTCCACTGTATGAATTTTATCTCGACATTGAATAAAATGCACATGATAACAAAAGTCTTACAGCAACACATTTTTAGCAATCCGGTAAAAAAAAAGTTGCTTGTTAAAACTCATTGGGTTATCAGCATAATGTACAGGAGCCATCTGATCTGGGTCTTCTCTGTTTGTAGATGCGTGAAAACATGAAGGAAAAGGGTTAATGCGTAGAAACGTGCTTCAATCAAGTAAAGGGATCAATACTCAGGTAACAAGTCTACAAAAAGCATTACTACACAGTCAAAAACATGTGCCTACAATGGTCGAAAGCAGCCAAACTTTCTCCCTTAAGCAAATACAGAGGAGACTCAAAATCTTGAAGAGAAATAAAACGACATCACAATGCTTGTTTGTCCACCAAAAACAGTTTTAAAAAACCACCACTCTTTTAAAATGCACAAAGAGTAATGGTCCCTTATCAGACTGATGGTGACTAGGTGGAGTTTGACAGGCATACCTAAATTAATATTGAAGGTATGATAAAATGTCCAAAAAAATTGCACATCGTCAACAACGATTCCAAGGCTATGGCAATAATTTGACTTTTTTTCTTCGAAAACAGGCAATATTTGCACATGACAATTACTCAGCATGCAATGATTTAAACACTATTGAATTCTTTACCCCATGAATATTCATGTAAGAAATAACATCGTGACAACTAATTAGCTGAATTCTATAATGGCATTAAGAATAGGAGAACTTTTGACCATGGCAAAAACTTTAGAATGAGATCTTTATACTGCCATTAGTATGCAGAGCAGACCCTGATTAAGACAGCTCTTATAAGATCTGGCTCGTATAGGAGCCATCTGATCTGAGTCCATTCTATTTGCAAAAGTGTTAAAAGAAGTATCTATGGATTAAATGGTTAACTAGATGGTGAGAAGCAACTTAAGCACCCTTAGTCACAATCACCTGCATACACTGACAAGTCTCTCGCCTTTATGACCTATTATTCTTTCTTTGACTTGTAGGATAATTAACCCTTTCCTTGTTGAATATTCATGTAAGAAATAATGACATGGATATTTATTAGCTATTTTTACAAAGGCCTATGTACACAGGAAACTTTAATCTATTACAATTTCATAAGCAAATAGAGCAGATCCTGATCAGACCGCTCTTACAGTAGCCATCTGATCTGAGTCTACTCTGTTTGCAAAGGCATGAAAAAGTGTTTATATGTGGGAAAGGGCTAAATAAAGGCTCAGTCCATTATGTACTTTTTTCCAATATCAATGACACTTTCATCTAGAAAAGCCTTGCACATGTAAATCTTATATTTGCAATTTCACAAAATAAAGTATGAATGTAATTACAATCACCAACAAAATACTGTCAGAGGCCGGTCTTACAGAAGAGTGTATGACAATCTGATTTATACATTTACAAGGTATGTTTAAGACGTTAAGTTTAGCCAATTTCATGTTTCTATTATATTCCACATCCACAGTGGACCTTGGGCCAGTCTCATGAAAGGTTTGGTCTTATGAAAGGTTTGGTTTTTATCAGATTTTACATCACCTTAATAGTATTTCAGTCATATCACGACGTCAAGCTAATTACAGGTGGAGGAAGACCACAGAGGTTCTTCTGCGCATGGAACAAATTGCATTGCATCGAGCACAGAAGAACATCCGGGTAGAACCACCGACCTACTCTTATGAAAGGTCGCACAACTATCCAAATTCCTAATACACAACAACTGCTACTACTCATGAAGATGAAGTTATTGCATTTTCTAATGTAAAACATTTTGGTTGCTTTATACAACAGAAACTCTTGTAAGCTATAAGGCATCACTTTTAAGTTGCCATTGTCAGAATTGTAAGCTATAAGGCATCACTTTTAAGTTGCCATTGTCAGAATTGTAAGCTATAAGGCATCACTTTTAAGTTGCCATTGTCAGAATTGTAAGCTATAAGGCATCACTTTTAAGTTGCCATTGTCAGAATTTACAATCGTTTCAAGTCACATGATCTTTCACATGACAAGTCAATGGTTTTTTTACCGATTCTTCATTGTATCTAAAGGAAACGTGTTGCACCATGATAACCGGTGGTGGTAGTTTGCCACAGGATGGGAAGTAGAAGGTTAAGATCTGAAATGCACAAACATATCATAGCTTATTTACCTGGTATCATTACTGTTTAAAAATAAACATAAATTATAGCTTATATACCCGATATCATTACTGTTGAAAACTAAACATATCATAATATCATAGCTTATATACCTGGTATCATTACTGTTGAAAACTAAACATAAACAAGAGATGTTTGTAAAACATGTATACCCCCCAGACCCCCTGACCTTTGATCTAGTGGCTCAACTATAGAGGTCATCTAGCAGTCATGACTAATCACCACAGCAACTTTGAAAATCCTAAGCTAACATTTCACAAGTTAAGGTCATGGTGACCTTGACCTTTGACCTAGTGACCTCAACAACTATAGGGGTCATCTAGTGGTCACGACCAACTACCACAGCAAGTTTGAAGATCCCGAACCAAACCATTGAGCAGTTATTAATTGGAAACCATTTCATCAGTTAAGGTCATGATGACCTTGACCTTTGACCTAGTAACCTCAAAATTAATAGGGGTCATCTAGTTGTCATGACCAACCACCACAGCAAGTTTGAAGATCCTAAGTCAAACCCTTGAGCAGTTATTGATTGGAAACCATTTCACCAGTTAAGGTCATGGTGACCTTGACCTTTGACCTAGTGACCTCAAAAAGAATAGGGGTTATCTATCGGTCATGACCAACCACCACAGCAAGTTTGAAGATCCTAAGCCAAACCCTTGAGCAGTTATTGATCAGAAACCGTTTTATAAACTAGAGGTTTTTGTCACAAAAACGGATGTCTCCCCTCTAATAAAAACAATATGTAAAGGGAAATCACTAAAAATGTTATGGTCTTGATGAATGATACTTCCCCTCATTATGCGTTTTCCACACTACATTTTTCAAGAAGAAAATGATAACAGCTAATAACTCCAAAAATACTGATACCAGATTTATGGCCCTTGTGCATGACACTTACTTTCAACATGCTCTTTCCAAAAATAAAATGTCATTCCAATAGCATCAGTCGAACAGGAGTTATTGATCGGCCAAAAAATGTAACAAAGGGCAATAACTCCAAAAGTATCGAAGCCAGAATTATGGCCCTTGTTCATGACACTTTCTCTCATCATGCACTTTCCATGCATGAAGTTTCAATACGATGGCAAGAGCCATGTATGAGTTATCGTCCGGACAAGAAAGAATTAAACAAATGTACAAGGGGCAATAACTCTAAATTTATTGAAGCTCGAGTTAAAGATCTTATGCATGACACTTTCTCTTATCATGATCGTTCCATGTATGAAGTTTCACTCCAATGGCATGTGTCACATAGGAGTAATCATCCGGACAAAAAATTGTGAATTTTTTACAAAGGGCAATAACTCCAATATTAGTGAAGCCAGAGTTATGGACCTTGTGCATGACACTTCCTCTCGTTATGATCTTTCCATATATGAAGTTTTAATCCAATGGCATGAACCATATAGAAGTTATCGTCCGGACAAAAAAGTGTGAATTTTTTTACAAAGGGCAATAACTCCTATATTAGTGAAGCCAGAGTTATGTACCTTCTGCATGACACTTCCTCTCATCATGCTCTTTCCATATATGAAGTTTCAATCAACTGGCATCAGGCATATTGAAGTTATTGTCCGGACAAAAAATTATATTTTTTACAAAGGGCAATAACTCCAATATTAGTGAAGTCAGAGTTATGGACCTTGTGCATGACACTTCCTCTCGTCCTGATCTTTCCATATATGAAGTTTCAATCCACTGGCATGAGCCATATAGGAGTTATCGTCCGGACAAAAAAGTGTGATTTTTTTTTACAAAGGGCAATAACTCCAATATTAGTGAAGCCAGAGTTATGGACCTTGTGATTGACACTTCCTCTCATTATGCTCTTTCCATATATGAAGTTTCAATCAACTGGCATCAGGCATATTGAAGTTATCCTCCGGACAAAAAGTGTGACAGACAGACGGACGGACGGACAGACGGACGACAGACGGACAGACGGACAGACAGACAACTCTCACGAAAACAATATGTCTCCCCCATATAAATATGGGGGGAGACATAATTAAGGTCATGGTGACCTTGACCTTTGACCTAGTGACCTCAAAAACAATAGGGGTCATCCAGTTGTCATGACCAACTACCGCAGCAAGTTTGAAGATTCTAAGCCAAACCCTTGAGCAGTTATTGATCGGAAACCATTGAACCAGTTAAGAGCATGGTGACCTTGACCTTTGACCTAGTGACCTAAAAAACAATAGGGGTCATCTAGTGGTCATTACCAACCACCACAGCAAATTTGAAGATCCTAAGCCAAACCCTTGAGCAGTTATTGATCGTAAACCATTTCACCAGTTAAGGACATGGTGACCTTGACCTTTGACCTAGTGACCTAAAAAACAATAGGACTCATCTAGTTGTCATGACCAACCACTTAAGCAAATTTGAAGATCCCAAGTCAAACCCTTGAGCAGTTATTGATCAGAAACCATTTTACCAGTTAAGGTCATGGTGACCTTGACCTTTGACCTAGTGACCTCAAAAACACTAGGGGTCATCCAGTGGTCATGTCCAACTACCACTACAAGTTTGAAGATTCTAAGCTAAATCCTTGAGCAGTTATTGATCGGAAACCATTTAACCAGTTAAGGTCATGGTGACCTTGACCTTTGACCTTGTGACCTCAAAATCAATAGGGGTCATCTAGTGGTCATGACCAACCACCGCAGCAAGTTTGAAGATCCCAAGCCAAACCCTTGAGCAGTTATTGATCGGAAACTATTTTACCATTTTAGGTCATGGTGACCTTGACCTTTAACCTAGTGACCTAAAAAACAATAGGGGTCATCTACTTGTCAAGACCAACCACCACAGCAAGTTTGAAGATTCTAGGCCAAGTCGTTTATTAGTTATCGTTCGGAAACCATCGATCTACCGACCGACCGACCGACCGACCGACATGTGCAAAGCAATATACCCCCATTTTTTCAAAAGGGGGGTATAACAAATCTTATATATCTGGTATCAGATGTTGTAGCCTAAATATTTGGTATCATTACTGTTGAATACTAAACATAATAGCCTAAATACTTGCTATCATTACTGTTGAATACTAAACAGAGCTCCTATATGATTTCAATATTATCTGGGTTGTTGCAATTATGTTGAAAAGTATACAATCTAAAGTGTCTAAATGTTCAGATCCCAAAAAGATTTTCAGTTGTTAGGCATCTCATATATATCCAAACATTTTATTTGAAAAGAATATCACAAATCTGCTCTGCTAATTGTTACCTGGTACCTAGTGGACCAGTTTATTGTCAATTCTCACCTTGTCACTGGCGACTCTCTCAGTGAGTCCTCCATCCACCATCTTTTTTAGGGTCTTCTCTTTGCTCTGTGCTTGTCTGGCCAGTTTGGCACTACCGTGACCAAATCTAGCAATGTAGTTCTGAAAATGGAATTATTACCCATCATTGATAATCATAATGTATATACATCATAACATGTATTGAAGTAAATAAAACACACATACAGAAAATAACAAAAAAGGTCAACCCTTTGGATGCAGGAAACAAATTAGCTATCATTTGCAAGCAGTTTTGACTCAGATCAGGTTTCTAGGAGCCCTCCGATCAGAATCTGCACTGTCCGTCATTCAAAATCCTCTTGCAAAGTTTAGGCTTTCACACTAACTCTATATAGTTAGGCTTTCATACTAACTCTATAGTTAAGCTTTCATACTAACTCTATAGTTAAGCTTTCATACTAACCCTATAATTAAACAATAAAGGGTCATTCCTATTTGAATATTCAACATTCAAACGGTTACTTAATATTAGGGATGACAACGAGTACCAAAATTACCATTCAAATATTCGAACCCAAACTATTGCCGTATCTTATAAATGATCATAAACGATCAGACTCCATTCACCAATAGTTTCACAAAGTCATTACAAGTCGGTGTAATAATAAATTTGAGTGGTCTACGGACCTAGACAAGCGAGTTTCTTGTCATGTATATGTAGAAACTGTTTTTCTCATACAATATGGTCCTATAAGATATATCATCTGAGACATATTATCAAACGTGATGTGAGTTTGCAGAGAAGCGAAAGTATACATTGTATATGTAGCTGACTTCCGGTCTGGCTAAAACGAAATACAAACACCAATGTCAGTATTTTAATGATAATATCATGAGTTTGGAAATCTACTAGAACTGCGGGGAACAGTTCCAGCTATATGAAAATGAAAATGTTTACGACAACAATTATGCAGGCTGTTCGAAACACATGTATCTGATCAATGGGCGTGTTGTGAAGAAAGTGGGTGGGGAAAGTATTCTGGCCGGTTGAGGTTTTAATTAGAAAATAGTTGTTCACACTTTACACTGGGGGTAATTATAAATGTATAATGGATCAGTAAGCAGTAGAGACACACAGCTCCTGTCTGCATGTAACCAATCTGTCTGTTATGGCCCCTAACATCAATTAAACAGGGCAACCTGTGGATTAAAAGAGCATCACTCAAACTGACATTTGGGTTGATTACGCAACTATTGTACGGTTGTAGCCCACTATCATCTACCAACTGTTTATCACGGTGCAATTAACAACACCTGTCTAGTTGGCTTATCAAATAGCGATTGTTAAGGGCTGGAGAAAATTAAGCACTACAAATTTAATTCATTTGTCTTTTTTTTGCAAACAGCCATCACTAGTATCACAATAGCATTCAAAATATATTTAAATTCTCAACTAGACAGTTTAAACAAAAGTGCCAGTGGGCACAATATACGCCCGTCGGGGTCTTGTTCAACATAAACTGGGTGTTAACGTATTTGCTGAACTCAAATTCTAAGCCCAATTTTGCGACCAAGTTTCAAGGTTGTAAATAGGCATACTTTAACAATAAACCTTAACCAAAAATTCTAAATTGAAAAGTGCCATAATTGTGTCTAATTGCTTGACAGAGTTGCATTGTATTTACTCTTGCCTACAGATGAAGCTTCTGATGGTGAACAAATATTTCAAGTTTAAAAGCTTTATCTGAAAGGGTTATGTTAATAAGTGGACTTTAACTAAAACCTTAACAAAAAATTCCAAGCTAAAAAGCGTCATAATCATGTCAAAATGTTAGACAGAGTTATGTACTCTTGCCTACAGGTGAAGCTTGTGATGGTGAACAAGTGCTCCAAGTTTGAAAGCTTTATCACAAAGTGGACTTTAACAAAGCCTTAACCAAAAATTCTAAGTTAAAAAGGGACATAATTCGGTAAAAATGCTTGACAGAGTTATTTACTCTTGCCTACAGGTGAAGGTTGTGACGGTGAACAAGTGTTCCAAGTTTGAAAGCTTTATCACAAAGTGTTATGTAAATAAGTGGACTTGTTCCACATAAATTGAGGTTAACATTTTTGCTTAACGCAAATGCTAAACGCAAATTGTAAGTCCAATTAAGCGACCTTGACCTTGGATAAACGAGCCGGGACTTGGCAGGCTACTGTAGCATGTCTAGATAAACATTGTGATTAAATTTGGGAAGGATCCACCAAGCCGAACTTGAGTTAGAGATGTTACAGACAGACAGACCAGTTAACATTTTTGCTAAACGCAAATTCTAAGTCCAATTGTGTGACCTTGACCTTGGATAAACAAACAGGGACTTGGCAGGCTACTGTAAGATGTCTAGATAAACATTGTGTTAAAATTTGAGAAGGATACACCAAGCGGAACTTGAGTTAGAGATGTTACAGACGGACAGACACACAGACAGCGCCATTCCATAATACGTCCCGTTTTTTCAAACGGGCGTATAAAAATCATGTCACCCATGAAAAGGTAAATTAAGGTAAAGCAGCCAAACATCTCATGACTACTGTTAGAGCTGTTCCATTTAAATGTGTATTGGGGTGCAGGAAGGCACTTTCAAATTCGACCACCCACTCAAAGAAGTTTTTTACTAATACAGAAACCAATTAGTACCGTTTTTGTAGCGAAACCCATCCATGCATAGCCGTTTTTTAAAGTGCCTTCCTGCCCCCCAATACACATTTAAATGGAACAGCCATTAGCAATTTTTTGGACAATTTCAGGGACAATTATTTAAAAAAAAAATTCCCTCGAACTGACACCTCTGTAAAAGACACTTTTTGAATCCATTGTGATAAAATTTAAATGGAGCATATGCTCCTAAAATATGCTCGATTTATCACAATGGTTTCAAAACTACACAATTCTAAAATTTTCCTTTTCTCCAGTAAATTCTCTTTTTTTGGTAGATTTATTCAAGAGATTGGGTCTAAAAATAGACTATGAGGGAAAGAGTTAAATAACATAGTTCCTACACTTTTACACTTAACCTTCATTATTATGCTGAGCATACTCATACAATCTTATATAGGTTGGAATCAGATTGAAAACTATAACTAATCTACGTCACAGAGTGAGACTTCAATCCCTCAGGGAGAGTCTCAAACTCTCTACAGACATAAAGGTCATCATTTACCAACTCTATATCAAATGAGAAGTCTGTGTGAAATGAAAGTCTGCACAAGTCCTCTTAACTGGGTCTACTGTTCGCAAATGCCAGTACACTTGTTTCCCACAGTCAAAGGGTTAACAAGAAAGTACTAACAATGTCAGGTGGTCTGGATTCTGATGAGATATCACATAATACAGTAAAATCACACTAATGTAACCACTTAATGAATAAATATGGGTGCCTTTATAAGCAGGTGGTTGCTTAATGCAGGACAAAGGTAATGCAGAAAGCTCCTCTAGGAGCTATCTGCATTACTTTTGTCCTGCATTAAGCTACTACCACCTGCATCTTGCATCCAATATTATACCTCCTTTAGGTGGTCGCATTAGCGGGATTTTACTGTACAAGCATCAACTTCTAATTATGTTCTGTCAATTCAAAGACCACTTACCCAGATAAATTAAGGCAAATTGTGTACATGATCAAACTACTCCAAAACAAATTTAACCAATCTCTATGCTATTTGCTCTATTAGTGATATTTAACACTTTTCTTCATACAAACGTTTTTCCATACCTTTGCAAACAGAGAAAGACCAGATCAGATGGCTTCTGTAGGAGCTCTCTAATCAAAATCTGTTCTGTTTGCTTATGAAATTTAAATAATAGATCTGGCTCTATAGTTTCCATCAATACTCCAAATTCATGTGAAAACATGATTGGAAGACCCCAATTAAACTGCTCCTTCTGGAGAAGTTTGATCAAGATCTGTACTATTTCCCAGAGTTTGTCCAAACACTTTCATAAATTACAGCCATTCATAATCTACACACTTGTTCCTGAACATTTATTCATAGCATAATTAATGTCATGCAATAAAGTTTGTCAGTGTTGCAATGCAAGATCAGCCATTGTTGTGTATCGCTTCCTTGTTTCGAGCATTGTGTCAGCTACAATCCAGGACCTGGAGAGTTGACACTAAACCTCGGCCTTTCAGGTCATCATGTCTTACAACAAATGCAACACTGCCAGTTAATGTCTCTATCATCACAAGGCTATGTGCACAATCACCATCTACCACCTCAGTCTTGCCTTAAGCATTATAACTGGGAATTGTATTACTTTTGGCCTGCATTAAGCTACCACCTCAATCTTGCCTTAAGCATTATAACTGGTGGAAAGGAAAGATAGGATGACTAGTTTTCTACCTTCATATGTGAGATCTGGTCCTGCTCCCATTTGTACCTTTTCATCTGATTCTCTTCCAGCTCAAAACGAGTCTGTACATAGCTGTCGTAGTTGCCCTGAAGGAAACGGGAGTATATTGAAATCCATTAACCATTATCCCTCTATTCCAGACCTGACTCTCATTTGCAATCAGCTTAGATCCAGGCCTGAGGTTATTGAACTTTTTGCTTGAGTCAGACATTCTCAAACATCCGATACTTGAGAGTCTTGAAAGTTTTATAACCTCTGACTCAGATGAGAGATATAGTAACTTAGCACCTCATCAGGATCCAAGCTGTTTAGCACTCTGACAGTCAATAGTTTTCAAAAAATTTGATCGAAATGAAGTAGTCAAAATGACACCGATCAAAATTTTAGCAAATATTTTTTCACAATATGATACGGGTTATTACTTTCATTTTTTTTTCAAAGAGAAACAATTGATTTGGTTTGGTTTTTATCAGGATTTACGTCACCTTAACCCATTCCCTCATATTGAGGCCTCTGTAAAAATGACTTTTAGAAACCATTGTGATAAATACAGCATTTGTTCCAAAGGAGCAAATGCTCTATTTATCAAAATGATTTCAAAAATACATGATTCTAAAATTTCCCTTTTCTCAAGTTAATACTCAAACTTCAAAGAGTTTTGGTCTAAAATTAGCTTATGAGGGAGTGGGTTAACAGTATTTCAATCATATCACGACGTCTAGCTAATAACAGGTGGAGGAAAACCCCAGAGGTTTTTCTGAGCCAGTTCAAACAACTGAAAATCTTATTATATAATATAAATGGCAACTTGAAATGTTATAAAGCTATAAAAAAAAAGATGTTTTAACCACTAAAACTTAGGAAAACTTTACATTTGAAGGAAATAACATAAACCAAACCGAAAATTATGTCGAATTATCCTTTGGAACATATCCTTTCAAATGATACCAATTAATAACCATTAGTGCCAGAGATTCTCATGCAATCATTGAAACAAAACTTAATGTCCCAAATTTTTAACAGCGGAAGCATACAAAACACTGCTATGACTAGACAAGAATATTAGAAGGAATAAATGTATCACCTGCCAAGAGATGGGTGTTGAAAAAAAGCAAGACACCATGGAGAAACGATCCCTAAATTTAACCCCAATAAACCAGATGGCATAACAAGAGGTAATCACATAAAGACAAGACTTTGAGTAAAATACAGTCACTTGTGACTGTCGTCATTAGAGATAGGAGAACAAGCTGTACCTACAGTGCTGTAGATAAGATACTATCAAACTCTCTCCACCAAACCCTATCTTGCAACTCCTAAGGGGGTGATTCTAATGAGTTACAGCAAGACAGAGTTTAGTGAAGATATATCAACCCTTTCCCTGTTCTATGTTTATTCCAAATTTCAATACCTACTGAATATTCATTAACAAAAATACTTCCAAAGAAATATGGAAGGTGAAACATTGTAGACATTTTAGAAAGCAAAGAAACAGATCTTTCAAATTCTAGTAGCAAACAGAGTAGACCCTGATAAAACGGCTCCTCTAGGAACCGTCTGATCTGGGTCTACTCTGTCTGCAAATGCGTGAAAACATGTTTATATGAGGGAAAGGGTTAACCCTTTCCTCCATAAATACGCCTTTCTATGCCTCTGTAATAGTCACTATATGTTGAAACCATTGTGATAAATAGAGCATTTGCTCCTATGGAGCAAATGCTCTATTTATCACAATGGTTTCAATACTACACAATTCTAACATTTTCCTTTTCTCTAGTAAATATTCCTTTTGTTAGATTTATTCAATGAGGTCGGGTCTAAAAATAGCCTATGAGGTAATGGGCTAAAAATATTTTCACGAGATTTTCTACATACACTTCTTATCTACTCATATACCTACCCCAAACACTTTAATTTTCTGCTTGCTCATGTGGAGAATGTTTGTACAGACACCGTTCATGAAATCTTGTGAGTGTGATATCACAACCAGAATCCTCTTGTAACTGTAATATTAAAACAATGTCACATGTCAATGACTATATTGTGGGGCAAAACATTTGAAGTTCAAGAACAATAAAAGACAGAATTTAAATTTCAGTATCTGATCAGGTTCTACCCTGTTTGCCATCACCAGCCCATTCTATTTAGCTGACTTGTTTGACAGTATAAAAACTGAATATATGTCACTTTTTAAAGATGATGTTTGATCTAGTTCTACAGTTTGCAAAGTCCAAGTGTTGAGATTGTCATATGTTGGAACTTATAATAATTTCAGTCATACAAACTTTCGTAAATTGAAGCCTGAATCAAAATTCAATTGTTCATCAATTAAACTGATTAAGATAATAAAACAATGAATAGCTTAACCCTTTCCCTCATACAAACACTTTTTCACACCTTTGCAAACTGGAACTGTCTGATCAGACTTTGATAATATAAATCTGATTCCACAGTTTCTGCCTTGGGTAAAAGTTCCTTTGTATGCAATTGTATAAATTCAGCTTGTTCATATTTATGATATAAACAATTATTTTGTACATAATTTAACACTCATGGGGTAAAGGGTTTCACACAACCTATTGTATGGAAGACTCACTCTTTCAGTTCCTGCTCCAGCCATACACAGGCATTCAGATCTAAATGGTTGGTAGGTTCATCCAGCAACAGTAGAGCCGGCTTGATGAACAAAGCCCTAGCCAGGGCTATCCTCATACGCCAACCTCCTGAGAAATGCTTCACTGCTGTCTGCTGCATTTTCTTTGTGAACCCAAGACCAGTCAGTATATATGCTGCATTAGTCTCTGCCTTGTCTGCATCCATGTCATCTAGACGCTCATACAAATCCATCAGCCTATCATGAGACGCTACAAAAACATGGGATAATTTTATCTAACTGGGAATTTTAAAATTACAGCAAGCATGACAACAAACAATCCATATCTTTAACAAGCAAATTGTATATTAAAATTGTAATCATTAAGTAAACATTTCAGTTATTTGATTGAAGTCATCACACAAAGTAAGTTTATAAATTCTAAATAAAGTATAACATACATATACACTCTGACAGTTTTTCATACCGTAATAACCCTTAGAATTCAGAAACAAAATCTGTTCTCGCCAATCGTTTGGAAAGCAAAATCATTCAATTCATTATTTGGCAATATTGATCATTTTCAAATTGACTGACGTGGTAGCAAACAGTGAAGACCCTGACCAACCAATGTTTGTCCAAACACATTCAGTAATTACAGCCATTCATAATCTAAGCAGTTGTTCCTAAATACTCATAGCAGAATCAAAAGTAATGTCATGCAATACAGTTTGTCAGTGTTGCAATGCAAGATCAGCCATTATTGTGTATCGCTTCCTAGTTTCGAGCATTGTGTCAGCTACAATCCAGGACCTGGAGAGTTGACACTAAACCTCGGCCTTTCAGGTCATCATGTCTTACAACAAATGCAACACTGCCAGTTAATGTCTCTATCATCACAAGGCTATGTGCATGATCATCACATGCTGATGCCAAAACACTTTTTGCAAACACCAAACATGTATTAACCCTTTGCTCCATGAATATTTATGCATGATACAATGATATCATGAATATTAATTGGCAGACTTTTTATAATGACAAATAAATACAGAAAGTTTTGGCGAAGACACTGTAGAACCAGATCTATATCATGTCAAGAGCAGAGCAAATCCTGACCAGACAGCTCCTACAGAAGCACAGGTTAGAGAAGGTATATTAAGAAGATATATTTACAAGGAGTAAAGGGTTAAGAGCTATAACTCTTCTCCATGAATATTCATGTAAGAGATAATGATATAAATGAGCATTGATTAGATTGTTTATAACAGCACATAAACACAGGAATATCTGGACATGGCAGAAACTGTAGAATCATATCTGTATTATTTCATAAGCAAACAGAGCAGACTGTGATCAGACAGTCTAGGAGCCCATCTGATCTGGGACTGCTCTGTTTGCAAAAGTGTAGAAAGGCATATTTATGGAGTAATGCATTAAAAGACACCAGTAAAGGTCCTTTACTAGACTGTAGCCCTTGTGATGGTAAAAAACTGCCAATTTTGACAAGGACTGCTGTACTGATGTTGAAACTAGTGGTCATGACAACACCAATGTTGTAGCATTACCTCGATTTTTTTCTCAACAAGATTAGAGACCATCCTAATAGGCTAGCTGGCCAATATGAACTCTGTGAAGTTAGTGATTTGACCCATATATGAGCTTTGACCTTGAAGGATGACCGTGACATGTCATGTTACCACGCAATACATGCAGCTCCATGAGATACACATGCATGCCAAATATCAAGTCTGTTTAGCGGCATAAAAAGGCCAGACGAGCTAATAATAGAGAGTTTGTTCTCTCAAAAAAAAGACTTATATCTTAACCAAGTCCAATTTGAGTGGTATTTACCAACTTCAACCATAATAACAATTGCATATACATCAAAAGGACAAGTTTGACTGATCTCACATGCTATAAAATAGCATATGGAATCAAAGTCACTATCCTGCCTTCCTGTTAGTTTAAGCAAGTGGAGGTAATTATTGCCAAACTAGCCGACGAATATGCCGAACAACCACAGCTAGCTAAGAAGAAGAAAGGTCCTACACAAGACATATAAAACAAACATTTTCTCCAGTAAACCACACATTGTGACAACATGTTAGAATCATCTCATTGAGACAATATGATAATTGGTCACTACTTATGTCTTGATGGAGAAATGTGGCAATTTCGAACAGCGGTAACAACCTACAGTTTGGTGGAGAAATAAAGGAGGTATTCTTGAAAAAGTTTGAATTTACACGTCTTGTCTGAGACCCTGTATTGGTTAAAGAGTATATGATTATTCCCTTTTTTATGGCTCTGAAACAGCCTTTTGTAATAGCTAGACCAACCTTGGTCATCCTTTGTGGCGAGGACCTCTGCCTCTCTTTCCAGCTTGATTCTCTCCTCATCGACCTCCATTACACAAGCCAAGGCTGTCTTATCACTAGGAGGCATTTCCCGACGCAGCATGAAGATGTCGAAATGGTCTGGTATGGGAAGTTCTCTCATTGCAAGTGAAGCTAGCAGTGTGGACTTACCTAAACAGAAGTAACTTCAAATAATAAGTAACCAGTTAAATCTCATGAGCCCTTTATTCCATAGATACACCTTTTAATGCCTATGTAAACTGAGTAGACCCAGACCCGACAACTCCTTCAAGAGCCGTTTGATCTGGATCTGCTCTATTTGCTTACGTTATAATTTCTGTCATTGTCCAAATTTCATGTGTTCATATACATGTATCACAATAAAAAATCTGTCAATCAATATTCATGATGTCATTACTTCTTAGATGAATATTAATGGAGTAAAGGCTTAATCAATATCATTTTAAAACATTTAAACAGGTTACGTTCGGGTAGAAGCTCTTAACACTTTCCTTCATACAAACACCATTTCACGCCTTTGCTAACGGATAAGACCCAGCTCTTGAAGGAACAATCTGACCAGGGTCTGCTGTGTTTGCTTATGAAGTTATAATAAAACGACTCTAATTAGTAATGGACAGCAGGATGAAAATAATGCAGAAAAGTTCCCTATTATTAGTAGTTTTCAGCAGGAAGTAACTGCAACGATGAAACCCTAATTTTGTCCAAACTTTCTATCTATAGTTTGTTGGAGCATCTTTTAGTTAAGGACTTGTATCACCACTTACAATAGTTGATGCCATTTATAAACATGAAAATAGATTTATCATAAATGAAGGCTGCACACAACTGGACAGATATATAACTGTGACCAATCAGAAACAAGCTCATTAAGTGCAGTTTCTTACTTACTAAAATTTGTACTCAGGGCTCAAGCAAGAGGGCGATTTGTGAGAAAGTCTCCCTAACATTGCTGACCATTCCCTGTTTTGAGCTGAGGGAAAAGTTTCAATATATATAGAACACATTAGAGATACAAAATCAGGGCCAAAACTTCTCTCTCAATCCCACTAAACTTCTCCCTGATGGGAAGAGCTCCAGTTTGGGCCCTGGTGCTCGTTATATACTGTAATAACTAATCAGAGTAAAGCCAACCAACAGCTTTATACTGTAACATATCGTGATACAGCTGTATCGAAGCAAACCATTTCATATCTATTCTCCTTCAAAACTTTTACTATCAAAACAAAGGGTGAAACGATTAATTGAGATGTGAATTGAACCGCAATCTTTTGCCCTAACTCCGAAACAAATCAAATGAACCTCAGAATCGACTCAGCTTCAGTTCTTGATGTATTATACATTTGTGTGAAGTTACATTAATATCCGTCAAATAGTTTTCCGAGAAAACAGCGGACAAACAAAATGTTGAAGGATGAACGGAAGTGAAATATTAAATACAGAAGGATTCAAGAACTGCCACACCGAATGTCTGACACATTTATCAAACTTTTGCCAAGTCGGGAATACTCATAAGAATCATCTCAATGAAAATGTGACAGCTGTAATGAGTAGTCACAAGAATGGGTTTGGTGAAGAAATAGGGCCTTCCGTTTGGATCTGAAGCTCTTTATTGGATCTGGAGCACTGTACTATGTCTAATAAATGCTACAGAGGGCTTTACAGTTTTTAACCCTTCCCCTGTTCTATATTTATTACAAATTTCAATACCTATTACCTACTAAATATTCAGTATATGGAGTATGAATATTCCATCTTCCATATTTCGTTGTAACTATTTTGTTAATGAATATCCCAGATAAATGATCAATTAAGGTAAAAAAAATTAATATTGAAATTTAGGACGACAGGTCAATTCTTTTCCAACCACTCTCATTTTTCCCTGCCATTTGCGTATGACAGCAGAAACCCTGGTTTTGGAAGAAATATCAATATTTAACAAAGATTTCCTACCTATGCACCTTATCTACATGTCAGTTTGTATTTGTAACTATGTCAAATCTTACCACAGCCGTTCAGGCCTATCAGTCCATATCTGCGTCCACAGTTTATCTCTAGGTCGGAGTCAACCAACAGCTCTGAGCCGTGGAAGGTGATGGTCATGTTTTGCAAATGCAGATCTCGACTGTCGGGGTGGGAGGCAAGAACGCCTGTCACTGATCTGTGTTTAGCAGCTAGCTGCAGCTCATCCAGCATCTGTGATATTCCATTCAATGCACCATCTGTAAAATTGAAGTGTTCTGTTTAACCCTTTCCCTCATATGTATGCATTCTCATGCATTTGCAAACAGAGTAGACCTAGTTTAGATGGCTTCTGTAGGAGCTGTCTGATCAGGGTCTGCTCTGTTTGCTTATGAAATTGTATTAGAACTTACTCTAAAGTTTCAAACAAGAGTACAGGGTAGGGTACATGATATGCCCACTTGCAAAACTGCATTAAAATTACCTTATTTAAAATAGCATTCAGTTTCTCTGATTCAATATGCCTTATAAGTGTTGACATTTTCTAATTTGTGCTTCAAGAGCTGTCCGCAGACAGCGCGCTCCACTTTCTATTATGCTGGATAGTATAGTGGAAGTCTAAGTCAGAAAGGGGAGATAACAACAGCAAAATTTATATTAGGGTTACCAACCCTTGTGAAATGGGTCCCCCTTGTAATTGTTAACATGTATACCAAGGTTGAACCAAATATCTCTGACAGTTTCTGAGACATGGACCTGAACATAAAACTTAACCAACAATGAAAGTTCTAAGTCGAAAAAAGGGGCATAACTATGGCAAAATTAATTTTAGGGTTACCTGCCCTTGTGAAATGGGTCCCCCTTGTAATAATTAACATGTATACCACAGTTGAACCAAATATCTCTGACAGTTTCTGAGACATGGACCTGAACATAAAACTTGACCAACAATGAAAATTGTAAGTCAAAAAAAGGGGCATAACTATGGCAAAATTAATTTTAGGGTTACCTGCCCTTGTGAAATGGGTTCCCCTTGTGATAGTAAACATACATCCCAAATATGAACCAAATGTCTTTGATGGTTTCTGAGAAAAGGACCTTAACAAAAAGGTTAACCAACGCCGACGAGAGGGTCATGACAATAGCTCCGCTTTTTGAAAAAGTGGAGCTAATAAAATGAAGTGAAAATCTTACTAAATGAAAAAATTAAGGCCATCCTCATATTGCAGATTTTTTTAAACTGCAAGGACCATAACTCTGTAACGACAAATTGGATGAACCTTAAAATCAACTTCATATTAAATTTTTGTTGCATAAAACCAGGGTTACAGATAAGGGGAGTATTGGAGTATTTACCCAATTAAAATTGTGGAAAAAGCAATTGTTTTTCAAAACAATGAGTAACAGAAAGCAAATAAATATAGCAAAAAGCAAACAAAATTTAGAATACCTATTAAGAATATGAATAATACCCAATTACAAAAATTGTCAATACCCAATAAAAATTGCAAAAACCCAATTCTGTGAAAAATCTAGGAGTAAATACCCAATTGCATCAAAACCTTATCTGTAACCCTGTAAAACATTTGTGTGGAGTTAAATTAATATCCTTCTAATAGTTTTCCTGGAAAACATCAGACAAACCAAAAGTTGACCGACGAACAAAGCATCAAACGCACAAAGTTCAAGGGCCATAACTTTAAAATAAAATGATATATAAACAAGATATGTTTGTGAAACACTATGCCCCCGACCTTTGACCTTGAAGGATGACTTTGACCTCTGACCCATGGACCAGGGAGTTGAACGAAACACATCGTCTTTGTAAGGTGAACATTTGTGCCAGGTTATTTTGAAATCAATTCACATATAAAAATGTTATAGAAGGGACACGAAATTTGGAACGGACGGATGGAAGGACAGACAAAGCGATTACTATATGCCCGCTGTTGGGGGACATAAAAAGTGGTTCCAATAACAGATTCCTCTGAAAATCAAACTCATCAAAGTTTGGTCGTGAAATGAAAGTGCCAGATGAGTAACAATGTATTATGATACAAAGACAGACTGACGGACGGTAAAAAACTATATACCCCAGTGCATGGAATAAGTGTGAGGTTGGGCGCCCAAAAACCGGTTTAACCCCCCACTGACTTTTGTCCCTAACCGTTCCAAGGCGGTACTTCTATCTTCCCCCTATTGTATGTTTGTTTTGTCTTTGTGCGTCTGTGGATGTTTTTATAGTTATGTACATTTGCTGTTTCCTTGTGTTGCTGTTCGGGCGACTGTTTGTTCTGTATGTGGTGTTTCCTGCATAACTCATTTTTGTACTTTCATAGCATGGGCTAAAATCAGGTTATATTTTTAACCTGTTTGCTTAAGTTGAAACACTAGAAAGATCTCAGATGGCCCGCTGCTTGGTCCTCAAGTAGAAAGAATTTCCAATCAGAGCTCACCGCAAACCACTTGTTTGCAGTGACCATAGCAGCATTATCATCACTGATCTGCCATTAAACCAAATGAAATAAGTTTTGTGAACATCACTTTTCATTGGAAAAGAAAAGTTAACTGTTCAGACCTGATGCATCACCATTTGTTGCCCCATTTGTAGCAGACTGTGCTTTTTTCCCTTTGTTTTTAGCAGCTTCTTTCTTCTTTTGCTCCCGTCTTTTCTTTGAATCAGACGGCATTCTACAATAAAGAACACAAGTAAATATTCCTTGCACTACTGTGACTACATGTACAGTATTGGATTTATATCTTTTCTGATCTTATTACATACACGCTTTTTCCAACCTTTGCAAGCAAAGAAGACTAAGATCAAATGGTTCCGGTCCTGTAAGAGTCTTCTGATCAGGGTCTCCTGTTTGCTTATAAATGGAGTTACATAAATCTTATTCAAGTTTACCTTATGAAAATGAAGTTAGTGAATATTCAAGAATTGATCAATTCCTGCATAAATGTTCAACAGGTAAAGAGTTAACCCTTTCAGTCACACCTTTTCTCACAGTCCCATGTCAACTTGACCCGGTTCATGTCTGCCCGGTCAAATTGGCCCACCAGCATAATTATTTATATTCATTCTTTATTGTTATTTTTTGGTATATTCTTTATTTCCAATACTTAAATATTTTTGTTTCATTGCGATAATATCTGTAGTCAAGACAATATTTATGAAAAAAATATTGATAATCGCTAGTGCTGTAACAATAGATCGACCTATTGACTTATCGCGATAGTAATAGTTCGATAGTAATTCAGACAATCGCCGATAGTAAATCTAACTATCAGTAGTTCAGATAGTTTTCTTACATGACATCACTTAACATAACAATTGCAGCAACTTTGTAATTTGTGTATTGGAATCACTGTCGTGTAGACACTTTCTTGTTTCCACTGCGTCAACATTACACTGAACCTCAGTATACTTCGGAATCGAACACAAAAATCTCGGAGCTCTTGAATAAAGTTCAAAGTCGGTTGACTTTGTGTAATAAATAATTTGTCAATGAAATGTTGTAGTTTTTATGTCTCTTTAGGGTCTTTCTTGTTTTAAAGGTCCCCTGTTTAGTTTTTGGATCGACTTTTTATATATATTTATAACCTGAGATTCGTACATGAACCCGTTTGTTCCAACTACAATACAGTAACTATGGAACTATACAATACAGGAACTATTGGTTTCGTGGAAAATGGCGGAAGAATATGAAATTGTGTCAAACAAATCAGGGAAAGAACATGTATGGAATCATTTCACATTTGTTAAATAACTTAAAAAGGGGAGGAAGTACAAAAACGTAAGGTTAGATGCCTCTCTAATTTCAGTCTACCCTGTTGCAAAGATATGAACAGGTTTGCTTATATAATTGAAAGTGGTTAAATGATATGCATGTACAAATACTATTTGTGTTACTTTGTCACAGTATGCTGTTTCATAATTATACTTACTTAGTGTTGTAATTATAGAAAATAAGGCTAAAAAATGCTGATCTAGTCATTTTGATCCACTACCCTACAGTTATAAGTTTGAGACGAAAACTATCGTGATAGTATTGTCATAGTTTCTGTACTTTTGCAATAGTAACTGTATCTTGATAGTATTTTGACTATCACAATACTATTGTGATAGTCATTTTGGCCTCAATAGTCAGCCCTAAAAATCGCCCAATTTGATGCCTCAGAGATGGTTCTATCATCCAATCAAAATTTAATTAATACTAAAAATTTTACATTCCACCACTGTCTTAGACTATTAACTAAATGTTTTATAACATTCAGCCATTTACATTTATATTCTTATTTACAGACAATCAAAGAAACAGTTAGAAAAACCATTCATTAACCTTAAATTTACTTCAAAAATATTGATGCTGCTCATTTCTACACCTATTTGTTTTATTTCTCAGTTTGATCTAATTAACTAAATAACCTGATTACTTAATGTCACCTGTTTTATTCTTTACATAAATCACTTGCAACATACTTTATCATCTTTATTACGCTGTTAACGCCCGCAAAAGATAATGAGTTCAGGGCACAAAAAAATTAAACAAGAGCACCGCAAGCGGACGCAACGCTCGTCTGTCGTCATTGTCAAGATGAACATGCATACCAAAAATGAAGGTTGTAAATGAAAAATTTAAAAAGTTATGGTCAATGTTAAGATTTCGGACAACGACAACGCGGATGCTGGGGTTACGACAATAGCTCGTGATTTCCTCGAAACAGACGAGCTAAAATGTCACTAGTCCTGCAATATAGACAAAGAAGAGAAAATTATATGCAGGATGAGTGGATGTGTGGAATTTTTTATCCCCTTGAGTTTTAAAATGCTAATAAGATGTGTAAACTTTAATCTTAATTCTTAATTTTAACCCTTTTGTGACCATGATCACAAGGAGTGTAGGGTGATTCCCCCATAGGGTGATTCCCCCATAGGATGATTGCCCTATGGGCAATTGCCCCTTAGGATAATAACCCTTTAGGATTATTGCCCCATAGGGTGACTGCCCCTCAATATAAAAAATATATTATTATTTTGTAAAAAAAATAATATATATATGTAAAATTTAATAAATTATATGATGAAAATAAATTAGTAGAAAGCTGTGTAGACCAATTAGAACTCTTGTATGTATTGTATTGACTCCAAATATTTGGACATGTAAACCTAAAGAAAGGGCATAATCCCCATTAGAAAGTACACACTAAGAAAATTTTTGTACAACTTAAATGAAGAATTAATAATTCTTTAATACCTATGCCTGCTAAGTGCAACCTAACTGGTATTTGCTAACAGTTTGGATCCTGATCAGGCGCTGATTAAGATAGCGTCTCATCACAATGTAAGCTGTATGATCAGTCATTAGTCTCTCAAAAGCGTACACAAAACCAAAGTAAGAGAAAACGGTGACAGGTCACTGCTATAAGGGTTAATAGGAGCTACACTGTGGTTTGTATGTCCAAATTAAGATTCTGTTTCATTTCGGGACACTGTATAGAAATATCAATGCTTAATGCTTTTGTGCAACTTAATGCTTTTGAAGTTGTACAATGGTGTAATGATAAATGTCTTTATCAACTTTTAATTGGATTAACCCTTTCCCTTATGTAAGCGCATTTTGAGGCATCTGCTAACAGATTAGACCCAGATCAGACGGCTCCTATAGTAAGCATCAAGGAAAAAAATAAAGCAAATTATTTGACCTTTTAGCATTCAAAAACACTTTTTATCCAGTCACCAGGCTTCTCTAGTGACATAATAAAGGGGGTGCAAATAAACTTAGGTTTATTAGGTTACTTCCGGTAGTGGAAGGTTTATTAGGTTAGTAGATAGGCGTAATGATTCTATAACCATGGAACTATTTTAGTTTTCTGTAAATATTCATAAACATGTTGATGGAATAGATCTAACAGATCTATTTGGTCACCAGAAGAATTATTCAAATGAGAAAAAATAAAAATAATTGGCTACAGCTGGATTCGAACCAATAATCTCTCTAGAGACGTCGCCCTTACCGATTACGCCAGAGGCCACATACAAAATGACGTTAATTTATCACTTTTATTAATTTAATCCACCGCTGGCAAAACCCGTTTTTGATAAAATCAAACCTGGAAGCAAAGATTGACAGATAAATAGTAAATGTTTTCTTTTCACTCTCATGATTATTTGATTGATAAACTCTTACAGGGGCGGTGATAGTCATAAACCTAAATATAGCCTGTTCAGTTCCATCGATTTCTGAGTGACGTAGCCTACGTTAGGTAGAATCTAAAAATAGAAACCGAGACTACGTAACTCGAATTTGACCAAAGAATATAGATCATGTCTGTTTGAAATAACTTATCGACCCTCGATTCAAATCATCTTATTTTTCAATTTCAACCACGTTTCCCTTCTAGTAATACAAGAATCGAAACTATATTCCTCTGCGGTAGCTCATTAGATCTATTTACGTCTAAATGGAAGTGAAAAGGGAGGGATCCGTTGATAGAAAAACTGCATTTTCAATGTAAATTATTTCAAGAGTGTTATGAGTCTATAAAAAAGACATTTAACTATATTGACTGGATAAATCGAATAATAGGTTAGTGCCGTAGATGGGACGCCTTTATCCGACTCGGAGAGAAAACAGTTGAGGCTCGGCAAGCCTCGCCTCAACGTTTTCTCCCCTCGTCGGTTAAAGCGTCCCATCTACGGCACTAACCTATTATTCTCTATTTTTAGGGATTTTTATTACCATGGGGGTAGTTAGGAGCATTAGGTAAAATTGGATATATTGGATATACAAATACAATATTTTATTCAGCACAAAGAAAATTATATGGCATTTAGCCTTCAAAAACATCAGATAATTTTATAATATAAAAAAAGAAAACTAAAAACACTTTTTAGGGATTTTTAATAACCATGGGGGAATTGCCCAGTTTGGCAGTTTTATTGCGGGGCAGTCATCCAGGGGGAATAGTCCTATGGGGTAATCACCCTATGGGGAAGTTGTCCGTACCCCGATCACAAGTATGGGACATCTATAGGCAAAAACGCCAAAAAAATGCAGACCAAGATCATAGAAGAAGGAGCCCACCGATCGGAGACGACACTGTTCGCTACATTAAGTAGAAGTTATAATAGATACACGAGTCATGACTTGGTCAAATACTTTCTATGTGTGAGAACACGCCGAGGAACCAAGGAACCAGCTTCCTTCCTCTGTTTCTAGATCTCAAATTCGACTCTTTGCTGTTCAATGATACAGTGGTCTATATCACCACTGACTCCCAATCTTTACAGGAAGATCTCAATAACATGCAGATCTGGGAGAAGGAGTGGGACATGGAGTTTAACCCCTCTAAGTGTCAAGTACTCCACATTACTAAAAACAAAAAAGTGATAAAAAACAAGTATTTTCTCCATGGCCAAGCTTTATCATCCGTCCCTAATGCAAAATATCTTGGCCTAGATCTATCTACAGACTTAAATTTCAATGGAGGTGACCCAGTCGAGAACAGGCCGAGATGACCTAGGCTGAGATGACGCAGGCCCCGACTCTTTCAAACACGGTACCGTAGACCCAGATCAGTTTGCCCATTACGGGGGCATTACCTGTAGGAACCATGTGTGTAGGGTCTGGTCTGTTTGCTTTGAAATTTTCTAGATCTGACTCTACAGTCTCTGCCAAATAAACGTGTATTCGTAACATGAATAGTTATTTGTTAACCCATTCCCACTTAGAACAATAGCCATATCAGCTATCTCCAGTGCATATCTAATGCTGCTTATCAATAATCAATAATCAGTCCTAATAAGGTAATCTTACATGCACTGTGTGCATAGGGATTATTGGATAATTTAACACCTTTGACACCTGTGTTATTTACCTTTAATTTATGACACTTTGTACTTAACTGACAGTAAAAGTGTACATAGGTGAATTGTTGGAAATTAAATTTCCTTTTTAATGGTATATTTCATTTCCTTGTATGTTAAGTATTTTTCTTCATATAAGGGTTGAAAGAGAAACAACAACATAATAACTGTTCAATTTAGGTTATATTTCTATTTTCTAAATAGAAATGAAACCTAATTAGTTTAATTATTACATAAATAAATAAATAAATACTAGATATTTAAGTTTGTACATGTAGGGATCATTTTAAGTAAGACAAATCAATAGAAATTGATATTTTTTAGCAAATTCCCGTATAAAAAATAGTTACACCTTTGCTAACAGTAAAACCAGATCAAACGGCTCTGACAGGAGTCATACGATCAGGGTCTGCTCTATTTGCTTATGAAATTATAATAAATCTGACTCTACAATTTCTACATGTACCAAATATGCCATTATAAATATTCAGCTAATAAATATTTATGATGACATTATTTCTTACATGAAAATTCAATAAACACTGTAGACCCAGACTTGGAAATTGGCCTGAAGAAAAAAACACAACTTACTTATGAATGATCCCTGCATAAATATCCATCAATAGATTCTGAATATACATAATATTTACACAGTTGAGCAACTGTTAAATATTACATGAACAGTGTAGACCCAGATCATACACAGAGTTGATCGACTCCTAATAAGATCCAGATCTGCACTGTTTGGATATGTAGAACAATATAAGGCTTTTTACAAAAGTTAATTAATAAAAAAATTGTAGTGACAGACAGTGTAAGCCCTGATCATTTGCCAAAGTTGAGGCTGATCTGGGTCTACAGTGTAAGTAATTTCAGATGGTTGCTCTTTGTTCATCACAGTTCAGTTTCATTCACAAATTATGATCCCTGCATAAATATCCATCAATAGACTCTGAATCAACACAACATATACACAGCTGAGCAACCATTTATATAATATGAACAGTGTAGACCCAGATCATACACTGAGATTGACTCCTAATAAGATCCAGATCTGCACTGTTCAGATATGAAGGAAATATATGGCTTTTTACAAAAGTTAACTTAAATTTTTTTGGAGTGACAGACAGTGTAAGCCCTGATCATTTGCCAAAGTTGAGGCTGATCTGGGTCTACAGTGTAAGTAATTTCAGATGGTTGCTCTTTGTTCATCACAGTTCAGTTTCATTCACAAATTATGAAACTTGGCATGGCAGCCATCACGACACAAATGCACATTGCAAACTGAACAGCCATAGTAAGTCTCCTTCCGAATGCCGCCCATATGCTTCAGATGGTAGCGGCACCTTCCCTTTGGCTTGTCCAGTTTGCAGAGGATATGTCCACCGATGTTCTCTGCTGCCACCAAACCAACACATTCCATTTCCGAGACCTTTCTCTTTCGGTTGCTGTAACCAGCTATAAGTCCATCTGAAAGAGCCACACGGAAGTCCAGATGTGTGTATCTCTTTCTTCGTCTTGGCTTCTGGGAGGTTGCCTTGAAGAGAATAAAGGCATTGACAATTGCACTGTTCACCAAGAACCAAAACAAATACCTCCACCACTTCTTGGAATTCCTCCCAAGGCTGTAGTTGAGTCTGAGCTGGTCGTGCTGGTCCACGCCTCCCATACTTTCGTTGTATGAACGAACTCCAGCTGGCTGAAGGAAGACTTCTACATTCGGACCAACACGCCTCTGGACAGGCACGATGTCATCTGGCTTACTCAGTGTGGAGAGATGGTGAACCAGCTTCTTATCCTTCCACACTGAGGCAGTCAAATTGGAGGATCCCTTCTGCAGGACACGAAGGTCACCCCTCTGCTTGATGTCCTTTGGTTTCTTTAGTTCAGTGGGAAACCCCTTCCTGTTGACACGCACAGTCCCACAGGCATAAAGTCCATTTGCATGAAGATCCTCCAGGAGTGGTACACTGGTGAAAAAATTGTCAAAGAAAACATGCCTGTGGGATCCGTGGAGGTTGTCAGTGAGGCCAGTCACAACGTTGTACCCTAGGCCTTGCTCTGGTGCGTTCTGTGACTTCCCAAGGTACACCTGGAACCGTGACAAGTATGACGATGCAGAATCACATGCCATCCATACCTTGATCCCACGCTTGATTGGCTTGGCTGGCATGTACTGCTTGAATGACAACTTCCCAGCGTATTTCACCATGGCCTCGTCAATTGCTATATGTTTGCCCAGGTTGTAATTGGCGAGAAAGTTTTGGCTCACATGGTCCAGGACTGGCCGCACCTTGAAGAGTCGGTCATACCCCTCCTGGCCTCTGACAGGTTCTGCCCCTCTGTCAGAAACGTGGAAGTATTGTTTAATCTTCTGGTAGCTGAAATAACAACAAAAAACACTGTAAGGATGCATAAATTATCAAACAGGCATGAGCAGATCTAATTTTCTGCTTTTGTTATTTATTAACCCGTTACTCCATAAATGTGCCTTCTAGGCCTTTGCAAACAGAGCAAACCGAGATCAGAAGGGTACTAAAGTAGATGTATGATCAGGGTCTGCTCTGTTTGCTTATGTTATAATATACTCTACAGTTTCTGCCATAGTCAAATGTGTGTGATTCTAATAATATTCATGACGTTATTATTTCTTACATGAATATTCATGGAGTAAAGGGTTAACCCTTATTCAACCGCCTTTTCACATCTTTTGCAAACAGAGCAGACCCAGATGAGAGACTCACATATGAGCAGTTTCATCACATTCTGTTCTGTTTGCTTATGATATGATATAGATCCAATTCTACAGCTTTTGTCAAAGCCAAAACATTCCTTTGAAAATGTGTTTTATTGAAATTCAGCTAATGATTATTCATTGTCATTATTTCTGACATGAATATTCAACAGGGAAATGGTTCAAATTCCTTGCAGTTTGATTTTATAAAAAAAAGCAAACATTTATCTATGCCTTAGTTTAACCCTCTTACTTTCAACAGTCAAATTATTATATACCATCATGTTGATTTTTTTTTATACAATGTCTCTGTATTTCAAAAATTATTAAAAAGCATTTATTTATCCTTGACGATATATACCAATTCACAGTTATGACAGACTAGATGCCAGAGTTGCCGGTGAATTATTTCTTTATTATAAAATTTCAGCTAATATTTATGATGTCATTCTGTTCTGTATTACAAGAATATTCAACAGAAAAAGCGAACATTTCTTGCATTTTTATTTTTATTCTTATTTTCAACAGTGATGTAACTAGATATCATTCATAGGTTGTTTTTCTCTCTGATAATTTGATTTGTTTATTCTCTACCACATACCGGTTTGCTGTCATGATAGCCTGGATTCCGGCGTTGCCAACACGTAAATTCTTCGACCAGTAATGGCATGAATCTGGCAGAGGGTTTACTCCCATCAGGATCTCCATCCCAATAAAGGCCCTGATCTCGCTTGCGGTGGTTTCTGTCCAGTAGGGGTCATTCTTTCCATTTCTGGCCATACACCATCTGGCATAGTTGTTCGTGTGACGGGCCATCTCTGCCATCATCTCCGCACTAAACATCAGCCAGAAGTAGTCAAGAGGGGTTGCTGTGAAAACATCAAACCCCTCTGGCAGACACGCACCTGTCTCAGCCGTAAAGTCTTCAACCTGAAAATATTTATGACCATTCTATTACCCATGTGCAGTTAGTTATGTGCATTTACCCATTACTCAATAAATAACCTTTGCAAACAGAGTAGACCCTGATAAGATGGTTCCTGTAGGAGCTGTCTGATCAGGGTTTGCTTTGTTTGCATAATGGGATTATATAGACCTGTTTCTTGTTTTCTGCCATGGCCAAATACCCTGTGCCTATATGTGCCATTATAAAAAAATAATTTAGATTCATGATATAATTTCTCATATGAATATCCATTGAGTAAAGGGTTATTACACAATTAAAATTTGGAATATGGGACAATACTTTCATTTTCAATCATATAAGACGAGCATTCATACCCTCTGCAATATATCGTGAATCTGCTTCTTTATATATAATAACTTTGAAAAACTATGTACTGTAGATGCATGTGAATATTCATTGAGTAAATGGTTATTACATAATTAAAGTTTGAAATAAGGGACGATACTTTCATTTTCAATTATATAAGTCAGGCTTTCATACCCTCTGCAATATATCGCGAATCTGCTTCATTATTTACTAACTTTGAAAAACTACTGTAGATCCATATAAATTGTGCTGCATTGAAATACAGAACCAACGTGAGGATGTTTAGAGAATGAGCGCGTTGGTTTAGATACGCTCTTTCGATGCCGACGTGTGAACACTATATAAATTGTGCCACACGGTCAATAATTAGAACAACAAGAATTTTGGTAAATATCATTTTTTGAAATTAGGTCGACCTACATACCCTTATTTCCGAGAAACGGCTGGTCCATTCTGTTGCGGGAACTGGATCATCTCCATCAGACTCGTCGCCATCTAAGTCGTCATCAGTTACGACGATGCTAATATCTGATTCATCGGAGAAACCTTCAAAATCAGACTCTTCCTGGTCAGTCTCTGCCAAAATATCTTCTATCGTTAATTTTGATGACGCCATCTTACGCTGTTATCAGGTGACTTATGGAAAATAATACCAGTACCGCGCATGTAACGCTGCGCAGGTAAAGCAAGGTCACATGTTCAGGTCGCGTGATATATGGAGCTTTTGATTGCGTGCTATATTTAAACCCACGCTAATACGTCAATTTCACATCCGGGAACTCTTATTATTCAAATTTTAACTCGAAGGCTGAATGAATTTACGAGTATCGTGTGCAAAATGGCTGTTTTTAGTAGGAAGGAAAACCCACTTTGGCACGTACGCGTGACCTATGGGTGTGTTGATTGGATGGCTATTTGTGGCATAACTTTAAATAGTAACCATGTGCTTTTTCGACGGGGAATGTTTGTTTACATATCAATTCAAAGGATGGATAGAAACTTGGCGCTGTAGGTGAGTTTTTATCGTGTTTATTTTGCTTTTGAAAATTATGGCGCTCTATGGCGCTCGTATGCGGTGGTTGATAACGGCGCTCTTTGGCGCTCGTATGCGGTTATCGATAATGGCGCTCCTTGGCGCTCTCATGCGGTGGTCGATAATGGCGCTCTATGGCGTCTATAAGTGGGAATGGGTTAACTGGGATTGACAATTCTCTTCGCCACTCCCTTTTTCTTTTATGAATGAAACAACTTTTATAGAAATGAAAATATTTTTCATATCTTACATTATTTAATTATTGTAAAATTATTTTAAATTTTGTACATTGTTTTAAACCAAATCGTAAACAATCATTTTCCTGGTTTCAGTATTTGTTAAAGTCAGTAGATATGCGAGCGCCATTGAACAATATCGTCATTACCGGGGCTCATTTCATCCAATAATTCGGTATTTACCAAGCTTTTTATCCACACAAAACTGCTCATAATAAATAGATAAACATTCATTCGGATTATTTGTGTACAATATATACATACTTTCACTGTAAATATTCGTTAATGGAGACTTCTTTGTTAGATGAGCGGGAACATGTGTCTCTACGCCAAAATAATTCCAACCGGATATTGCGACAATCTTCCATGATTGGTTCCCAGCTCAATTGAATACAGGTCATCTCGTTACCTTGCCATTTCGTAACCGGCCAAATCTGGTCACTTCGTAACCAGTTTCCTGGTCATTTCGTAACCTGTCGGGTCATCTCGTAACCACTGTTATATATATGAATTAATATATGTATTATTAATATTTTCATGGTCAATACTAAAAAGATGTTGTACATAATCTTAGGAAAAGGTGACAGTAGCATATAATGGCGTCTTATGTTAATAAGAAAGCAATTATAATCAGGATTAAAAAAAAGTCAAATTGTCATAAACAAATCATGTTAACTTGTTATTAATTGCGGTCGAATTAATCCTTTAATGAATTGTTGATAAAGTTCTTACACATGTATGTTAATTAGCAATTTTAATCCGGATTTAATTGGTATAAACAGATTTTTGTTGTGACCGAAAAACAACTTTAATTAATTAAGTACAATTAGCAGAGTTTGTTGATAGCAATTATAATCAGGAGTAATTAGAATGATAATTGTCAATTAACGTTAATTGATGTTATACACGCAGTTTCATTTCAAACTGACAATGTATTATGTGATAGACACATATAAACAGCCGTTGTTAAAGCTTTCATCACTCGCAGTCACGAGTTCCCATTGTATATCTTGCCTGAAAGTTGTCTCCGAGCGTCACCAAGCAGTGAGTTGCGACTCCTGTGGAGAATGGCAGCACAGAGGCTGCGATACTGGTAAGGTTTTTTTCTATTAATAAACAAATGGTATTGAATATATTTTGATTACAATTTTGTAATTTATTTATTTGCATGTGCCTATAAGCACGGATAGGAGATGTAGACAAAATTAATATCATTTACAATTTACTAGGAAAAACAACGGTTGATAGTGATTTGAGAGTCGATTTTATTAACATAGAATAAATATTTATATTCAGATACCCCCCCCCCCCCCACCCACACACACACACACACACACACACACACACACACACACACACACAATAAATAAAAAGAAGTGTTGTAATCGATGTCTCAGCCGAATCGAGCAGGCTAAGGGTTAAGGAAGTTAAAGATTAAACTTTCTACATCATACATTATACATATGATCATACATTATTTCGATCAGGGTTCGTACTAGTTGTGAAAGACATAATGATGATTAATGAAAAATGATGGTAAAAAACACAGAAATAGTCTATTTTTAAAACACGTGTCATAATCGGTGTCTCTGTGATATCACTGATTGCATTAAGTAACCCGCTACTTTCGCATTTACACGTGCCAATTAATAGTGTCCGCCCGAGATCACAGGTACCGCCAAAAGCCGATAACATTGATATGTATTCCGGAATACGACACTGATTGAATTACAAATATTGCAAGTGGGAAGAGTTGTATCTGAATTATTTTTATACCGTTACTCCATGCATACGCCTTTCTACGCTGATGTGATTATTCATGGGACAATGTTTCACACCTCGGCGCGTGCTATCAAATACATTAATTGGACTTGTGCCGTGTCTACCTTTAGTTGAACCCGTTTGATAAACACGACCTCGTGTCTTTTTAAAACCTAATCAACGTAACCACTTTGACACAGCTTTAGGCCGTATAATTATATGCCTCCTATAGGATCAGTCAGATCTGGATCTACTCTGCAAATGTGTATAAAGGCATATTTATGAAGGAAATGGTTAATATTACAACTTTGTCCATGGCATATTATTCATTCACAATTCAAGTCCCTATTCAAAGACTATTCGCCGAAGAGTGATAAAAGATACTTTTATACATGTATAATGTCTCATACTGCCATGAACTATTTTCTTGAAGTAATTCCCGGCTATGACTACAGTATGGATTGTTCCCTTCAGGCATCGTCATTTGGAATATAATATTTAATAACTCAGAAGCATATTCTTACATTAGACTGTACATATCGCACACTATTGTCTAGCTTGATCGGTATTCACAGACTGCGATAAAGTCGAAAAGTCAATGAAAGTAAGATTATTATTCTCTGAGTTATGAAATATTATATATTCCAGTCGATTCGTACTTCTAATGGACTGTAAAATTAGATTCGTACATCTAATGGACTGTAAAATTCAATGAAGTGATCAGAGGCTATATGTACTGATCGTCCAATTTTGGCCAACACGATCTGGAAAATAACAAGGTTTAATCGTGTAAAAAATTTAGTCTTTGTAGTTTTTCCGCTGCTGTATCATATGCGCAACTTGCTCATTAAAATGATTTGAACAGTTATGGAGGACACGAAGAGATCAATTAGCACTTCTTTCAAACCGGTTACGAAGTGACCAGATTTGGCCGGTTACGAAATGGCAAGGTAACGAGATGACCGCAGCAGTGAGTTCAGTAAAGAAAACCGGTTGCCAGTTACGGTTTTTACGCTCACTGCCTTACTGAACGATTTGGTTTCCGACTTCGTTTTCCAAATGGGGTCGCGCTAAAACGCTGACGAATTAGCTGACCGCATAAGATATATATAGTTAACTGTTGACCACAAAATAAAGAAATTCGGAAATTGCTAACGATTAAATGAAGAACATACCAAAGCGTGCTGGTGTGAGATAGATCTGGATCCAATAATCAAATTTTGAATAATTGATCTAGATCTACTTATCAATGATCTGGCTCCAAACAGTAAATATCGTGTTTCAATTTGTTTTAAATTTCCAATTTATTTTTAGCATTTTAAGTGTTATCTTTGAGATAGAATATTCAAATATATGTATAATTATAGCAGCATACGATCTAGATCCAAACTAAGAGATTTTTTTCTGTATTTTATTGGATTTTATTTGACATAAATCGTTATTAAATCGTGTAAACAGCTTTGATAAAGATCTAGATTAGTTTCTGAAAAAATCGCATTTGATTTGGATCAAAACTGTTCCAGTGATGTTATGGCAGTGAGATTTTTGTATGGTAGTACTTATTTAGTGTGAAAAACACAAATCATAAGCAGCTATATTTTTTTAGTACCATTAACACAAATTTTCGGATAGTCTACACTGTAGTCCAAGCACACTCTTTAACGATTTAAAATGTTTGCCACATTTTATTTAAATTCATTGGACTTATCTGCAATATTTTTTTTATGTATTATTACTCTACCTGCGTGCTACGTTTAATACTAAGATGCACACATAGCTCTATAATCTATTGTCTTACAATATATTAAAAATGATATCTAATATTAACAGAGTTTTAAAAATGGCACATTAACACAGGAATGTTTGGCTGTGACAGAAATTGTAACACCAAATCAATAAACAAACCCTTATCAGATGGCTACTACAATACATGAGCTTCTGGTCTGGGTCTATTCTGTTTGCAAAGGAGTAAAGGGTTAGATAACCAAATTCATTAAAAATACAATGCAATATGTACAGTATGAAGTAATTTTCTTACAATTAAGTAAGTTCTATTTAATGAACTAAAATAATGCACAAATTCATCTCAAACCTTCTCCAATAGCCAGTGCTGGGATTTGAACCCAGACTTCCTTCTCAACCCTAGGCAAGAAGGTGTTCTACCATTAAACTACACTGACTGGATTGAACTTGACTGTCTGAGACTTTATTCAACAAGAGTTCCTACATTCAGGAGGCTCTATGAGAGTTAAGGAACCCTTTTACTCTCAAAGTGCACCAACACAATCTTTATCTAAATCATTTTTAACTAGAAAATAAAACTCAACATACAGTGCAGCCTCTCTACAAAAGCCACTGAACCCTTCCTATGTTTATTCCAAATGTCAATACCTACTGAATATTCATGGACAACATAGTTGTAATGAAATATGGAAGGTGGAACATGGTAGCCATTTCAGAAAGTAAAGAAACAGATCTATCAAATAATGAAATTCAATAACCAAACAGAGCAGATCATGCTCAATCTATTTCTATTGGAGCTGTCTGGAAAAACTGTTTATATGAAGGAAAGGGTTCCTGCAGGATGAATATATATAGAGCTCCAATTCAAGCATTACTTTTGTTCTGTATACACAGAAAGCACCCCTGTTTATTCATTTAATCATTATATTGCCACTAAAGAGAGGCTCTGCTGTATTTCAGTATCCCTGAAGTTCTCTCATGCATTTGAAGCATGGATGGGTGTTTTTTTCCATTGGAGATGATCTGGTGGCTGCTTTAGAAAATGCATAAGGTTGTGTTCGGTTTGCGACAGGTTGCATTAACATGTGTATGGTCAGCTCCAAATAATTGGGGAATCCTCCTAATCACAGGCCATTTATTTCCAGCATATAGATGATCTGCTTTCTACAAACATAAAAATACAGATCTTTCAATACAGGTAGATGTTACACTAATCATTTATATAATATATAACTTCTTACATGATACATGAACACAAAAAGAAAAAGTAAACAATAATTATTACCATACATGCAATAGATGTAGCCATTATTAAGCCTATATGTAGTGTCAGGGCAAGTAATTCATACACGTCTATAGAACATTACACAATACATAGATGCATACCTTACACAGGTACTCCCACTGTAAACAGAGACATGTACATACATAAATCATTTTTAAAAGCCTGTATCACCAATAACAGACTACTGCATAGATGTTATTTTCTTACCCTGTAGTGATGTGTTTACAAGTAAACATGTCTCTTTATAACTACACCGCATATGAATACGGTGTCAATCAAACTCCGAAATTTTATAAGTGTAGAGTACGTACAGTAATTGCGGCGAATGATGTACAATTTTGACGATAAATATAAACTACGTAAGAATATAACGAGATATGTGTCCGATATCCATAGAACTATCCGTTCAATTGAGGGACAAATGCATTTCTACTATGCACTTAACATGCACATGCATTAGACGGATGCAATCACACAAAATAACAACACATCAAATGACTAAACTTACCCCTCCGCCATTTTGATTTTCTTCGCACTCTACCTCCGTGGAGTGATTGCAACCGGTTGCGAATGTATTCGGCTTACGGAGCGTTCAGTTAACACCGATTGCAATCGGTAGCAATCGGTTGCAACCGTTCGCCTTTACTGAACTCACTGCTCAGATCGGGAGGGTCGACCTAAATTTCCAAAGAGTTTTAAGCTGTTATAACCGAAAGAGTCCAAAGAGTTTCTCAATTTTCGCGTAGTGATATTGGCTTTTCATTTATTATCAATTTATGCATTTCAAAACTTATTGAAAGAATGTTTACTTATTTTAGTGCTTGATAGCACTGTTGAATTAATTTATTTGAATCAAATGCCTTTAGAATGTGCAGATAACCGATGTACAAGTGGGACTATTTCTCCTCTTAATTTATAGGAATGATATTAAATAGGCGGAAAGGAAAGGAAAGGATAGTATGTATGCATTAACCAATCGACTGGCCAGTTTACGTGTAGATACTGCTCACTGCTTTTTTTCCAAATACTTTTCCTTTCGTTGTACTTTTGCCATGCACGTTCCCAAAGATATAAACTACATTCCAAAGAGTCTCATCATTTATAATTCAAGTATAACCCTTTCCCTTATATAAACTTGTTTTCACGCATTTGCAAACATAGTAGACCCAGATCAAACAGAGCAGACCCTGATAAGACGGCTCCTCTAGGATCCATCTGATTTGGGTCTACTCTGTTTGTAAATGGAATTTTATAGATATGTTCCTTTATTTTCTAAAATGACCACAATATTGTCCATCTTCCATATTTCATTATACATTATATGTATCTAATCTATCCATAGAGGCTAAAATATTCAGTAGGTACAAGATACCAGAAATTTTATTTTACGTCGGATATAAATAAGAAATAACATTAGCTCATGAGCTATTTTCCGACAAACATATGTAAAAATCCAAATTAAATTAAATACAGTGTAATGCAAACATAAAAAGAAACAAGGAAAAAGCACAAAGGGGACAGAGCAGGCGCACAACATCAGAATAAAACGTAATTTAGCATTAATTTAGGTATTGAACATTGGAATAATACAGAACAGGGAAAGAGATAGACTGTATTTTTTTCACTAAGTGTACATGAGAAAAACATAACACGCAACCTTCAACTATAGAATACATTCTATTTTAACCCTTAAAACACTCTTGGAATGTTTTTGAATTCCAAAGGTTGTTGAAATACTTTGGACCTATTTATTACTGTCCAAAGAGTTTCTATAAAACAGAGTTTGATTGAAGATACTGGTCTGAAGAGTTAATTACATTGTATTTATACTTTATAGTGTTAAAAGAGCTTATAATAATGTGTTAATTTTCAACTAATAATACATTCCATTTTAACTCAAAAACACCTTGTGACTTGTTTTTGAATTCCAAACAGTTTCTCAGTCTCAGGAATTTTGATTCATAACTGTCCAAATAGTTTCTAAAACCAGTGTTATATGGTAGATACTGGTCCAAAAGAGTTTCTCAGTCTTTTTAATTTCGACTTGTAACTGTCTAAAACAAATTTGCCTTCAGAATCTGCCCCCTAAGGGTTAAAATGCATACCATTTAAACTCCATAAATTGGATTCATAACTGTTCAAAGAGTTTCTAAAACAGACTTAGCTTGTAGATATTGGTCCAAAGAGATTCTCGGTCTTTATTATTTCAACCTGTAACGGTCCAAAGAGCTTTAAAAACAGAGTTTGCTTACAGATACTGCTCCAAAGAGTTCAATTACATTCGATTTGACCCCCCCCCCTCCAAAAAAAAACAACAAAAAAAACAAAAACATTCTAGACTTGCTTTTGAAACTTAAAGAATTTCTAGGTCTCAATAATTTTGATTCATAACTGTCGAGTTCAAAGATACTGGTCAAAAGAGATTATCGGTTTGTATAATTTCTACCTGTAACTGTCCAAAGAGTTTCCAAAGAGTTGGCTTATAGATACTGGTCCAAAGAGTTTCTCGGTCGTTACAATTTCTACCTGTAACTGTCCAAAGAGTTTCCAAAGAGTTGGCTTATAGATACTGGTCCAAAGAGTTTCTCGGTCGTTATAATTTCTACATGTAAATGTCCAAAGAGTTAAAAAGAGAGTTTGCCTGCAGATTCTGTCCGCAAGAAATTAAATACAGGCTATTATTACTCTCCAAAACACAGTCTCGTCTACTTTTTGAATTCCAAAGAGTTTCTCGGTCGTTACAATTTCTACCTGTAACTGTCCAAAGACTTTCTAAAAAGAGAGTTTGCTTGTAGATTCTGGTCCAAAGAGATACAATATATACGAATGTAACTCTCCAAAACATATTTTCTACTTCCTTTTGAATTTCAAAGAGTTTTTCGGCCTCCATAAGTTCGATTCATAACTGTCCAAAGAGTTTCTATAAACAGAGTTGGCTTTTAAATACTGGTCCAAAGAGTTTCTCGGTCGTTATAATTTCTACATGTAAATGTCCAAAGAGTTAAAAAGAGAGTTTGCTTGCAGATTCTGCCCGCAAGAAATTAAATACAGACGATTATTGCTCTCCAAAACACAGTCTCTACTTCTTTTTCAATTCCAAAGAGTTCCTCGGCCTCAATGAATTTATTTAATAAGTGTCCAAAGAATTTCTATAAACAAAATTAGCTTATAGATTCTGGTCCAAAGAGTTTCTCGGTCGTTATCAGTTTGACCTGTAACTGTCCAAAGCGCTTCTGAAAACATAATTTCTACTTCATTGTGAAGTCCATAGAGTTTCTCAGCTTCAACAAGTTTGATTCATAACTGTCCAAAGAGTTTCTGTAAACAGAGTTGGCTTATAGATACTGGTCCAAAGAGTTTTTCGGTCGTTATAATTTCTACATGTAAATGTCCAAAGAGTTTCTAAAAAGAGAGTTTGCTTGTAGATTCTGCCCGCAAGAAATTAAATACAGACGATTATTATTCTCCAAAACACAGTCTCTACTTCTTTTTGAATTCCAAAGAGTTTCTCGGCCTCAATAATTTTGATTCATAACTGTCCCAAGAGTTTCTATAAACAGAGTTAACTTATAAATACTAGTCCAAAGAGTTTCTCGGTCGTTATAATTTCTATCTGTAACTGTCCAAAGAGTTTCTAAAACATAGTTTCTATTTCCTTTTGAAGTCCAAAGAGTTTCTCGGCCTCAATAATTTCGATTCATAACTGCCCAAAGAGTTTCTATAAACAGAGTTAGCTTATAGATTCTGGTCCAAAGAGTTTCTCGGTCGTTATAAGTTTGACCTGTAACTGTCCAAAGAGCTTCTAAAAACATAATTTCTACTTCATTGTGAAGTCCAAAGAGTTTCTCAGCTTCAATAAGTTTGATTCATAACTGTCCAAAGAGTTTCTGTAAACAGAGTTGGTCCAAAGAGTTTTTCGGTCGTTATAATTTCTACATGTAAATGTCCAAAGAGTTTCTAAAAAGAGAGTTTGCTTGCAGATTCTGCCCGCAAGAAACTAAATACAGACGATTATTACTCTCCAAAACACAGTCTCTACGACTTTTTCAATTCCAAAGAGTTTCTCGCCCTCAATAATTTTGATTCATAACTGTCCAAAGAGTTTCTATAAACAGAGTTAGCTTATAGATACTGGTCCAAAGAGTTTCTCGGTCGTTATAATTTCTATCTGTAACTATCCAAAGAGTTTCTAAAAACATAGTTTAAATTTCCTTTTGAAGTCCAAAGAGTTTCTCGGCCTCAATAATTTCGATTCATAACTGTCCAAAGAGATTCTATAAACAGAGTTAGCTTATAGATTTCGGTCCAAAGAGTTTCTCGGTCGTTATAAGTTTGACCTGTAACTGTCCAAAGAGCTTCTAAAAACATAATTTCTACTTCACTGTGAAGTCCAAAGAGTTTCTCAGCTTCAATAAGTTTGATTCATAACTGTCCAAAGAGTTTCTGTAAACAGAGTTGGCTTATAGATACAGGTCCAAAGAGTTTCTCGTCGTTATAATTTCTACATGTAAATGTCCAAAGAGTGTCTAAAAAGAGAGTTTGCCTGCAGATTCTGCCCGCAAGAAATTTAATACAGACGATTATTACTCTCCAAAACACAGTCTCTACTTCTTTTACAATTCCAAAGAGTTTCTCGGCCTCAATAATTTTGATTCATAACTGTCCAAAGAGTTTCTATAAACAGAGTTAGCTTATAGATTCTGGTCCAAAGAGTTTCTCGGTCGTTATCAGTTTGACCTGTAACAGTCCAAAGCGCTTCTCAAAACATAATTTCTACTTCATTGTGAAATCCAAAGAGTTTCTCAGCTTCAATAAGTTTGATTCATAACTGTCCAAAGAGTTTCTGTAAACAGAGTTGGCTTATAGATACTGGTCCAAAGAGTTTTTCGATCGTTATAATTTTTACATGTAAATGTCCAAAGAGTTTCTAAAAAGAGAGTTTGCTTGCAGATTCTGCCCGCAAGAAATTAAATACAGACGATTATTATTCTCCAAAAAACAGTCTCTACTTCATTTTGAATTCCAAAGAGTTTCTCGGCCTCAATAATTTTGATTCATAACTGTCCAAAGAGTTTCTATAAACAGAGTAAACTTATAGATACTAGTCCTAAGAGTTTCTCGGTTGTCATAATTGCTATCTGTAACTGTCCAAAGAGTTTTTAAAAACATAGTTTCTATTTCCTTTTGAAGTCCAAAGAGTTTCTCGGCCTCAATAATTTCGATTCATAACTGTCCAAAGAGTTTCTATAAACAGAGTTACCTTATAGATTCTGGTCTAAAGAGTTTCTCGGTCGTTATAAGTTTGACCTGTAACTGTCCAAAGAGCTTCTAAAAACATAATTTCTACTTCATTGTGAAGTCCAAAGAGTTTCTCAGCTTCAATAAGTTTGATTCATAACTGTCCAAAGAGTTTCTGTAAACAGAGTTGGCTTATAGATACTGGTCCAAAGAGTTTCTCGGTCGTTATAATTTCTATCTGTAACTGTCCAAAGAGTTTCTAAAAACATAGTTTCTATTTCCTTTTGAAGTCCAAAGAGTTTCTCGGCCTCAATAATTTCGATTCATAACTGTCCAAAGAGTTTCTATAAACAGAGTTACCTTATAGATTCTGGTCTAAAGAGTTTCTCGGTCGTTATAAGTTTGACCTGTAACTGTCCAAAGAGCTTCTAAAAACATAATCTCTACTTCATTGTGAAGTCCAAAGAGTTTCTCAGCTTCAATAAGTTTGATTCATAACTGTCCAAAGAGTTTCTGTAAACAGAGTTGGTCCAAAGAGTTTTTCGGACGTTATAAGTTCTACATGTAAATGTCCAAAGAGTTTCTAAAAGAGAGTTTGCTTGCAGATTCTGCCCGCAAGAAACTAAATACAGACGATTATAACTCTCCAAAACACAGTCTCTACCTCTTTTTCAATTCCAAAGAGTTTCTCGGCCTCAATAATTTTGATTCATAACTGTCCAAAGAGATTCTATAAACAGAGTTAGCTTATAGATACTGGTCCAAAGAGTTTCTCGGTCGTTATAATTTTGACCTGTAACTGTCCAAAGAGTTTCTGAAAACATAGTATCTACTTCATTGTGACAGTTTAAAGTCGAAATTATAAAGACCGAGAAACTCTTTGGGCCAGTATCTACAAGCTGCTTTGGTTTTAGAAACTCTTTGGACAATTATGAATCGAATGCATTTTAACTCTTTGGAGTAGAATCTGCAAGCAAACTCTGTTCTTAGAAACTCTTTGGACAGTTACAGGTCTAAATTATAAAGACCGAGAAATTCATTGGACCAGTATCTACAAGCAACTCTGTTTTAGAAGCTCTTTGGACAGTTATGACTCCAAATCATTGAAACCAAGAAACTCTTTGGAATTCAAAAACAAGTCAGGAATGTGTTTTGGATGTCAAATCGAGTGTATTTTAACTTTTTAAGAGCAGAATCTGCAAGCAAACTCTGTTTTTAGAAACCCTTTGAACAGTTACTGCTTCAAATTATAAAGACCGAGAAACTCTTTGGACCTGTATCTACAAGCCAACTCTGTTTCCGAAACTCTTTGGAAAGTTGTGAATCCAATTTATTGAGACCAAGAAACTTTTTGGAATTCAAAAACAAGTCAAGAATGTGTTTTCGAGGTCAATTCGAATGTATTTTAACTCTTTGGAGCTGCAAGGAAACTCTATGTTTAGAAACACTGTTTGTATTGAAAACTGGCTACCCATGGGGCGGGGCCAATTTTGACCCAATGGGCATTAATTATTTAACTTTTTAGAGGACCTAAACATGATGCTATGTGCCAAATATGAAAGCTGAGAACCTTCCAGTTTCAGAGAAGAAGGTTATCAAAGTTTTCACTATATGTGTCTATTGAAAACTGGCCACCCCTGGGGCGGGGCCAATTTTGACACCTGGAGCATACTTTATATAACTTTTGTAGAGGACATGAACATGACGCTTTGTGCCAAATATGAAAGCTGAGAACCTTCCAGTTTCAGAGGAGAAGATTATCAAAGTTTTCACTATATGTTTACTATTGAAAACTGGCCACCCCTGGGGTGGGGCCAATTTTGACACCAGGGCCATACTTTATATACTTTTGTAGAGGACGTGAACATGATGCTATGTGCCAAATATGAAAGCTGAGAACATTCCAGTTTCAGAGGAGAAGATTTTCAAAATTTTACTACACATACATGTATGTTTCTATAGAAAACAAGGCATCCCTGGGGCGGGGCCAATTTTGACCCTAGGGGCATAATTTATATAACTTTTGTAGGGGACCTACAGATGATGTTTTGTACCAAAGATGAAAGCTGAGAACCCTGTTGATTCAAAGGAGAATATTTTTAAAGGTTCAAATTGTTGATGACTGACGATACACGCCGACGGTAGACGGACATCAGGCAATTACAAAAGCTTAATCTGAGCACTTTGTGCTCTGGTGAGTTAAAAACTGCTCAGAAATTGTCGAACACAGAACCCATGCGAAGTACTTGGATATAAAGTACACTGAACAAATTTGGTGAAAATTGGACCCCTCCTTGAGGAGATATTGCGCCGAAACCAATCAGCTAATCGAATTGCAGCAGCCTAAGTGAAAAATACTGAAAATGCCTGAAATTTTCTGAAAAATGCGCGGAAATTGCCAACACTGAACCCATGCGAGGTACTTGGATATCAATTAGTGACAATTACACTGAGCAAGTTTGGTGAAAATTGGACCATTCCTAGAGGAGATATTGCGCGGAATCAATCAGCTAATCAGATGGCAGCAGCATAAGTGAAAATGCTCATAATTTTACCAAAAATGCGCGGAAATTGACGGACACAGAACCCATACAAGGTAATTGGATATCAAGTACACTGAGCAAGTTTGGTAAAAATTTCAGAAGAGAAGATTTTCAAAGTTTTCACTAAATGTTTCTATTGAAAACTGGTCACACCTGGGGCGGGGCCAATTTTGACCCCAGGGACATCATTTATATAACTTTTGTAGAAGACCTGAACATGATGCTATGTGCCAAATATGAAAGCTGAGAACCTTCCAGTTTCAAAGGAGAAGATTTTCAAGGTTTCTTCTATTTGTTTTTATTGAAAACCAGCCACCCTGGGGCGGGACCAAATTTGACCCCAGGGGCAAAATTTATATTAATTTTGTAGAGGACCTAAACATGATGCTATGTGTAAAATATGAAAGCTAAGAACATTTCAGTTTCAGAGGAGAAGATTTTCAAAGTTTTCAATATATTTTTCTATTGAAAACTGACCCCCCGGGACGGGGCCAATTTTGACCCCAGGGGCATAACTTATATAAGGTTTGAAGAGGCTATGTGTCAAATATGACCCTAGGGACATAATTTATATAACTTTTGTAGAAGACCTGAACATGATGTTATGTGCCAAATATGAAAGCTGAGAACCTTCCAGTTTCAGAGGAGAAGATTTTCAAAGTTTTTCTATTTGTTTTATTGAAAACTAGCCACCCCTGGGGCGGGGCAAATTTTGACCCCAGAGGCATAATTTATATAAATTTTGTAGAGGACCTGAACATGATGCTATGTGCCAAATATGAAAGCTGAGAACCTTCCAGTTTCAGAGAAGATTTTCAAAGTTTTACTATATGTTTCTATTGAAAACAAGGCACCCCAGGGCGGGGCCAATTTTGACCCCAGGGGCATACTTTATATAACTTTTGTAGAGGACATGAACATGACGCTTTGTGCCAAATATGAAAGCTGAGAACCTTCCAGTTTCAGAGGAGAAGATTATCAAAGTTTTCACTATATAATTACTATTGAAAACTGGCCACCCCTGGGGCGGGGCCAATTTTGACACCAGGGGCATACTTTATATACTTTTGTAGAGGACGTGAACATGATGCTATGTGCCAAATATGAAAGCTGAGAACATTCCAGTTTCAGAGGAGATGATTTTCAAAATTTTACTACACGTACATGTATGTTTCTATAGAAAACAAGGCATCCCTGGGGCGGGGCCAATTTTGACCCTAGGGGCATAATTTATATAACTTTTGTAGGGGACCTACAGATGATGTTTTGTACCAAAGATGAAAGCTGAGAACCCTGTAGATTCGTCGAAGAAGCTTTTTAACGGTTCAAATTGTTGATGACGAACGACGCACGACGATGGACATCAAGCGATCAAAAAAGCTCACCCTGAGCTACTTGTGCTCTAGTGAGCTAAAAATATGTGGAATTTGTCGAACACAAAACCCATGTGAGGTAATTTGATATCAAGCACACTGAGCAAATTAGATGAAAATTGGACCATTCTTTCAGGAGATATTGCGCGGAAACCAATTGGCTATCAGATTGCAGCAGCCGAAGTGAAAATGCCCATAATTTTCCGGAAAACGTGCGGAAATTGCCGAACACAAAACCCGTGCGAGGTACTTGGATATCAAGTACACTAAGCAAATTTGGTGAAAATTGGACCATTCCTTGAGGAGATATTGTGCGGAAACCAAAAACAGACAGATGGACAGACGGACGGACAGACAGATGGACTAATAAATGAGAGCGTCCAGTATCATTCATCTAAGGCAATAGGTCATGAGATCTATAGTGTAACATAAGAACATACATTTGTGTATCTCAAAATAAGGTTTAAAATATAGCAAACAAGAGCACCACAAGCGGGTGCCAACGCTCGTCTGTCGTCATTGTCAAGATGAACATGCATACCAAACATGAAGGTTGTAAATGAAAATTTGAAGAAGTTATGGTCAATGTTAAGATTTCGTTGACGACGACAACGACGACGTGGATGCCGGGGTTAAGACAATAGCTCGTGATTTCTTCGAAACAGACGAGCTAAAAATGTATACTGCATGCAGCAGTTTTCTTCCTTGAGGAAATAAAATGAATACTTAGCAAAGTTCATGGATTATTCCTACAAAATTACCCAACCTAAAATGGCCATATTTAGCTTGTCTGCTTTTTGAAGAAAAAAATATGAGCTATTGTCTCCGGTGTCCACGTTGTCTTCCTAGTTGATGTTGTCTGAAAACTTTAACATACTATTACTAGTCTATTACTTCTTTAATATTCAGGCATCATCCATGAAATTTGTTCATTGACACAAAGGCTACAATCGAACCGACGAGCAATGGCATCCGCATGAGGTGCTTTTGATTTAATGAGTAACATCTGCTTGAACAATTTTATTGACCATCTGATCAGTGATGTCAGAGAAAATATTTCTACACCCATTTAAATAAAATCAGCCCTGCCTCTAGTGGATTGAACCTAGAGTTATGGTTCTTGTACATGACACACTGACTAAGCCATATACGAAATGATACTGAAATCTGAGTATGCAAGGCCCAGTGAATGAAAAAAAATTAAATTGGGTATAAAATTCAAAATGTATGATGCTAGATTTAAGGCTTTTGTACCTGGTACACCATCTACTCATGACTAAGACATGGGCCAAATATATTGAGACTTGTTGATGCAAAATAATGATCTGCCTGGTTATAACAAAATCAAATAGGCAAATAGACGAGACATATGCATTCACATACACAACTGTTGAGCTGACCACAGGCAGGCTGGATAAAAATCGGATCACTCACTGTGAAAGTAAATTAACAGTCAGTTTTAAAACAAGATATGTTTGTGAAACTATGCCCCCCCCCCCCCCCCCCCGATATGACCTTTGATCTTGAGGTATGACCTCTTGCTATCCCTAAGATCAAGAGCAATTTGCCCCCCCCCCCCCACCACCACCACCACCAGGGGGGATAATAAAGACTCATACATGTTATGTTTAAGTGTGCCATTTTGAAATGAGAAGGTGAGTTGAATGTTTTAAAGCTTTAATTTAATTTAATTAAGGTTGACAATAAAATGTTGATAATGCATACAAAATAAACTCAATTAGCTATCCCCTGTCTATGAATCAAGACCCAGTTTAAATTAGTCTACATTTTAAACTGTTTTGAGATACACATGGACAAAAAAGAGAGACTTATGATAGAAATCAATACAACAATAGTCTTCAACGGAGCGTTTGTCACGTGCCAGCAGAAATGTGACCTCCCCAAAAGGTGCCATGCAAAAAATTATCCCTATCTGTAGACCTGCTAAAGCAATTGACATAAAAGGTGGAGATAGTATCATACACATTGTTGGGGACAATTAATGTTTTTCTGTTAATATGTTTTCTATATCATTGAACTGACTCCAAAAGCCTTTCCAATAGGCAGTGCTAGGATTTGAACCTAGACTCCCCTCTATGGCTAAGCCAAGAAGGTGTTCTTCCATTAAACTACACTGACAGCATTTATGGAAATTGGCAGTTTGGAGTAGACGCTAACTTAGACCATGTTATAACTATTTTCAGCACGTTTAACGAGATTTGGTAAGGTTTTTAATCAAGAAACTATGAGCATGTCATTCCCAATAGATTCCTACAAACACTCTGCAATTTAAATGAATTTAAGTTCAATATTGAAATTCATGCACTTATGCTTCTTGATTAATTTGTTACTTTTAAATATACAATGTAAATAGATTGCACAGTTGCCAAAACAAAACCAAATCATGAAATCTGATTCTCCAAACCGTTGGTATTTGAAACATACACTTTTACTTCATAAACCATGTATATATAGCCTACTAATTACCAATGGCTGTAAGATCAAATTATAAGTGCTGGTATATTGAATGTAACACCATGCATCAGGATTGACAATGCAGCTGTTATAGGCAAATGGTTTGTTCTTTAAGCCTTTACCTCATAAATATTCATAGAAAAAATAAGCAAGAGGGCCATGATGACCCTCAGATATCGTTCACCATACAATCAGGAGAAAATTTTCAAAGTTTCTATGTTTCTATAGAAAACTGGCATCCCTTGGGGATGATGCTATGTGCCAAAGGTGAAAACTGAGAACCCTGTAGATTCAGAGGAGAGTTTTAAAGGTTCAAATGATTGACGCCGGACGACACATGCCAACGGACGACGGACATCAGGCGATCACAAAAGCTCACCCTCAGCACTTTGTGCTCTGGTGAGCTAAAAATGTATGAATACTGATTAGCTGAATTCATATTACATGAACTCAGGATTTGATTGTCATAGCAGAAACTGTAGAATCATATCTACATGTATATAATTCCATATGCAAACAGAGCAGCCCCTGATAAGACAGCTCCTATCTGAGTATACTCACCTGAATTTTGGTCTACTCATTTGCAAAGCATCTCTATCAGCGAAAGGCTTAAGTGCTTACTATATGTGAGAGTGAGTGAGTGAGTGATAGAGTTGGGTTTTACGGCACTGTGACACTGAATAGGTCATATAGCACCGATGAATGATGAGATGACATGATGATGAGGGATGAGTATGTGGTTTCAGACAAAAAGATTTTTAAAGGTTTCCCTATATAAGTCTATGTAAAAACTACAAGCCCCAGGGCAGGGCCATTTTTGGCCCAGGGGTCATCATTTTAACAAACTTGGTAAAGGACCATTAGATGATATCAAAGCTCTAGAAATTGTGGTTTCAGAGAAGAAGATTTTTAAAGATTTAAAAAAAACACCTGTAAAAGTAGTGGGGCGGGGCCATTTTTTGCCCGGGGGTCATGATTTTAACAAAACTGATAGAGGACACCCTAAGGTACATTTCTGTGAAATTTGGTTGAAATCCTCCCAGTGGTTTAGGAGAAGAAGTCATTTGAAATAAAAGTGAACGGACAGACGGACAGACTGACAGACGGACGACGGACGACAGGCGGTCACAATAGCTCACCTTGAGCCTTTGGCTCAGGTGAGCTAAAAACAATGCTCCATATTCTTTGCAAACCAAACAAGCAGCATTCTCATCATTGGAACTTCAAACTTTGTCTGCATGTGAAGGCAGCTTGTTCAAAAGAACAAACATATTAAAGCTAGGATTACTCGTGCAACAAGTTTCATTATTTGATGTAAGATGGGGATATAGAGAGGAGAGATGGAGAAAGAGAGAGTGGGAAGAGGAAGAAGGGTAAGAGAAAAGTAAGAGAAGAGAGGGAGAAAGAGAGTAAGAGTGAGGGTGATATGAAAAATAGAGGATAGAGAGAAATAGATAGAGAGAGGGAGGATGGACAGGGAAAAGAGAATGAGAGACAGAAAAGAGAGAGACAGAAGAAAGACAGAATGGGATATAGGTAGAGGGTAGAATGTGTGGGTGAGAGAAACAGAGTGTGAGAGATATAGAGGAAATAGAGAGAAAGAGAGAGGGAAAGGGAGAGGGTAGATGAAGAGTGGGAGAAAAATAAAAAGTGAGTGTGAGAAAGAGGGTAAAAGAGTTAGGGTAGATGAGAGAAAGGAGAAAGAGAGAAAAAGAGACACAGACAGAGAGAGAGAGAGGGGAGAGACAGAGAAAGAGAAAGACAGAGAAAAGGAGAGAGACAGAGAAAGACAGACAGCCAGTCAGACAGAGAAACAGAGACACAGGCAGGCAGACAGAAGGAGACAGAGACGGAGACAGAGAGGTAGGTAGAGAGAGAGAGAGATGAAGAGGAACACAACAACAGAAAAAAGGAAGATAGAGAAAGACAGTGACAGACTGTGGAAAGAGAGAGCAGGGGAGAGAGAAAGAAGGAGTGTGAGAGGAGAGAGAGAGAGAGAGGGGAAGACAGGCAGGAGAGAGACAGACAGAAAGAGAAACAGAGAGACACAGGCAGACAGACAGGAGACAGAGAGGGAAAGAGAGATGAAGAGAAATAGACACAGCGACAGAAACAGACAGAGACACAGAGAGAGACAGTGAGACTGAGGAAAGAGATAGAGAGGGAGGAAAGAAATAGTGTGAGAGAGGAGAGAGGGGGAGAAAAAGAGAGGGGAAGGGAAGAGGAATAGTGAGAGAGAGCAAATGTGAAAGATAGGGGAGGGAGAAAGAGTAGAGTGTGAAGATAGTGGGGAGGGAAAGAGGGGAAATAAGGAGAGACAGAGAGTGAGAGAGACAGAGAGTGAGAGAGAAAGAGACAACAGAGAGAAATAGAATGCAAGAGATAGAGAGTGAGACAGAGAGATAGACAGACAAATACATGGAGAGAAACAGACACAGACAGAGAAAGACAGAGAGAGAGAGAGGGGGGAGGGGGGATATGGAGAGAAAGAAAGAGAAGAAAGAAGAGAGAGAGAGAGGGGGAAAATGAAGAGTGAGATAGAAAAAGTGAGTGAAATGAGAGGGAGAAAGAGTGAAGTGTGAGGACAGAGATGAAGAGAGAGTGATAGGCAGTCAGATAATGAGACAGACAAACAGACAGATAGAGAAAGACAGATACCGAGAATGGGAGGAAAAGAGAGAAAGAGAGACAGACAGACAGACAGAGAGAGACAGATAGGGACAGAGACGGACAGAGAGAGATAGGCAGACAGACACAAACAGAGAGGAGATGGAGAGACAGAGACCCAATACAGAGAGAGAAAGAGAGATATGGAGAGAAAGACTGAGAGAAACACAGAGTGACAGATAGACAGAGATATAGAGAGACAGTGAGAAGACATGCAGACAGAGGAAAGAGACAGAGGGTGAGAAAGGGAGAGAAGAAAGGAGAAAAAGAGGAGAGATAAAGAGTGGGAGAGGAGAAAGAGAGAGGGGGAAAGAGTGGGTGGGAAGAGGAAGAGTGAGAGAGAGAAAAAGTGAGAGAATGGAAAGAGGGAGAAAGAGTGGAGCGTGAGGAGAGAGAGGAGAAAGAGAAAGGAGAAAATAGAGGAGACAACAGAGAGAAACAGAATGAGAGAGACAGAGAGTGTGAGAGACAGATAGATAGACAGAGACATGAAACTGAGACAGACAAATACAGAGAGAGGGACAGATAAAGAGGGAGACAGTGAGAGAGATAGACGGATAGATAGAGGAAATATAGAGAGGGAAAGAAAGACAGAAGACAGATGGGAGAGAGAGAGAGTGAGGGAAAAGGAAGAGCGAGAGAAAAGTGAGAGAAAAGAGAGAGAGAGAAAGAGTGAAGTGTGAGGAGAGAGAGAGTGAGAGACAGAGAGACACGCACAAACAGACAGACAGAGAAGGAGACAGTGTCCCAGAGAGAGAGAGACACACACACACACAGGCAGAAAGGCTGACAGACAGACACAGACAGACAGAGACAGAGTAAAGGAGAGAGAGACGGACACAGACAGACAGACAAACAGAGAGACAGATAAGGAGAGAGACAGACATACAGAGAAACAGAGACATAGAGACAGGCAGACACAGAAAGACAGGAGATAGACAGAGGCCAAGACAGAGACAGAAAGCGAGAGATATGGAGAGAAAGAGAGATATGGAGAGAAAGACAGTGAGAAATAGAGACAAAGTGACAGATAGAGAAGAGAGAAAGAAAGAGTGAAAGAGTGTGAGAGAGGAGAGAGGGTGGAAAAAGAGAGGGGAGGGAAGAATGAGAGAGAAAGTGAGAGAAGGAGGAAAGAGAGAGGAGAGAAATAGAGGGAGGGAGAGAGAAAGAGACAACTTCAAGGACGACGTAGACAGTGTGTGTGTGAGAGAAAGAGAGAGAGAAAGTGAGACAGAGAAAAAGAGAGAGAGAGACGGGCAGGAGAATGAGACATATAGAAGAAAGAGAGGGGAGAAAGAGAGAAGAGAGTGAAGGGAGAGAGAGGGAGATAAGGAGATAGAGAGTGGGAACAGTGAGAGAGTGAAAGAATGAGAGAGACATACACTGACAGAGACAGACAGAGACATGAATATGCAGACAGAGAGAAGGGGATCTATAGAGACAGACAGGTAGAGAGTAAGAGACAGATAGAGATAAAGAGGAGATACATTTGTAAAAAGAAAGAGAAGAGGGGGGAAAAGGGAAATAGAGATATAGAGAGGGATAAAGAGAGAGAAGGAAGAGGGGATAAAGAGAGAGGAGAGATTGGAAGAAGAGGAAGAGAAAAGAGTGAGAGAGGGAAAAGAGTGAGAGGAGAGAGAGGAAGTAAGGATGAAGCGAGAGGAAGACACAGACAGAGAGAAAGAGAGACACACAGAGAAAGAGAGGGAGATGGAGAAAATCAGAGACAGACAGTGACAGAGAGACAGTGAGGGTCAGAGAGGAAAGAGAGAGAAGGTGAGAAAGAGAGAAGGATAGATAAAGAATGTGAAAGAGGAGGGAGTCTGACAGGGGAGAAAAAGAGAGAGGATACTGGAAGAGGGACAGTGTAAGAGAGCAAAAGTGAGAGAAGAGAGAGAGGGAGAAAGAATGAAGTGTGAGAAGAGAGGGAGGAAGAGAGGAGAGATAAAGAGAGAGACAGACAAAGAATGAGAAAGAGGAAAAAGACAACAGATAGAGAAACAGAATGAGAGAGAGGCAGTCAGAAAGGCAGACAGATATAGAGATGGCGTGAAACACAGACAGACAGAGGAGATAGATTGTTGAAAGAAACAGAGAAAGAGAGAAAGACAGACAGACAGGAGAAAGATAGACAGACAGATGGAAAATAGAGAGGGGAGAAAGAGAGAGAAGAAAGGGAGAAAAAGACAGAAGGGGAAGAGGAGACAGAGAAAAAAGTGAGGGAAAAGAGAGGGAGAAAGAGCGAAGCATAAAAGAGAGGAGGAAGAGAGAACGAGAGACAGACACACAGAGAGAAAGAGACATACAGAGAGACAGGAAGGAGAGACAGAGTGTCAGTGAGAGAGAAACAGACAGACCACAATAGAGAAAGACAGAAAAATAGACAAAGGAAGAGAGACAGTGAGACACAGACATGCAGACAGAGGAAATAGAGGGAGGGGAGAGATAGGGTAAAAGGAAAGAAAGATAGAGTGAGAAAGAGGGGAGAAAGAGAGGGGAGAAAGGGGAGACATGGAGAGGGAAGAGGAAGAATCAGAGAGGAAAACTGAGAGAAGAGATAGAGGGAGAAAGAGTAAAGCGTCAGAAGAGAGATAGAAAGAGTGAGAGACAGACATATGCAGACAGACAGGGCAGAGACGGAGAGGGCGGACAGACAGACATATATGCATACATATGTGGCAGAAATGACTGTACTGTTACAAGTACCTGCATGATCTGCTCGTTTTATATACATGTATTTGCCAGGTATTTGTATGCTTCACTCAGTCTTGTCTCTCTTTGTCATTTTAATTGCTTTAACTCTGGTAAATTCCCTTTGCACATGGTTTGCCTGCTATACAGAGTGTAACTCGCTGTATTTGCATGCTTGCTTTGTGCAAGTCTGGTTCTTTATTGTTCTCTCCCCTATATAAACTGCCTGTTTTCTGTGTTCTATGCTCAGTTTGGTACGAGACACAAAGGTATAGTTTACCTCTCTCTTCTCCAGCTGGCCACCTTTCCTCAACGCAGTTACCAGTCGTTTCGCCCACCTGGATGTTTCGCACCTGGTCGTTTCGCACCTGGACGTTTCGCTCCCAATTGGGGTCCTGGTCGTTTCGCCCCCATACCCTGGTCGTTTCGCCCCCACTACAAAATGTATATGTATATGTGAGATCAGATTTCCGAAAATGTTAAATTCAGAAAAGTCCTATAGTTTCCAAATTCTAGAACTATATTAGTAATATGTAAATTATATTCAATTCTGAACAGGGACAGTATGACAGGGTAGCTTATTGCGGGATAGGATAAATACATTAATTGGAAACCATAAGATTAATATAAATGGTTGAACATGATTGTTTAATTGTAGTCCATTATAGTAGTTTATTCATTTCCTCCAAATTTGGAGATCAGTAACATATATACAGGTAACAGTGTAAAAAGAATAAATATGAGTATAATATGAACCTTGCATATTCGACAAACAGCATTTAACAGGCACAACATTACCTATAATTATCGACATGGTATATACCGGTAAGTGTCTTTCTCTGTATGTCTGTCTGTCTGACCCTCTCATTCTCTCTCGTTATATTTGCAGGGAACTGGAAATATTGATATGTGGAATTTCATATGCAAACAGAGCATACACTGATTACTCGTGTAACCATAATTCATAAAAGTAAAAGCAATCATGCATCATATGGATTTAAAGACACGCGTCAGATCGACTTATCACCTGAACACAAAGCGGTCTTTGATTTTCTGAAATTTTAGATCTTTTGAGGTCACTGTAAGTTTCAACCATCAGATACGTTAAGTAAGTCTCTGTACTTTAAGTAGTGTGACACATATATAAATAAATATAAATTCGTGTCAATCTTCATATTTTGTCACGAGGGGCTTTTGTAGGAGCTTTTGTAACGAGGGGCTTTTGAGTGTACCCCCTCCCACTAATATATTACCTTTAATTATATAAGTGATCCCCCCCCCCCATATACACAGTATCCAGATGTGCTCCTGCAGTGCTCAGTCAGGGTCCATAGCCATAAGATATAAAGTTATGCAATTTTACCTTGATCCTCTGTGATGGTAGCCCGCCTTCCAGTTTGTGTATCAGATGCCTGACAGTCAGTTCCCAAAATACACAGCATGGGGTTAATGGGTCAACATTCCTTTCGAAACTAATATATTACCTTTAATTATTTAACTCATTACTGTTAAGTGTTAGTTTATGTATTGCACCTTTTGCTAGCTGTGTACACCCCAGCAGTGCAGAAGCTACTGTCTGAGGGCGTATACATGAGCAAACTTGGAAGCAAACAGAGCAGACACTGATCAGTCGGCTCAAACAAGAGCTGTCTTATCAGGGTCTATCATGTATGCAACTTATAGGTTTCGACCCTTGCTAACACGTTAAAAGTTTATATTAACTGTAGCGTATCCTTTTATTTTTCAATGTGGACCGGCCGCATGGCTCAGTGGTAGAGCGTCCGCCTGTGGTACGGAAGGTCGTGGGTTCGATCCCCGGCCGCAACAGAACAAAAGTCGTTAAAAGTTGGTACTAGTAGCTACCTTGTCTGCGTTCGACATTAAAAGGTGTAGTTCTAGGACTGGTCGGCCCGGTGTCAGGATATTGTGACTGGGTGGGATGCCCTTGCCATGTGCCTGCGGCAGGGGTATTTCAGTGAGGCAGCACTATAACTTGTCTCATGCGGGTGCCGTCTGCATATAACTGAAATACTGTTGGTAGGACGTTAAACCCAACTCACTCACTCACTCACTCAATGTGGACCTCTATTATGTATATGATGCTAAAATTACAGGTTTGTAGGTTGGTTTATGTATATAATGCCAAACAACTTTCAGAAAGGTTTATACATATAATATATATAATTTATTTAGTTTGTTCAAAGCCTAGCAAACCGGTCAGACCCTGATCAAAGACCTATGATAATACATTATCATAGGTCTTTTCCCTGATCAATTGGCTTCTACAGGAGCAACACGCGTTTGAAGCTTGCGGATAGATGACCGAGACTGTTGATAAAAAGGTGTGAAAATCCAATCATGCTATAATCGCTGATTGGATTATACACCTACTTAATTCGTTATGTACTATAACGGGTGCGAAAATCCTATCCTACCTACCAGAGTCTGCTCTGTATGCTTTCGAATTGACATTTTCTGCTATGACAACACTTTACGTGATGAATGAAATCTAACTAATGGTGACATTGTTAATTCTTAGGTATAACATATTAGATCCAGATCATACGGCTCCTGTAGGAGCCGACTGATCAGGGTCTGCTCTGTTTGCTTCCGAGTTTTTAAATTACCAACAATTTTGCGTGATGAATGAAAACTTATTAATGGTGACGTCATTTATTTCAATAACACAGTACTTACTGAAGTAGAACCAGATCAGTCAGCTATCCAGAGTCCGCTCTGTTTGCTTCTGAGTTTGTGAAATATACTTGAAAGAATCTGAATCTGACTCTTATTAATTGTAACGTCATTATTAATTTATTAAACTAACATAGTTGACCCAGGTGAGACGGCTCATGTAGGAACCGACTGATCAGGGTCTACTCTGTTTGCTTTTGAGATTGTGAAATATACTTTAAATTTTCTGGAAATGACTCTTATTTAGGGTGACGTCATTATTCATTATACTAACATAGTAGACCCAGATGAGACGGTTCATGTAGGAACTGACTGATCAGGGTATGTCCTGTTTGATTCAAAATCATTAACTGCACCAATAGCTAGTATTTAACTTGTATATAACCATTATACAGTGTATATAGTGGGCGAAACGACCAGGGGAGCGAAACGACCAGGTACAAAACGTCCTGGGAGCGAAACGTCCAGGGCGCGAACTGGTTAGTGGGCGAAACGTCTGGTCACCCTCAACGCTTACTATATTCTCCTTGCTGTCCCTTTTCTTTCCCTCACTCTCTCTCTCAGTTATAGTTTGCATAGTATTTCAGGCATAATTTCTAAAGATTAAAGTTCTAAACTGAAAATCTAGTCTCTGTATTGCATGTTTTCCCTCTGTGTACAAATGTTTTGACGTAAAATCGAACCTGGGTTAAACCGGCTGAATGCAAAGCTTTCTGTGAAAACTCTGTATTCAGACCAGTCCGGTTACACATTCTTTTAAATTACAGTAGATCTATCATGTCTATCCTCAAATGATAAAAATGTCCACGAACATCGCAAAATATGAACTATAAATGTATACGTTCACTTACGATTTATTTTGCATTGTTTGGTTCTAGCCACCAGGAGTATCTATTTCGTTCATAAAGTGCCTTATCTTCCACGTATTTAAATGACAAGAAACGGAGAAAATCGGACCTGGTGCCAGTTATCCACATATTCACCTCAAACTAGGTCACTGTTCAAAGGGACGGGCTAAAACGTGATAGTGACGGACTACTTTCACGAGAAACTCTTTGGAAAAAAGGCGATAGAAACTCTTTGGAATTTTATGTCGACGGGAGGGGCTAGATCGACGGTGTTTCGTGTACCCTCTGTTTTACGTCATCAGTTTGTGTGGTGCATCTAAAAATAGAACTGGAATTCCCCTTTATCTAAAAATGGGTCGCGCTAGATCGACGGTGTTTCATGTATCCTCTGTGTGTTTGTGACGTCATCATTTTGTGTGTCATCTAAATATAGTAACGTTCCAAAAATAGCTACGTTTTAGCGGGATTTTACTATATAAAAGGAAAGCAATGGACGACGGACAGTGGCCATCACCTTGTTTGAAAAACGCCAAAATGTGACGATCAATTCTCTACAGGATACCTAGAAACAGACAAATAATTGGAATTTTTGCTGGAATCATTTAAACGTGTATCGTTGTATACATGTGTGTTCTGGTAAGATTGTTTCTAGATCTAGTTTTAACCCTTTCTCTGTTCTTTGTTTTTTTTTCAAATTTCAATATCTACTGAATATTCATAGGTAAAATAACATTATAGCCAGTTTAGAAAGTAAAGATACAGAACTATCGAATTCCATTAGCGAACACAGCAGACCCTGATCAGACAGCTCCTATAGGAGGCTTCTGATCTGGGTCTACTCTGTTTGCAAATGCGTGAAAAGGCGTTAATATGAGGGAAAGGGTTAAAAGAAATCATCGGGTTGGTTTCCCAAATTTCATCCTGTAACATAATGTAAGATCTTTCATTTTGCCATTAGGGTGTATCCATACATTACGGTAACACGACAGGCTGGAAGGAGTTTCATGTAACCCTTCTTTAGGATGGATACATTAATGTGACATGATTTTCCTGTTATGTTGTAAGGAATTTCATGTTAGATCTAACCCTTATTTAGTGTAGATACATTAATGTGACATGCGAATCCTGTTACGCTGTAAGGAGTTTCATGTATCCCCTTCTTTAGGATGGCTACATTAAGGTGACATGAGATTCCTGACATGCTGGAAGGAGTTTCATGTTACCCATTTCTTTAACGTTGTGTCCTGTGATTCCTGTCCTGCTGTAAGGGTTTCATGTTACCCCTTTATTAGCGTTTACCTGCTGTACAAGGAGTTTCATGTTACCTATTCTTTAGATTGGATACATTAAGGTGACATGAGCTTCCTGTCATGCTGTAAGGAGTTCCATGTTGCCCCCTATTTAGGGTAGATACATTAAGGTGTCATGAGATTCCTGTTACGCTGTAAGGAGTTTCATGTAATACCTTCTTTAGGATGGCTACATTAACCCTTTCCCTCTGTTCTATATTTATTACAAAGTTCAATACCTACTGAATATTCTTTGACAAAATAGCCATATTGAAACATGGAATGTGGAACACTGTAGCTATTTTAGAAAGTAAAGAAACATACATATCAAATTCTATTGGCAAACAGAGTAGACCCTGATCAGACGGCTCCTCTAGGAGCGGTCTGATCTGGGTCTACTCTGTTTGCAAATGCGCGAAAACACGCTTTTATGAGGGAAAGGGTTAAGGTGAAATGAGATTCCTGACATGCTGGAGGGAATTTCATGTTACCCACTTCTATAGCCTTGCTTCATTAAGGTGACATGAGATTCCTGACCTGCTGTAAGAGGTTTCATGTTACCCTTTCTTTAGGATGGATACATTAAGGTGACACGAGATTCCTGACTTGCTGGTAGTAGTTTCATGTAACCCTTTCATTAGCGTTTACCTGTTATACAATGCGTTTCATGTTACCCTTCTGTAAGGTGGATACATTAAGGTGACATGAGATCCCTGTCATGCTGTAAGGCTTTTCATGTTACCCCTTATTCAGGGTAGATTCATTAAAATGACATGAGATTCCTGTTACGCTGTAAGGAGTTTCATGTTACCTACGTCTTTAGCTTTGATTCATTAAGGTAACATGAGATTCCTGACCTGCTTTAAGGAGTTTCATGTTACCGTTTCATTAGCTTTTACCTGCTGTACAAGGAATTCTATGTTACCCTTATGTAAGGTGGATATATAAGGTGACATGAGCTTCCTGTCTTGCTTTAAGGAGTTTCATGTAACCCCTTCTTAAGGGTGGATACATAAAAATGACACGAGATTCCTGACATGCTGGAAGGAGTTTCATGTTACACACTTTTTAGCTATGATTAATTAAGGTGACATGAGAATCCTGACCTGCTGTACTGGAGTTTCATGTTACCCCTTCTTTAGCTTTGATACATTAAGGTGACATGAAATTCCTGTTGCGTTGTAAGGAGTTTCATGTTACCCTTTAATTAGGGTTAATACATTAAGGTGACATGATAATCCCGCTACGCTGTAAGGAGTTTCATGTTACCTACTTCTTTAGCTTTGATTCATTAAGATGACATGAGCTTCCTGTCATGCTGTAAGGATTTTCATGTTACCCTTCTGTAAGGTGGATACATTAAGGTGACATGAGCTCCCGGTCATGCTGTAAGGATTTTCATGTTACCCTTCTTTAAGGTGGATGCATTTAGGTGACATGAGCTTCCTGTCATGCTGCTTGGAGTTTCATGTAACCCCTTCTTTAACTTTGATACATTAAGGTGACATGAGATTCCTGTTACGCTGTAAGGAGTTTCATGTAAACCATTTTTAGGGGGGGATACATTAAGGTGAACTGGGATTCCTGTTACACTGTAAGGAGTTTCATGTAACCACTTCTTTAGGGTGGATACATTAAGGTGACATGATACCCCTGTTACGCTGTGAGTTACATATTACCCCATCCTTAGGGTGGATACATTTAAGTGACCTAAGATTTCTGTTACGCTGTAACGAGTGTCATGTAAATGAAAAAATAGTAAAGTCTAGCAGGAAAAGACCCCTTCTTTATGATGGATATATTAAGGTAACACGAGATTCCTGACATGCTGGAAGGAGTTTCATGTAACCCCATTCTTAAGGGTGGATACATAAAAATGACACGAGATTCCTGACATGCTGGAAGGAGTTTCATGTTACCCACTTTTTAGCTATAATTAATTAAGGTTACATGAGATTCCTGACCTGCCGTATGGAGTTTCATGTTACCCCTTCTTTAGCTTTGATACATTAAGGTGACATGAGATTCCTGTTACGTTGTAAGGAGTTTCATGTAAACCATTCTTTAGGGTGGATACATTAAGGTGACATGATAATCCCCCTGCGCTGTAAGGAATCTCATGTTACCCCGTCTTTTAGATGGATACATTAAGGTGACATTAAGGTGACATTCCTGTACGCTGTAAGGAGTTTCATGTAACCCCTTATTTACATTAAGATGACAGGAGCTTCCTGTTAGACTGTAAGAAGTTAATTGTTACCCCTTCTTTAGCTTTGATACATTAAGGTAACATGAGATTCTGTTACGCTGTAAGGAGTTTCATGTAAACCATTTTTAGGGGCGATACATTAAGGTGACCTGGAATTCCTGTTACACTGTAAGGAGTTTCATGTAACCACTTCTTTAGGGTGTATACATTAAGGTGACATGATACTTCTGTTACGCTGTATTGAGTTTGATGTTATCCCCTTTTTAGGGTTAATACATTAAGGTGACCTGACATTCTTATTAAGATGAAAGAATTTTCATATTACCACTTCTTTAGGGTGGATACATTAAGGTGACATGACATTCCCGCTGCGCTGTAAGGAATCTCATGTTACTCCGTCTTTAGGATGGATACATTAAGGTGACATGATATTCCTGTTACGCTGTAGGTGTTTCGTGTTACCCCTTCTTTAGGGTGGATACATGAAAATGACAGGAGCTTCCTGTAGGCTGTAAGAAGTTTATTGTTACTCCTTCTTTAGGGTAGATACATTTAGGTGACATTTGTGAGATTTTCTTTTGAATCTTATATATTCATGATATGATCTCAAGAGAACATTTATAACGCATCAGAAAAATGACGACTGTTTCTTTTTCATTAACAGATGCAGTGTACAAAGTGTGACAGATCCTTTCACAAAAAGTCATTGTGTTGGAGAGCAACTGGTAAAGTCCGGAATGCAGACAAAATCATTTGTTTGTGCTGCTTGTTTGCAGGACATGGGTACAGCATTGTAGTTTCTGTTGTATTGGCCATTAATAATTAAATTGTAGCAATTCCCCACTTGTTTTTCTTATTTGTATGTACAGTACTCCATCTCTTTGACGACATACTTGTAGATAAGAATGGTCACCGGTAAAAAAGTAATACAGAGAGCTCCTGAAGAATATGTCTGCATTACTTTTGTCCAGCATTAAGCTATCCTATGTTTTAACACATTCCCTCTTAGTGTCACATTTTGGTGCGTCTGTAAAAGTCACATGTTGAAACCATTGTGACAAACAGAGCATTTGCTCCTATGGAGCAAATGCTCTATTTTTCACAATGGTTTCAAAACTACACAATTCTAAAATTCTCCTTTTCCATAGTTAATACTCCTTTTCGGTAGATTTATTCAAAGAGGTTAGGTCTAAAACAAATCTAAGAGAGAACGAGCTAAACAACCACCTACATTAACCCGTTCAATCATACAAGTGTTTTCGAGCTCCTCTATCTAATCCTCCTTATAGGTACCACTAATCAAACATGATGTTGAATAAAAGTGGCAGCTTAAAGCAAAATAAAAGTAAAGCAGAAAGCACCCTAATGAAATTTCTGTTTTACTTGGTGGACAACTTCAGTGCTAAGAACATTTCACCAAACTGTCTTTGCTAGAACAACAGCAGAAGCATTCTATGAATATTTCAATTCATACTATGGTGTACTTAGTAGGCTACATTCTGTTTAAGTCCAGGACAACATGTTATTCCAGCTATGATGGCATGTTTTAGCAGCTTTACTCTTACAATACTTGAACCGGATATATACATCGTTTGCAAGCAGTGTAGACCCTTATCAGAAGGTCCCTGATGGAGCCCGCTAATCAAGATCTGCACTGTTGTCGTACTTATAAATATTTTGAGAACAAATTTCTCAAGAGTAAATGTAAACTGGTCAAGAAAATGGGTGAGTCCATTTGAAATTCAGCATTTTAAATGTACTATTCTTAACATGCTTGGAACTTTGAACCCGGAAATGAAGTCATTCTGTAGCTGGCTCCAGTATATTGCTTCCATGGTGTACTCATACATCAATACAGGGGGACCTCCATGGCCATAATAAGCTGGACGTCGCGATATGACTAAAATACGAGTGTTAAAAGTAACTTGAAATCATAAAAAATCTAATCAAATACAACACAAGGTATGTTTCATATTTGAAATAATGTTTGAAAGGATGTACGGTTGTATCGTCGACGCTCCCGTTCGTCGACTTTGATTTATATAGTAAATTCTGAAGGGTGGTGATCCCCCGAAAGCAAAAATTGCAACACAAAAAGAGAAAATTGCAGACTCGGTTTTATTGAGTCTGATCGTGAGCAGTAATTGAATGTGCAACACTGCTCACGCCCCTAGCGTGATTTATTTATATTTTGATTTATATAGTAAACCTAAAATCGTTTCGTAGACCTTATCACTATATAGGGATTTGGCTTGCTCACTTATGTCGCGGCTATGCCTTTGTTGATGGCTGGTCAAAGAGGCATGTGCTTGCAATTATTGCAGACGTCCTGTCAATATAAAACATTTGTTTATAGTTTAGTCCCAGATCGCGTTATACTTTTTTTTAAATAAGAACAAAAAAGACCCCCTATAACACACACACACACACACACACACATGTAGTTTATGTACGATTGTAGAAAGATAGATGATTTTGACTAATATTCTGTAATATTGATAACATGTAATAAATTAGTTTTGCATTTTCATACGTAAGTATTGTCCAGTTTGAGGAACTTTAATACGAATGTAAAACTTTTTGATTATGATCAGACACCGAGTAACTCTTGATCATTACACTATCAACAGGACACATCTAATAAATAAAATGTCGAATTATCAAGAGATCAAGTTCTTCTCTGTCAAGCAAGGCTACACTTGCTAACAATTTGGATCAAAGTCAGAAGCAAAGCAACAGGTTCAAAGGTCATAAATCTTTTGAGCTGAGTCTGAGATCGTACTCAAGCATTTACTCAAATCTGACCAATCAAAAACTTGAGAACGGTCTCAGACTCAGCTCAAAAGATTTATAATATTTGAACATCGAATCTAAACAGGGGTAACTTGACGTTTATTGAATTATGTAAGGCATCTCTTGTCACATTAATGTGTCAAAACTTAAGAAGGGGTAACATGAAACTCCTTAAAGCATTTCAGAAATCCCATGTCACCTAAAGGTATATCCGCTAAAGATGTGGTAACATAAAAATCATTATGGCATACCAGGAAGTTCATGCCACTTTAATGTATCAAAGCTTAAGAAGGGATATCCCTAAGTTCCTTACATTATGTCAGGAACAACATGTTACCTTAATGTATCAAGGCTAGAACGAGATAACATGCAACTCCTTACAGGACTTCAGGGATTTTAAGTCACCTTAATGTTTCAACACTATTTGGGTGACATGAAACTCATTACACCGTGTCAGGAATCTCATGTCACCTTAGACATGTATCAACGCTAAAAAGGGGCACCATGAAACTCCTTACAGCATATTTAAATCCCATGTCACCTTACTGTGACATGAAACTAGCACTTTTATGTATCAAAGCTAAAGAAAGAGTAACATGAAATTCCTTACCACACGGCAGGATTCTCGTGTCATCTTAACTTATCAAAGCTAAAGAATGTGTAAATTTTAACTCATTATATCATGTCACGAATCCCACGTCGTCTTAATATCAAAGCTTCGGAAAGGGAAACACGTAAATGCGTCCAGCATATCAGGAGCCTCATGTCTCTTCTATGTGTCAAAACTAAATAAGGGGTAACATGAAATTCCTCCTAGAATGACAGGAATCTTATGTTCACTAAAGAATGAGTACTTTGAATCTACACTCCTTAGAGCGCGTCAGGAATTTCATGTCACCTTAATGTATCACTGCTAAAGACGTAGTGATATGGAACTCATTATAACATAGGAACCTCATGTCAGTTTAATGCATTCAATCTAAAGAAGGGATAACATGACACCCCTTACAACTAGTCACTTTAAGTTAGCAAAGCTAAAGAAGGTGTAATTTGAAACGCATTACACCATGCCAGGAATATCATGTTACTTTATCGTATCAAAGCATAGAAAGAGTAACTCGAAACTCCTCACAGCATGTCAGGATTCTCATGTCATCTTAATGTAACATAGCTAAAGGAATGATAAATTTATACTCCTTACAGCATGTCAGGAATCTCATGTCACCTAAATATATTAAGGCTAAAAAGGGTACCATGAACCTCCTTACAGCATATCAGGAAGCTCATGTCACCTTATTGTTTCAACAGTAAAACGGGTGACATGAAACTTCTTACAGCATGTCAGGACTCTGATTACGCCTTAATGTATCAACGCTAAAGACGTGGTAACATGAATATCCTTACAACATATCAGAATCATTATGTCACTTTAACATATCAAAGCTAAAGAAATGGTTACTTTAAACTCCTTATAACATGTCAGGAAATCCATGTCACTTAAATGAATTAAAGCTAAAGAAGTGGTTACATGCATTACAGTATTTCAGGAATCTCATCTCACCTTAATATATCAAGGCAACACATGTACTTACACGAAATTCATTACAGCATGCCAGGAATCTCATGTCACCTTAATGTTTGGAAACAAAAAAGGGTAATATGAAATTCCTTTCATATGTCAAAGCTTAAGATTGAGTAACGTGAAACTCCTAACAGCATGTCAGGAATCACATGTCACCTTAAGGTATTGGCGATAAAAAGAGATAACATGCAAATCCGCACAGCATGTCAGGACTCTCGTGTCACTTTTAAATATCAAAGCTAAAGATAGGGTAACATGAAACTCCTTACAGAATATCAGGAATCTCATGTCACCTTACTGTATCAACGCTAAAGACGTGGTAATAAAAAAGTACCTAGTTATAGTCTACTTTCAGTCCGAATGACCGCTCAGTCGACTGTACATTTACTCCCCTGGTCATTGAGTCACTGGCCTACAATATTGAGCACTGCTAACATATGGCGTAATCATGCAGCCGCAGTACCGGCAAGTGACCTTCACAGGTTCCCATTTTAACCCCTGGGTGGAGAGGATTTGCGTGTAGGAGACACGGGAAAGAGTCTGAAAATTCCGGGTGGGACCGGGATTTGAACCCCGGACCTCCTGACTGATAGTCAAGCACATTACCAATAGACCACCGCCATCATAACATGAGACGCCTTACAACATCATCTCACTTTGAGATATCAAAGCTAAAGAAAAGTAATTATAAAACTCTTTAAAACACGGCAGGAAATTCATGTCACTTAAATGTACCAAGGCTAAAGAAGTGGTTACATGAAACTCCTTACAGCATGTCCGAAATCTCATATCACCTTAATATATCAAGGGCTTCAAGGCAAAACATGAAGTTGCACGAAATTCCTAACAGTATGTAAGGAATCTCATGTAACCTTAATGTTTCGAAACAAAAAAGGGTAACATAAAATTCCTTTTAGCATGTCAGTTATCTCATTTTACTTTACTATATCACCGCGAAAGACGTGGTCAAATAAAACTCTTTATAACATTTTTATAAGGAACCTCATGTGAAACTCCTAGCAACATGTCCGGAATCACATGTCATCTTAACGTATCAACCCTATAAAGAGGTACATGAAACTCCATACAGCATTCAGAACTCTCGTGTCACTTTTTTGTATAAAGAAAGGGTAACATGAAACTCCTTACAACACGTCAGGAATATCATGTCACCTTAAGTTATCAAAGCTAAAGGGGGTATAAATTTTAACTCATGACATCATGCCAGGAATTTCATATCCTATTAATATAAAAGCTTAAAAAGGGGTTACATAAAACTGCGTCCAGCATGTCAGGAATCTCACGCCGCTTTAACTAGCCACAGCTACAATTTGAAATTCGTTACATCATGTCATCTTAATACATGTATATCAAAGCTACAGAAAGGGTAACATGAAAATCCTTACAATGTCAGGAATCTGATATCACCTTAATGTATCAATGCTAAAATGGGGTAACATGAAACACCTTACAACATGTCAGGAATCTCATGTCTTTTTAACGTATTAAATATACAGAAGAGTGACATGAAACTCCTTACGGCGTGCCAGGAATCTCATTTCACCTTAATATAACAATGCTTAAGACGTGGAAACATGAAACACCTTACAGCATGTCAGGAATCGCATACATCACCTTAATGTGACAAAGCTAAATACGTGGTAACATGAAACTCCATATGAAATAGCAAGAACATCATATCACTTAAATGTTTTTAAATAAAAGAAAGGGTAACATGAAAATCCGTCCATTATGTCAGGAATTTCATGTCATCTCCTTACAACACATCAGAGCTCTCATGTCACTTTAATATATCAAAGCTAACGAAGAGATAACATGAAATTCCTTTCAGTATGTCAGGAATCTCATGCAACCTTAACGCATCAAAGCTGAAGAAGAGGTGACATGAAACTCCTTACAGCGTTTCAGGAATCTCATGTCACTTTCGTGTAGCAAATCTACCAAAGCATCATTATCATAGAATTGCATTGGATTTATCAACAATGAAGTAGATTATTTTCTAATATTCACAAAAAAACACATCTTAAACATATTTTCAGTATATTTTCTTTATTGGTCATAGTATTTTTGCTGTGCACATCACCTAAAGCTTTTTATTAGACTTGCAGTATTTTTAGATAAAGGGGAATTCCAGTTCTATTTTTAGATGCACCACACAAACTGATGACGTAAAACAGAGGGTACACGAAACACCGTCGATCTAGCCCCTCCCGCTCAGATCCCGCTCAATTGTGTAGGAATTTTATCGCACGAATGATATTTAAATGACGCCACGGTATTTTCATGTCTTTTTCAACTGTCTGATTTCTGTAATGACAATTTATAAATATACAACGATATGTATAACGATGAACATTATCATCTTCGTCTTCGTCATCATAATCATCACCGATGTCAATTAAGGAGAAAGCAAACATCCTTAACAGGCAATTTCAGTCTGTTTTCTCAAGCATGTCACCCCTGTCATTGAAGCAGGTCTGTACACAGAAACTAAGACACTGGCATCCTGAAGGTTTCACTAAGTATCCTACTATGGGTGACATATCGGTCTCCAAACCCGGTGTTTTAAAGCTCCTTGCCAACCTGAAGTCAGAGAAGGCTGCAGGTCCAGACCAGATCAGACCAGTGGTGCTGAAGGAGCTGAGACAGGAACTTGCTGGCCTAGTAACTGTTCTTTTTCAGAAATCGCTCTCCTCAGGAGAACTTCCAAGTGACTGGACCAGGGCTTATGTATGTCCCATCTATAAAAAAGGCGACACCAGCGACCCAGCTAACTACCGCCCTATATCTCTGACCTGTATTCTATGTAAAACTCTCGAACACATTGTGGCCTCTCATTTATCTCAACACCTCAGTAATCATAATATCCTCTATAACCTCCAGCACGGATTCCGAGAGAGACTTTCCTGTGAAACCCAACTTATTGAACTCACTGACCAGCTCACAAACAACATCTCTTCTGGTTGCCAAACTGATCTCATTCTCCTTGATTTCAGTAAGGCCTTTGACAAGGTCAATCATCTCAAACTTCTCTATAGCCTTCAGGAATATGGTGTCTCCACGCAGGTTCTTAGCTGGACTCGCTCTTTTCTTACTGGCAGAAGGCAAAGAGTCGTACTAGATGGTGAAAGCTCCGCAGATGTGGCAGTTACCTCTGGGGTCCCACAAGGGTCTGCCCTCGGACCCCTCTGCTTTCTTATTTACATAAACCAACTTCCTTCTACTGTCTCCCGCTCCGAAGTTAGACTCTTTGCTGATGACACTGCCATTTACATAACTGTCAACTCTCTCTTAGACTGCAAATCTCTACAAGAAGATCTTGACAAACTGCAGGAATGGGAAAAGCAGTGGGACATGGAGTTTAACCCCTCCAAATGTCAGGTCCTTCACATCTCAAAAAGGAAAAATGTCATCAAACACAAGTACTACCTTCATGGCCAAGTCCTAGAATCTGTCTCTCATGCTAAATATCTAGGAATTGATATCTCTTCTGATCTAAATTTCAACTCTCATATTTCTCGAATTACATCCAATGCAAACAAATCTCTTGGTTTTATTAAAGGGAATATTACTACTCGTAATCAGAAAGTGCGAGAGCTAGCCTATAAGTCTCTGGTCCGGCCGCAGTTGGAATACGCTTCTACTATCTGGTCCCCCCACACCAAAACTTATATTCAGAAGATTGAGAATGTCCAACGTCGTGCCATTAGATGGGTCACACACAACTACTCCCCTCTTGCGAGTGTAACAGCCATGCAAAATAGTCTTGGGTGGAGGTCTCTGGAACATCGCAGATATGACTCCAGGTTAATTATGCTTTACAAGATCTACCACAACCTAGTCGCAATACCACTTCCATCATACATACAAACACCCAGCAGATTCACTAGACACATGCATCCCCTCTCCCTCAGACAGATTCAAGTCCACACTGATTACCAGAAGTTTTCTTTCTTTCCCCACAGTATCGCTCTCTGGAACCAACTCCCTATGGATACCGCTACCCTGCCTGATCTAGGCCAGTTTAAGAGGGCAGTGGTAAAGTTGCAGTATTAGTCCCTGTTCAGTGTTTTTATTCTTTTCTTTTATCTCACCTCGCCCAAATTTTAACCAACTGATTTCTTCCTTTAAGTCTCACTATACCCTAAAATATTTATTGTGGGTTTTTTCTTTTTATCTTTCACTTCACTAACAGTTCTGACGTGCACATTTTCCTGGCTGTAACACTCGAGAGAGGGGTTGCCAGTATACAGAGATAGATAGATAGATATTTCTCCATTATCATATAGATCTATCTGATTTGTCGCTGAAAAACAAAAAACAACAAAACCCTCTAGACAAAATTTCAACATTAGTGCTAAGGTGTTTTTTTTAGCTCACATGAGTATGCTCAGGTGAGATTTTGTGATTGTCCGGCATCCATCCGTCCGTCCGTCCGTTCGTCCGTCCGTCTGTCTGTCCGTCCGTCCGTCAGCAATTGCCCGAAGCCATCTCATGTGTGGTACGTCTATTTGCGGACGACATACAAAGATATACAACGTCATTGAAAATGATGAGGATACAACCAAATTACAAAATGAAGCATGTAAATGGTCAAAAATGGCAACTCTTAAGTTATTTAATAGTAACAAATGCAAAAATCTACATATTGGAAAAAGAAGAGATACTAACAAGTAGATCTACTTTATAATTGATGATGATAATAAGCTGCAAGAGATACAACATGTAACTCGAGAAAAAGACCTTGGAGTGATATTGGAAGATTGTCGCAATACTTGTCGCATATAATGTTAGCTTTTAATGAAAATGTGGCTGAAATCTGTAGAAAGGCCTCTCGTCAACTGGCTGTTTTAAAAAGAATGAACAATATACTAACTATTGAAGGAAAATTAACCATATTTAATTCATTCATTCTATCAAATTTTAACTACTGCCCAATTGTTTGGCACTTTTGTAATCAAGCTAGTACCCGAAAAATGGAAAAGACCCAGGAGAGGGCTCTGAGATTCATATATAATGATTTCACATCTCCTCTCCGGGATCTTTTAACAGCTTAAAAACAGAAAAATTCTACATATAAGCAGGATTGAATTAATGGCTGAGGAAGTTTTTAAAATTCTAAATAAAATATCTCCAGAATATTTACAGGATCTTTTTCAACTGAAAAAAATCCTCTTATGATTTCAGGAAAGAGAAGCTTGCCTCAGTCCCACATGTCAAAGGTACTAGGTATGGACTCAGGTCATTCAGGTATGAGGCTGCCCGGGTGTGGAACAGCCTCCCGAATGAAATCAGAACTGCTGAGTCATTCCCCTTATATCGGAGGCTGTTGCGCACTTGGACTGGCGACATATGTGGATGCCCTGTATGCTCTACCTAATTTCGTGCTTACCCTGTTAATGTTTATTTTTTACTTATTCTTTGGTTTTATCTGCTGGCATGTTTTTAGTTTGTTTAATTTGTTTTTATGCTTGATTATTGGTTCTAGAACCTGCTTGAAATCAGCTTTTGTTTCTCGCTTTTAGTTTTAAAACTGCTTTTTTGCAATCAACTTTATATTTCTTAACCTAATTTATATATATTTAAAAATTGTTGGTGCCTTCCATAGGTTTTTCGTTTTTGAATCCCTGCAGACAGACCAGATCCAGATCGAGCAGCTCTTCAATAGGCTGTCTGATCGAGATATGAACTAGATTGCTAAGGGTGCATGTTAACCATGTCATAAGATGTTCTAGTCAACTAAAGGTATCTAAGATTTTTGATCCTCAACCACAAATTCAATAAAATAACTGTGATAGCTCCATGCTAATGTAAATACTGTGATACTGTCTTATGCATGATCTATGTGATATTATTCTATGTGTATGTTCATACTTTTTATGTGGTCGTTTTTTGTTTTTCTACTCTTGTTTTGTCGGAATAAAAGCCCAATCAGGGCTTATGTTATTATGTTAGGAATATCCGACGTTAAATAAACCGTGTCTTATGTCTTATTATTTGACCCTGCTTTGTCGTTCAGCTTGCACACTAATGAAAAAAGTAAAAATAAGCCAATATAATGTTAGGACTGATTGTCAAATCCTTCAATTTCATGTCAAAAGATATGTTCTTAACACTATATAAAGCCTTGATCAGACCGCATTTGGAATATGCCTCAACAATATGGTCGCCAAGATTTAAGAAAGACAGGAGGACTATCGAGAATGTGCAGCGCATGACCACTAGAATAGTTAAAGGTTTGTCCAGTTTAAATTACAACCAACGCATGCGATAGGGATAGCAAGTCTTGAATACAGGAGAACAAGAGCAGACCTTATGCAAATATATAAAATATTACAAGACTTAGACAAAGTAGACAAAGTAGACAAGGCAAGACTCTTCCCTTCTACCCCTGATTATTCGCAGCAAACACATGGTAACACGCTAAGAGTGTATACAAAGTGCTCACGTACAGAACTGTGAAGGACCACCTTCAGTCAGAGGGTCATACGATTATGGAACAAGTTACCAAATGATATAGTACTGGCACCCTCAGTTAACTCATTTAAACAACGTTTAAATTCAAAATGGATAGGAGGTCCGGATAAACGATAAGATTGCTCAATAGACTGATAGTGTGGCATTATACTATCAGATTATTCAATATCAGATGTCTTTTAATTACTGTTTTAACAACTAATGCAATTTAATTGTCATTGATCCTTGTTCTCTAGTTATTCTGAGAACATCATTTAAATTGTGGATCCTTGACATGAAATAGGAATAAGGATTAAAGTGAACAGTGGTTACATGTTTGATATTTTAACTAAAGAGTATGTAGAGTATTAACCTTAAATGAAATATCTGCCAAAAATGTTCCACAGAATAATATATAACTATACTGCGTGCATGGCACAAACTTTCCAATAAGGGAAAACATAACTAACATTGCCTAAGAAACGTCATTGTTTATATGGATACAATGCCCATATCTGGCAATTAATTATATGTGAAATATGTGAAAAACGACATCTCCTCTGAAACCACAAGGCAGAATTGTAACCAAACTTTTAGAATATATGTACTTCACAACAGCAGGCGTTGGTGCTTGTGTGGCGGCCGTAAAAAGTCTCCCCTTACTTCATTCTCATTGTAGTCATTAGTTTTGATGGTATTAGTTTTGAAATTTGAATACTGCTTAAGCCGGTGCTAGGGGACGTGAGAAGTATTGCACTTTTAATTACTACTCATGAACAGACTCAATAATTCCGAGTCTGCAATTTTCTCTTTTCGCATTGCTACCTTTGCTTTCAAAGGATCTCCCACTTCAGAATATATTTACAGAAATGATCTTTGTATCATGCTGTATAAAACATTGTTAAAATAATCTGGATCTATGTAGAACTTTGGTTGCCATGGCAACCGAAAGAAACATCTTTAAACATATTCTTCTCCAAAGCCAGTGGTCAGAATTGAATGATATATGATAGAAATAGTCTTCCTGTGACCCTCTACCAAAATTGTTAAAATTCATGATTATTCTATTTAAAAACATGGCGGCCAGGGGCGTGGCTAGGTTTCCTTATGTAACTATATAGGTCCAATTTGAATGGTAATTGGTAGGAATAGTCGCCTGGTGACCCTTTATCAAACTTGTTAAACTCATGTTGATATGTCAAAAAGTATGGATACCATGGGCGTGACTAGATTTCCTGATATAACTATATAAAAAACCTTTTTCTCCAAACACAGTGGTCCAATTTGAAAGGTATAGTAGGAATTGTCGCCCGATGGCCCTTTATCAAAAATGCTGAAATCATGTTGATATCTCATAAAAACCATGGCCGCCAGGGGTGGGGTTAGATTTCATTATAACTATCTATGCAGATGCCTTTAAAAGTCTTCTCCAAAACTAGTAGTCCAATTTAAATGGTATTTGGTAGTCCTCTGATGACCATATTGAGAATTAATTTTGAATGAATGAATGAATGAAATGAATGAATGAAATACTTTATTTAAAGAGGGTTTCCCGGTTAGTCAACAGACTAATCTACCCCAGGGCCCTCTAACAGAAGCATTTCATACAAAATATTTAACAAACAGAAATATAATAAGAATATCTGTAATTTAAAAGACAGGACAATCGATTAAAACAAAACGAATGCGAATACTAGTTTGAATAAGTGAAATATGGCATAATTGTGTATACCAAGAAAAGAAACTTCCACAGAAATTGTCCAATCTGGGATTACTCAATTCTTAGCCTCATGTAATACTCTGTACATAGTCTGTACTCATGTAACACATGAAAAAATCATAGTGATAGATATCAGAAAACATATTCACAAAACTGGTTTATCAAAACAACACTGTATGTATATGCTATGGAAAGTATAAAGATATTGTTCACACATTTCAAACAGGACAAACCCAACTCAGAAACTCATGCAGAGTTTTTCTGACATGGAATTGTTCTGTTTGTTAATGTACAAGACTAAATTTGTAAATCGTCATTGTTACACTGGTTGTTTTACACTGAATTACAATAGAAGAAACTTTGACCTCACAATAGAAATGATTTTGAACAACAACAGCAGTCCTTGCAAATAATATTCGAACACTTGACTGTAATTAGCAGTATTAAATTAGTGTTGATATTTTGTTTTTTAAGATTATTTTAAACATTGCAGATACATATGCATGCTTTGTAAAGCTTTCGATAGTACGTTCGTTGTTCAATAATGGTTGTTTTGTGAAGAAAAAAGTCTAAAATGGATTTAAAACTAGAGTTACTTTGAAAGGAAAATGGTTATGAACAACAAAATAACAAGATATGTACAAATAGTGCTAAGCGTGTATGGTATCTTGAGATAGTGACTCAGAAAAGGCAATATTAATTCAGCACTCTGTATGAAAAAGACGGTGCTGAATAAATAACACCTATGGCGTGAATATTTAGTCTTTGGAATGTGAATGACTACCATGCATTTTGAACAAATTGTATAATCTTCAGTTGAAACAATCAAAACTGCTATGACCCTCTTATCTTCATTTTCTGGAGATGGCTGTTACTAGTTCATCTCTATCAAGTGCTACAATTAACAGGTGAGCGATATAGGGTCACCAAGGCCCTCTTGTTTTATTAATATGGTCTTTACAACAATACTATGGTACTAAACTATGGGGTGTTATGGTTCAAGTTTGTCTCGATACCCTCTCCTCCCCTACGCCCCCTCCTTCTCCCCAAGTCATACGCGTGCGTGTTTTGTATCGTCCCGATGCACACACTTAGCCTTTACGGAATACTATTGCACATGCTCTACTCAAGTCCACACTATAGACTAAAGTATTCTAGAAATCTCATGGAATACAGCCACACTATACCATCAATCATCAACAAGCTTTTCTTGGCCCGTTATGGGTAAGAACAAACAGGTACATTCCGTTCGAGAGACAGAGATGGACACCCTACCTCTATTGACAAAAGGCGACCAGACAATAATGCGTTTGTACAAGCATCTGTTATCTAGAGTGCACATACCATGCATAGACACGATAAGTACAGGGTATATCTGTGGTAGAGCTAACACAAACTAGAAAATTGTCTCTGTAAGACACAGCGAGGCCCCCGTGGTGGTGCTTACCTAGTTGCACGTAACATTCCTAAGTCATTTGACCTTGACATTGGGCTTGCAGGCAACATGGGCTAGTGCGCAATGAAAGTATGGATGGTGGTTAATGTGTATATAGTGCAATTCCATGCCAATAGCTATAGTGGTTAGTGAGATATAAGACAATGAAAAAACTGTGACAACCAACTGCACGTAAAAGCGTGACACACGGACGGACATACAGACAGACAGGCGGACAGACTGACAGGTGCAAAACATCAATGTGCAGCAATGCTTTGGGTCACATCATCAAGCGTCAGGTTATTGCACCTCTTGGTCGACATCAGGCTTCAAAGTTATACAATTTCTGAGTCTGAGTCTATGATCATTCTGAAGTATCTGATTGGTCTTAAATGCACTTATGAGTCGCATATGGTCTTCGATGATCCCACAAGATCTGACACCAGCCCTGGATGATGAGGGGCAGATTGGTGCTATATTGTTTGATATGGTCAAATCATTCGGCCGTGTTCCCCAAAGAAGGACTGCTTTCTAAGTTCAAGCACTATGGCATTAGGGAATCCGCCCTAAGCTGGACTTGCAGCCAGCAGATGTTGACCAAAATGACATCACTGCCATGCAGCACCAATCACTACTTACATCTATAGAGTACCGTTCTAGGACCGTTTCTGTGCTTACTGTACGTAAATAACCTATCCAGTCCAGTGAGTTCCATAGCCCTACTGATTGCCTGTGATAGGCTTATTTACTGTAGGACGAGGACCCAAGCAAGTACTGTATCACTCCAGAAAGACTCGGACGCCTTGCAAAAATAGCAGAGGGACTACATGTATTTCATGTCGTTCAACTAAATGCGAGATGCCACACTTCACCAAGAAGAGAAAACAAGTCCAGATCAAATACATCATCCATTGGCAAATCCTGACAGTTGTTTAGCACTGCAGATACCTCGGTGTCACACTCTCTGGTGAACTCTCCCAGACGCCCAGTGTTGATACAGCAACGTAGAAGGCAAACAAAAGCATTGCATTCCTCATACAAAACCTATCAAGCTATCCTGCTGACACTATAAAGCGCGCGGCTAGCGACTAATATTTTAGTATACCTCTACAGCCTGATTCATTACACTCAGGTTATTATGCCCCCGTTGACGATAGTCAGGGGGCATTATGTTTTGCACCTGTCCGTCCGTCCGCTCACACGAATTGATGGTTAAGTGACACTGAGAACAAAACATCTTTTGTCTTTTTCTTTTTATGTGAGAACGTCCATCCGTCTGTCCGTGTGTCATGCTTTTACGCGCAGTTGGTTGTCACCAAAGGGGTCTATACCTCTAGATGACAGTCTATACATGTATAGGCCTATGTTATACAATAAACTGGTTGTCACGGTTGTTTTTAAAGTAAAAAAAACCTGTCCAGTCCAGTGAAGTAAATTGTGAAGTCGGGAGAATATGTACATTGTATGTAGTTCCAGACTATAAACCTCACCTTTACCAAACACCACCACGGGGGCATCGCTGTGTCTTACAGAGACACTTTTCTAGTCATTATTTATATATTATTATTGTTGTTGACAGACAGACAGACAGACAGATTGTCTGTCTCTCTGTTATTACTATTATTATTGTTGTTGTTGACAGACAGATAGACATACTGTCTGTCTCTCTGTTATTACTATTATTGTTGTTGTTGTTGTTGTTGTTGTTGACAGACAGATAGACATACTGTCTGTCTCTCTGTTATTACTATTATTGTTGTTGTTGTTGTTATAATGTCACCAAGACTAGTAAAATGAGTAGCTAACCGACGTGTCTTATGACGACAGACTTTATTATCTGCCATTATGCCGTCCTGTACCAGGCATGTGGACAGACGGTAACCATTCTTTAAACCCTTTCGCTGCCAATGCCGGATCTGTGATTACCTATCCAAATAGTTTGGATCCAGATGAGACGCCGAGTAACTCGGCGTCTCATCAGGATCCAAACTGTTTGTTACTGTTACTATGTTTTTGAAACAAAAATGAAAAAATCAAAAGAATGAAAATTTGTAGCAGACGACAATGTTAGCAGACGACAGAGTTTGGCAGCGAAAGGGTTAACCAGTTGTCTAATTAGCTGGAAATGTGTGGTCCGATTCGATATAAGTGTAAGATATAAGATAGAGGTTGAATATTCATGTAAGAGATAGTGGCATCATGAATATTTATTAGCTATTTTACAATGGTTTATGTACACATGAATGTTTGGTATTGGTAGACAGCAGAGTCTGATCTATTATGATTTTATAAGCAAACAGAGTAGACCCTGATCAGACGGCTCTTGTAGGGGCGGTTTGATCTGGGTATACTCTGTTGCAAAGGTGTGAAAAGGCGTTTGTATGAAGGATAGGGTTAATTTAAATAATCAGGCTGTTTCTTTTGAGTGCATGTATAGAGATCGTATAGCCATGAACTGCACACATTAAATATTGTCATCTCCTCGACTACCTTGTTACAGTTTGGATCCAGATGAGACGACGAGTAACATGTAAGTCTCATCAGTATCCAAACTGCTTGATACTCTAATTGAATTAAATAGGTGAATATACATTGTATTTTGAAATTTAGTGATAATTTGAGCGAACAAAAATTTGCTCAGCAGGCTAAAATTAACTATTTACTCCATAAATACGTCTTTCTGCGCCTTTACAAAGTACATGTAGAGATGTTGACCAATATCAGATCTTCTCTGTTTGCTATAGAATAATATATATCTGATTCTACGGAGTCTGTCATAGATAAAATCTTATATTTTCAACATTGATTTTAGAAATATTTAATGACACTATATGTGATATGGTACAATGTAATATAACGTTCGTAGAACGTTGGTGATTATGCAAATGAGGCTGACCAGATCATTGTATCTTGGGAAGTGGAAGTACATGTATATATATAGCGCAACAAACATCTCTTGATGTGAGCTTAAGCTTTGCATCGACAGGTTTGTTGTTGCTGGGTCTCTCGGTTTGCACGTTACAAATGGTGGCAGCGGTGGAATAAAGACAACTGCCAGACCGGAGTTGCCTTACCCACGGATCTCCCATGGTCCAAGTCCCGGGACGAGACTTCTCGGAGGGGAGAGTAATGTAACGTTCTTTGGTAATTATGCAAATGAAGCTGACCAGATCATTGTATCTTGGGAAGTGGAGGTATATATATATAGCGCAACAAAGATCTCTTGATGTGAGCTTAAGCTTTGCACCGACAGGGTTTCTTGTTGCTGGGTCACTCGGTGTGCACGTTACAGTGTTTATTTTACATATTTTCTATTTTTACAGGTGGTTTGTATTTTTAATGGATGATCTCAATGTGTCGGACAATAGCTTCAAAGCTAGTGTTAATTTGTTTGATGTGAATCGACTATAAATAAAGAATCTTATCTTCATAGCCATTATAAAATAATATATAATAAATAATTTAATATACATGGATCGTGTGTATTTCTTACAAGAAGTGATGGGTCAATAGTATTGGTTTGGGTTTAACCGTTGAGCGTTTGTTATCTCTGAAGTTACGTATCATCAACACATACTAATTACAAATGACCCCAAACCGTGTTGATTTAAAATATTGCCCGCTTTAGTATTAAATAACTCTTCGCAAAAAATAATTCACTGGAAGAATTGTTTAGAAGTGTGTCAAACAGATCGGAAACACTCATCGGACGACGAAGTAAATACAGTACATATCTGTTTTTACTTTGTGATCGGACCTACTTATTTCTCAACGTCTGATTTGTAGATAAATTGTTTGAGTATTACAGCCAATTAACACTTAGCACACGAAGACTATCGACCCAGTTTATCAAGTACATGCACTGTCATGTTACGGCATGCGTTATATGTAATAGGACATTGAGCACAAAGGTTGACTCGCTGTTTATATGTTCTGTTAAGATCTAATCGCTTAACCCTTTCAATACCAGTGACCAAGTGCTAATTTGTGAGGGACCTCGTGAACAGTTTGGATCCAGATCAGTCGATGAGAAACACACGATCCAAACTGTTTATTGTTTAGGCACTGTTTTAATTAACGGAAGGGAAAACTATAGCAGTCGACACAGTTGATTAGTGTTGAAAATACAAAGTGGCAGTGTTTTACTGGTTTCTCTTCAATTCGGAGTTGGAGGTAATCATCCATAAGTCGAAAGAGGTTAACTTTCCAAACAAGCATGTTGGACAAGGATCTAAACTGTTTATGAACCAGTTTGTACTTTGCTATTTCATGGGACAGCTAGGGATTTATCTAAACACACGAGGAAGTTATAAAAAGGGGTTTACGAGGTAATTCTACTGCTAGGAGTGATAAATACACCGAACAAAGTATGTGTAACACTATAATATGAGAACGGATACACACGTGTTTTTCATTTTAATAAACTCAACGGATTATGTCACTGAAAAAGGACACTGACATACAGTATAGAACCAGATCAGGTGATCCGCTAAGGATCCCATGATCAGGGTCTGCATTGTTTGCATGACAAATGACAACTTAACAGGCAATGGAAATCGGTTCCATAAAACAAGTTCACTGAGAAATACAGGTTGAAATATGCTAATAAGCATTTACATGTACTTCTTAGATGTCCATGGTGAAATGGGCTTATAATAACCATTTACTTCTTACGTGTCCATGCAAGAAATGAGTACTAATTTGTTGACATTTAAAATGCCTTATGAACATATGAACTTTTGGCTATGTCAGAACTTTTGAATTCTATTAGCAAACAGAGCAGACCTTTATAAGATGGCTCCTATAGGAGCTGTTTGATGTGAGTCTTCTCTGTTTGCAGAGACTTTGAAAGGCGATTCGAATGATACAGTAAAACCTTCTCTAAACCGGGCATTCCATTTTGTCATGGAAACAGGTGGCAACTTAATGCTGGGTGAAATGCTGGGTTAATGCTGGGTGAAATGACTTTCATCCTGCGTTAAGCATCCACCTCCCTAAAAGTGTCTTAATCCATCTCTACTAGAATTCCGGTTTAGAGGGGTTTTATTGTATATGTAACAGTATGTAGAGTTTACAAGGTAATACGAACCACTGTTGATAAGAGTTGTTTCGCGTATGGTTGGTTGTTTTTAGATACAGTATGTTATTGTAAAGATGTTTCGATATTCGAGTGAAGCTTGTTTCTTTCACTGCAGAAGATATGGAGACGGAGTCATTTCTGGAAGAACTGAAACAAAAGCTTGATGACGAAATGCCCCCAGATGAAGTGAAAGAGGTATTAGTTTACTACGATGTATTCATTTTAGTAGAAGATGTCCTAAGTGGCCATTCATTTATTGAAAATAGGAGCATTAAAACATGTGGTTGTTTAATGCAGGGCAAAAATAATGCAGAAAGCTCCTATAGGAGCTTTCTGCTTTACGTTTGACATGCATTTAAACTACCACCGGCCTTACAGACCCATTATTAAATCTCCCTTTCATGGCTGCTTTAAAAACATTGTTTACTGTGGCCACATACATGGAAGAACCATTAGAGGATATTGACAACTACAAACAGTGTAGACCCACTGTAGGCGCTACGTCTTCAATGTAGCATCTGAACAGGGTTTACACTATTTGACATGCATCATCATACGTAGCATTATTATTACAATGTATTATATACACGTGAGCAGAGCTACAGATAAAGGTGCGTACCCAAATGCTAAAGTCGCCATTTCCCCACCTAATCCTCAATACTATGACCACTCTTTAGAATCGTGTCGAAGAGACGATTCTAAAGAGTGATCACAATACAGGGTTTGGTGGAGAAATAAAGGAGCTATGCTTGAAAATGTTGAACTTAACGCGTCTTATCTGGACCTCGGCATGTACGTTCATACTATTATGTAATTTTACTCCATAGATGTTCTATACTGACATTTACATTGCTGATACAGACTGTAGCTAGCCTGCAGTCACGTGACTCGGAGAGCCCGCGGAAATCCGCATTGTCACCAGGCCCCAGTTTGTTATGTAACTCTATAGGATTTAGACGCTTATATATGTTACCTGCTGTAAATATGTATATTAAACTGTAGACTAGAATATAGTGTCATTCTCATTCTGATTCGCCTTAACATTAGTGTTGACGTTATACAAAAGCCCACACAACACAGCAATAGATACAGTCTGTCTACAGCGATCATCCATAAGATAAGATAAGATAAGATAAGATAAGATTTATTTAAAGTCGGTTGTTATCAACATATACAACACTAGCTCAAAGCAATTGTCCGACATAAATAGACTATCCAATTAACAAATCAAACAAAACAGCCTGAAGTTAAAAATACAGATTAAACAAAGATAAAGATATATCATGAAAGACAAGTGGCATAGATACAAGTATAAAGAATAAAGCAGATCTCATTATATATATATGCAGTTGTTGACACATACTGCTCATAGAGACCAGATAAGGCACTGATAAGAAATTAGTAGTGAAGATATATACATATATACCAGTATATATGTCAAAGGGTAAAACGGGAGTTATAAATGTTGTGCAATAAAACTGGTGTATATGGGCAAACGTGTACCAAAAAACCCAAAACAAACACATGCGCATAGTATCTGAAAATAAGACATGCAGACAATGAGGTTCTAACTAAAACATAATACATAAGAAGGCAAGCAAGCACATTAAACATAAAGCACATAAAGCACAAAGTAAAAGCAACTAAAAGAAAAATAAATAAATAAATAAAACATAAAGCACATTAAACATAAAGCACATAAAGCACAAAGTAACAGCAACTGAAAAAGCATGTAAGCAAAGGAAGGCAAACTAGGTACACATGGCACATCTACACTTGAAACCACTCCAAGTCCGGATCAGCCTCTTAAATTCACCATGATCTGTGGTTGTCCTGATTTCATTAGGTAGACTGTTCCAGACTTGGGTGGCATCATAGCGGAAACTCTTCTTACCATATGTCACTGTGTTGTATCTTGGCACATCAAGAGTGTTACTACACCTGTAAGAATAATGTTTAGATTTAACAGAGACAAGTTCCTGAACATAAATTGGTGACAGTTTCTGTAAACATTTGAAAACTTCTATTGCGATTTGCCTTAGTCTGCTGACATGCAAAGTTGGCATATTAACCCTTTCTAACAGTTGTATGTAACTAGAGGTGAAATCGCCATAGACTAGTCTTAGAGCTCTATACTGTAATTTTTCAAGTTTTTCAGTATTTGCTTGGCTACAAGTGCCATACTAGTGGGCAATAATTGAAATTTGACCGAATAAAACATTGGTATATGAGAAGTTTTGTATCTTGGTCTAAGTACCTGTATAATCTTGCCAATACATTTACTTTCTTAGGATCTATTGATCCATAATTTGTCTTATTCTGGGATTTTAAAACAGGCAGTAGTTTAACCCTTTCATTTACACGCATTTACAAACAGAGTAGACCCAGATCAGACGGCTCCTATAGGAGCCTGCTCTGTTTGCTAATGGAATTGGATTAATCTGTTTCTGTACTTTCTAAAATGGCTACTATGTTCCACCTTCCATATTTCATTGTAACTATTTTGTCCACGAATATTTAGTAGGTATTGGTAGAACATGGAAAGGCTTAAAGGACGACATTTATGCACACAGCTCCTCCTGCTTTCGGCCTACTTTAATCAATCATCAATTCTTATATTCTTATACCCACTCTTCATTCCTCATAGCTCTGTTGTATGCCCTTTAACGCCTTTGCAAACGGAGTTGACCCATATGAGATGGTATTTATAGGAGCCACCAAATCAGGGTCTGCTTTATTTTCCTCTGAAATGCTATAGATAAAGTTTTATAGTTTCTACTATGGCCAGAAGTTCACCTAATTAATATTCATGATGTCACAATTTCTTTGTGGTAAACAATGCAAACAGTTTGAATCCAGATGAGACACTAGCGATGTCTCACGAGGCTTTGATAACAATCATTTATCTATCAGAAATAAACATTGTCGATCGTGGATAGACCCCACCCTACATCATCCCACCTCCCCTTTTCTCACCCAAACATTACTCCAGTTCACTCCCAGCTCATACCACCCCGTTTTCCAACACAACAGACAATGTTAGTCTACACTGATTGCTATTACATGTACATTTATTCAATATGACATATTCTCATATCTTGTCGCATACAGATGCGGTGCCTGATGAAGGACAAACTTTACGGATCAATCGAGACAGAGCTCGCCAGTGAGTTGGTGACGTTTCTTGAGAACAACATGAAGCGGTCCAAAGTTGTGTCCATTTTGAAACACGTACTAGCAGTAATGAGGTACCACGGGAGGAAAGGGGAATCCCTTTGCGAGTGGATAGACGAATACCAAGCTACCTATGGCCATATTGAGGACGAAAACTTTGTGGGTCGCGGGGCGGACATTGAGAGAATATGTAATGTGCTGTTAACCCAATCTAGCTTAGGTACGTGCAAGAACAATCGGAATAATAATAATAATAATAATAATAATAATTATAATAATTATAAATAATAATAATAATTATTATTTAATAATAATAATAATAATAAAGACTTTATTTAAAGAGGGAGCGCATTTGGTAAAAAGCCAATCTTCCATGCGGCCCTCATAACATATATATATTTACAAAAGTCAAAAGTCAAATCCTCGCGTTCGAGTAGCCACGCGCTCGAGAAGCGATCGGGAAGCGGTCGGGTATTGATCGAGTAGAAGGTCGAGTTGATCGGGAGACAATCGTGTAGAATTCTAGTGCGGTCGGGATGAAGTCATTTAGCCCATCTGTACTCGATCATCTCGACCTCAACCCGAGTGATACCCGATCGACTCAAGTACGACCACAACGATCTGGTCGGGTAGAGATCGAACAGAGGCCCAATTGGTCGGGTAGAGATCGTGTAGGGTTCGTATCTGGGTCGAGATGATTGAGCAGAGATCGGAGTGGTTGTTGAGTTGAGGTCGTGGAAGAGTCGTGAATGATCGCGAGCGGGTCGTGTATGATCGGGTAAAGGTCGAGAAGAACTCTTGTACATGCCTTCCGTCGAGCTTGGTCGGGGAATGTGGGTGATCGAGATGATTGAGTTGATCTGATCGGCAGCGGGAACCAACCGTATACGTCCATTAGCATTTATACGACCGCTGCAGAATTCCTACGGCCACATACTGCAGTAGTCACATATGTTACGGCCGCCGTACGGTGTATTTTAAAGTTTAGGAGACAGAAAACTTATGGCTGTCGTAGGTCTTTGAAGCGATGACCCATGGCCGCCGTACGGCGTCCGGGCGGCTATCGTAGTTTTTTAAATCCCACGGCAGCAGCAAGGAAGCGGTGCGGCGCCTGCACGGACGCCTTACGGCATCATTGCTGTCAGCCTTGGTGCTACCACATGTATACAGGTATGTTTGGCCAATAATGACTATGGCAGAAACTGTAGAATCATATCTGTATGATTTCACAACCAAACAGAGCAGACCCTGATTAGTCGGCTCCTATAGGAATCGTCTGATCTGGGTCTACTCTGTTTGCAAAGGCGTATTGATGGAGTATTGAGCGTTAAGCTATATATAGAGATTTAGAGGTTGTATCAACATAAATGTTCGTATACTGTTACGTATGCAGCATTCGTCTCTTTGTTTCGTTCTTTTGAACAATGGTCTAGACCTTAATTTTGAAATTAATGTTTTTTGTTACTTTATGTCCGGTATGATTCATATCCGTTCTAGGTGACGATCATTTGTGTACTCGAGTACAATTGAAGTTCTTGTTTCGTGTTCATTGCTAACTCTGATACTTAGTTTGGCATAGAAACACTATTAACTCTGTCATCGCCGAAGTCACCGGTAAGTGACTCGTATGGCTTTCTGCAATGGGTCAGTCTGCAAACAGTCTGGAACTCGGCGTCTCATATAGCTCCAAACTGGGTGGCAAAATATTTAAGTTTTAGAGAAGGAAAGTTCCACCCCGAAACTTAACGCAGACGGCAATATTTGCAGACAACATATTTTGGCGGCAAAATATTTATATTACAAAAACAAAACTACTCATAGAAAATCTAATTGTTAATTGTTGAGACTAGTGTCATTACATTTGTTCTGAATTACCTCTTTCGCTGCCAATGTCGCCTCTGTGATTACCTATGCAAACAGTTTGGATCCAGATGAGTTGGATCCAGACTGTTTGTTACTGTGACTGTTTCTTTTAACAAAAATGAAGTAAATAATAATGGTTTTTTTGTAGCAAACGAAAAAGTTTGCAGACGACAAAATTTGGCAGCGAAAGAGTTAAGACGAGGCCTGTATTTAAATACCGCGAGGATTATTTAGTTATACAGTAAAACCTCTCTATAACGGCCACTAAATTGTGTTAATTATTTGGTATTTAGAGCAGCCACATGCCTTTAACACAAACTACTTGATGTAATTTAGTGGCCGTTGTAGAGAGGTTTTACTGTACCCCACGCAGCGGGCTATATAGTTTTTGACTCGTCGTCCGTCAGTCGGTCAGTCCGTCCGTCCGTGTATCCTAGTATGTTGCTATTCATCTAGCAATTTCATTTCTTGACCTATTTTTCTCAAGTTTGCTTTAAGAATTGTCCTGAATGAAAGCTTGGACGGGTTCGATTTTTCAGAGGAATATGTCATCGGAAACCACTTTGTTTTTTCTGACAATATCACGTGGCGGTGTGAGTGTTTTTTCTGACAATGTCACGTGGCGGGTTTGTGAGCTTGCTCACTAAAAGTTTTCTAATTTATTCAGTTGGTTGCTTAATTTTAACCCTTTACCTGAAAGAGACGTATTTCTTAGTAAACAGAGAAGATCCAGATGAGCTAGTTCCTGTAGGAGCTCTCTGATCATGGTCTGTTGTTTGCTTTATTTGTTACAAATCTGATTATCTCTGCTATTACAATATATTTTCTTGTCTTATAGATTTATTTTAAGAATTATATAAACCACTATTCGTAATGGGCGGAGTCCATTATTTTTGCAGGTGTATGGATCTACGGATTTGGTGGTCTCGGGAAAACCACGTTAGCGAGGGAGATATGCACACGAATGGCATACAAGAGGGGAATCCGCTTCAAATGTATCGACTTAAAGTAATACATAATTATACACATATATTTTGTAAAGGAATTTTCATCGCATGTACTTTTAAAAGTAATCAAGTTGGCTTAATTATTGACCGATTGGCGACAGCTTGGATCATGATGAGAGTTACTCGGCGTCTCGTCTGGATCCAGACAGTCCTGCATAGCAGGGTAAGGGTTAACCCTTCATCTCTGAATTGACAGGATGGAATAGTCCATCACTGTTTTAAACCGAGTTCATTCAGTTTGAAACGGACGGGTATAATTTGTGGTGGGATTTTGAATGACAACAAGCGCAGACACTGATCAGAGGGCTCATCTAGGAGGGTTAGTGTCCTCTAGGAGTACTCTGATCTGGGTCTACTGGGTTTCCGAATGCCAGCCACCTCATATCTCGCATTCACAGGGTAAAAGGAAATTAAATATAATTGGATCTCGAACTTGAAGGAACCATGCATTCGGGATAACAGAAATTCGAATCATCTGGTTTATAATCTGGACAATGTCTTAAGCTCACAGCTTAATGCGGGTCTTAAGTCATGCTGAAAGCTCCTGTAAGATCTTTCAGCATTACTTTCGACTTGCATTAAGCTGTTACACGTGTTTCTAAACTTTCTAAATATGCGTAATGATACATTTAGAACAATTCTGTATTGTAAATTTTTAGAAGGAACGAGCTTTTACCGCGATTTATCTAAAAGTTCTCGGAGTTGGACTGATCGACATTTCACTGTAAAAGAAGACATTTACTAAGTTTGTGACTATTGTAGACAAACAGACACTCCCGCCGACATGTACCGAGCCATCTTACGGAAATTTGGTTGCTCATCTGATGAAACAAATCATGATGCTCTCCTGAGAAGAACTTTAACTCTTGTCTCAGAAGAAATTGAAACCGGTAAGAGTTACACCCTTTGTTCCGCATAAGATCACTCGCTTGACTCTCCAAACATATTCTATGCTAGTAACCCTTTCCCTGTTCTATGTTTATTCCAAATTTCAACACCTACTGAATATTTATTAAAAAAATAGTTGTTCAGAAATATGAAAGGTACTACATTGTAGACATTTTAGAAAGCAAATAAACAGATCTATCAAATTCTATAAGCAAACAGAGTAGACCCTGATCAGACGGCTCCTCTAGGAGCCGTCTGATCTGGGTCTACTCTGTTTGCAAATGCGTGAAAACACGTTTATATGAGGGAAAGGGTTAAACCATTGTTTGTGAACTGTGCAACTTAACTCGCTGAATGCTGGATATTCAAAGTGGAATAGTCTAGAGCATTCTTTAAACATAAACTAGATTTATGTGATCTCAAAATCAACAGTACTTATTGAGACAAATATCACTTATCATAGTTTTAAACAATATTTATGTGATCTTAACATCAACCTACAGGCGGACATCTCTATTTCGACCACTTATTGTTTAAGGAGCTGGAGTTTGCCTAACGCAGAGCAAGCGTAATACAACTTCTCTGGGAGCTTACTGTAGACTCTTTGTCTTGCATTAAGCTACCACCCGTCTTAACCCTTTACTACATAGATACACATATTAAGGCCTTTGCAAACAGAGTAGACCCAGATCAGACGGTTCCTGTAGGAGCGGACTGATCAAAGATCTACTTTGATTGACAAGTGATCTGTTTATATACCGTATGCTGTCAGTCGAAATTTATCACGAGTTTGTCTCATATCTATTTGACACTATCATGAAGGGAAAGTATGATCATGTGGCTGTGTACGAAACCTGGTCACTGATCCGGATATAAAATGTTTGTTATCAGTTGAAATTTCCTATTGCTGATCCGTTTGGATGTACATCTAACAACACAAGATTTAAACAGATAAGTTTTTAATTTTTGTAAAGAAGTACGTTTTTCAGTTTAGATACAGACACTCTTGTACTGTATTGTACTATACGTGATAGTGGTTGACAGTTGACAGTATGCCACTGATAGCGATACGTGTATTGACATAGTTATACAGTAGAAACCCTCAGTAGTCATCAGTAAATGGATAAGTACTGGCGTGACATAGCTATACAGTAGAAACCCTCAGTAGCCATCAGTAAATGGATAAGTACTGGCGTGACATAGCTATACAGTAGACACCCTCAGTAGCCATCAGTACATGGATAAGTACTGGCGTGACATAGCTAAACAGTAGAAACCCTCAGTAGCCATCAGTAAATGGATAAGTACTGGCGTTTATTAACCCTTTACCTCATAGTGACGCCTTTTTGACGCCTTTGTAATCAGAATACAGTAAAACCTCTTTAGTATAGATATCGGCCATGGAGAGAAGTGGCAGCTTAATGTATGACTTCCACCCTGTAGTCACCTGTCTAATAAGTGGTCGTTATACCGAGGTTTTACCGGGTGGTAGCTGACAATGACAGGTGTGAATTCGATAAGAGGAGATGTGTCGTATATTAAATAAACATTATTACCATCTGTCCTCCGTGATATTTGGATAACTGATAACCTTCAAACAGTGTGTCCGTTAACCCTTTACATGATAGGGACGTCATTTCACGCTTTTGCCAACAGAGTAGAGCCAGATCAGACCTGCCCTCTTTGCTTATGAAATACTAGATCATAATCTGCCATGATGAAATTGCCCGTTTCATAATACGTCTATTAACTTTGACCTATTCTACTAATAAATAACTATAACTATGCCACTATTAACCATGACCTGTTCTCCTAATAATTAATTATGCAATTATTAACATTGACCTATTCTCCTAATAATTAATTATGCTCTTATTAACATTGACCTATTCTCCTAATAATTAATTATGCCACTATTAACATTGACCTATTCTCCTAATACTTCAATATGCCACTGTTAACATTGACCTATTCTCCAAATAATTAATTATGCCATTATTAAATTCTCCAAATAATTAATTATGCCATTATTAACATCGAGCTAGCATCCTAAAAATTAATTATGCCATTATTAACTTTGACCTATTATCCTAATGATTCATTATGTCATTACTAACAATGACATATTTTCAAAGTATTTCATTATGTTTTTTTAATGAAAAGTCTTCAAGTTAAAGGATTAACTGTTAAAAGTTACAAATTCAACAATCAAAAGAAAACTACATAATCTTACATTTACAGTTTTGCTTTAAATTATTTGGTTTGAACACAAAACAACTGTAGATTTATAAGCGCATTTGGACAAATATTTGTTATAAATGACAATAATGATCACCTTTATGTTTCATAACTCTATCCTACCGGTACTTTGTATTTACACTCCACTTCATCAGTTATTACATGCAAAGAGGTTTAGCTGCTCTGGACCAGGCATGGGTACTTAGGTTCTTTACTCAGAGTAAACAGGGTTTTTCGTTTGTCTTGGAATTATCGGAGATATCACTCCCCTTCATCGGCACGACTACCAGTGAGGGATACTCATAAGTATTCATAATCAGTTGTTGTTTAAGCCATTGACTGCGGGAAACGAACGTTCTGGCACTTGCAAACAGTGTAGAGCTTCATCAAATTGTTCCTTTGAGAACCCCCGGCTATATCCGGTTTCTCATTTTCTATCATTAAAATCTTCTCTTCAATTATACACTTTCATACTGAACTGACCCCTTTATTAATCCTTTTCATCATATAAATGCATTTTCCCGCATTTTCAAACAGAGTAGATCCAGATCAGACTGTTACTATAATAAATATATGATTCTACATATTCTGCCCTGGCCAAAAATTCACGTGTATATGTGCGATTCTAACAATTAATCTAATTAATATTCATGATGCCAATATTTCTTACATGAATATTCATGCCGCAAAGTGTTAAACCTTAACCTCGTGCCTGTTCATGTAAGAAATAATAAATACCAAGAATATTAATTATCTGATAAAACTAGAATTAGATCTATATAATTCCATAAACAGAGTAGACTCTGATCAGACGGCTCCTACAGCATCAAAAGGCATTTATATCAGGGGAAGGGTTAATCGTTATATCTATCTAGAATACTAATAATGATGGGAACACGAACGACAACTCTTGGTAGGAAGTCGAGTTAAAGTAATTTTCTATTTTGTTAAAATTGTATTTAGGCACTGTGATTTTTATTCATATTTTCAATGTATTGTATCTCATCTACAGTAGAACCAATCTTAAGCGGTCATTCATTTATTGAACACAAGAGTCTTAAAAAGCAGGTGGTTGCTTAATGCAGGGTAAAATGACCTGCATTAAGCTACCACCTGCCTTACAGACCCATAATTAAATCTCTTTTTGGTGACCGCATAATACAGGTTCTACTGTACCTCATTGGACCCTTCAATTTCTACCAAATACAAATAAAACTTGTGCTCTGAATTGTTACTTCTGCAATTCCGGGTAGGTAATTATCTACCAAGAGGTGTCGGCAACTAAGAGAAATGCAGAGACTTGAAGAAATGGGTCAATATATCATAGTATTCTTTTCCATACAGAGACATGGCTACTACTGGATAACATTCAAAACATGTACGACAATCACAAGGAGACCGTGGAATTCTTTTTCGTTTCAATGGTCAAACGATTAGTTCATATTAAGGTAAATATTTTACAGAGCTCCAGATAAGATGCGTAAATTAAAACATTTTCAAGAATAACTGCTTTATTTCTCCACCAAACCCTGTCTTGTGACCACTTTTTAGAATCGTCTCTTCGAGATAATTCTAAAGAGTGGTCACAACATACAGTTTGGTGGCGAAATGACGATTTGAATTCTTGAGAACGCACGATTATCTGTTGCTCTGGCATGTTTCTATGTGTTGTATCATCTGGATCCAACTGTTTGAAAACTTCATTTTGTAAATGACCATTTTGTGCTGAAATGTATGTTGGTAATAATGTTTAGCATCGAAAAGGGCAAAGAAGAAAAAATGTAAACATAATTAATGAAATTTATCTATATATTGATATATAAATATTAGTGCTTGATGAACAATTATACTCATTGAGTATGGAGTGTAAGTTATAACTATATTATATTATTACTTCACTTACTGTTATATCATATCATGCCATATCATATCATATATTACATTATATTATTACTTCATTTACTATTATATTATAGTAAACTATGTTAGGTCGATTATTGGAAAAATAAGTAGGGCTATTCTACTCAAGGGACGTGGGGGCAATTAGTTACAAGTGTTTCATAAGAGTCTTTCTTTAAAACTGTAATACGTTTTACTTTTGCTTTACTATGTAGTTTGTACACTTATTCGCGGGATAATCAAGTTTTGTAAGTTCCATAACCGAAATGATTTTCTACACAGCCGTGTCCTCATTTTGACTTCGACTTACGGATTTTTTTATGAAGTGCTTTTTTCTCAGACACAATAGAAGACGTTGCTATGAAACTTGGCAGACTTGTTCAGGGCATTAAGTGATACTGCATGACAAGGTCCATAACTATGGTTTTGATTGTGTCTAGATCATGTCCCTATTTTACTTTGATTTTGTTTGCTGCCGATATCAGTAGGTTATGAACTTATATGATAATGATGAGGCTACACCAGTGAAAATGGTATAGTATGGTACAGACGCTACACCAGTGAAACTGGTATAGTATTGTACAAATGGCTGAAGTGTGAAGCTACCATAGTGAAAGTGGTATAGTATTGTACAGATGGCTGAAGTCATCATCATCATCATCATCATCATCATCATCATCATCATCATCATTATCATCGTTATTATTATTATTACTGTTATGATAATTATTATTATTATTATTATTATTATTATTATTATTATTATTATTATCATTATTTTGTTATGACCCATTTGCAGGTGAAGTTGCTGGTTACATCGAGAATAGAGTTGAGATCTCATTCTTCGCTGATAACACACATTCACCAATATCCTCTGAAGGCGCTTGATGATGAAGCCAGTTTGAGATTTCTGAGGACAAACTGTAAACCGGTAGGAATTCTGGACACCTAAATACTGGCACGACACTAAATACTTGCACGACACTAAATACTGCACGACACTAAATACTGGCACGACACTAGTATTTAGCACGACACTAAATACTGGCACGACACTAAATACTGGCACGACACTAAATGCTGGCACGACACTAAATACTGGCACGACACTAAATGCTGGCACGACACTTTCATCAGTACTATTAGACACCAGATTGTCCTAGCCTTTTTCACGCGCTCACTGTAGGGTAGGTTGAACAGTCTAATGAAAACGGTGTGTACATGTGTGCAGAATACTTCTGCAGTATTACGCGAGCTTGTCTTAAACTTAGTAGAGTCATTACTATATAAATGAATCCTGTAATTCATGAGTTTGGAAATTTCAAGTATATTATTAAAACCAAAATCTTATTACTACCTAAGAGCCCATGCCTCGTGTGACAGTAATAATTACTATGTTAGTAATGACATTAATGATTATTGTGGTAGAAACGGCGAGGGTAATGATTACTATACCAGTAATTACATGTATTACTAATTAGTAATGACATTATTCATTATTGTGGTAGTAGTATAGCGGTGATGTTAATGATTGCTATGGTTGTAATTGTGGTAATGCTCATTGTGTTTGAAAATATGGTAGAAATGTTAGTAATTATTAATATGGTAGAAATGAAAATAATGGTTATAATGGTAGTAACGATGAGGGTTATGATTACTATGGTAGGAACTGCATTAATGATTACTATGGTAGTAATTGTATTAATTATTACTATGCTAGTAACTGCATTAATTATTACAATGCTAGTAATTGTAGTAGAGAGCATTATATATGTAAATATTACTATGGTAGTAATGGTAGAAATGATCACTATGGTAGCAATGGCAGTCATTATTACTATGGCAGTCATGATCACTATGGTAGCAAAGACAGTAATTATTACTTTAGTAGTAATGGTAGAAATGGTCCCTATAGAAGTAATAGCAGAACTGATGTTTTATTTCTATGGCAGTCATGATTGCTATAGTAAAAATGGTAATAATGATTACTATGTCAGTAATGATTGTTATGGTATTAATGATTACAATGGCTGTAATGATTGTTATGGTATTAATGATTACAATGGCAGTAATGATTGTTATGGTATTTGGTAGTAATAATTGTTATGGTATGAATGATTACTGTGGTAGTAATGATTGTTATGGTAGGAATGATTACTGTGGTAGTAATGATTGTTATGGTAGGAATGATTACTGTGGTAGTAATGATTGTTATGGTAGGAATGATTACTGTGGTAGTAATGATTGTTATGGTATGAATGATTTACTTCGGTAGTAATGGTAGGAAATATTACTGAGGTGATAGCAGTAATTATTATTATGGAGTTGGCAGTAATACTTACTACGGAATACAGAAGCAATGGTAGTAATGGTTATTATTCTAGAAGTAATGATAGTAATGATTTCTATGGTAGTAATGATAGTAATAATTATTATGAAATTGATACCAGTAATGATTACTGCCGAATATGTAATAGTATAAAAATAACTATTAATGGCAGTCATGATTACCATGGTATTAACGACAGTCATGATTGCTATGGAGTAATGGCAGCAATTTTAACTATGATTACAAGTACAGGAATAATTACATTGACAGTAATGATTGCTATGCCAGTTATGATTACTATGACAATAATGCCAGTAATACTATGTTAAAGGCATTAATGATTAGCGTGGTAGTAACGGTGAGGGTAATGATTACAATGGATAATGATAGTAATGACATTAATTACTACTATGGAAGTTATTGTAGAAATGATTACTAAGGTAGTAATTGTAATTCTAGGGGGTCCTTATGATCAGGGTCTGCAATGTTTCCCATTGATAACCCTCCAGCAAGTTTAAGCATTGCATACTGAGTAGACTCTAAATTAAAAACTGATGGGGCTATTCCAATCCGATAATTCAGAGTACAAAGGTTTGATACTGGCCTAAGTTTACTTTGTTTATCCAGGAGTTAACACTTGACACTGCTCAGATGATTCGGTTTTTACAGGCTGACCTGCATGCCGATGGGTACAGACGAGTCATGGGATGTTGCGGTAATATACCACTTGCTATGCTGATACTGTCAAACACAATTAGCCAAAGAGCCTGTAAGGGCTACACGGATCTCAATCCCAGTAGTATCATCAAAGGTCAATGTCATATGAATGAATGTATAGAATATGCATTTGAAAAACTTGACAAATACATTCAAATATGCTTAGTGCAACTGATTGTGTTTGATAAGGCAAAGTTCACCGTCTCCATGGCAGGGGAAGTGCTGGATGTCACACAAGAAGAGACAGTATGGATACTGATCCACCTGTGTCATGGCGACATGGTTCAGAAACAAGAGTATGATGAAAAGGAACAGACACGTGCTAATGACAAAACAAGTATGAACTCTGCTTTAGAAGCGGGATATACCTATTTCTTTCATGAAATTATTTTGAAGTTTTTGCTCGATAAGCAAGGAGCTATTTTGTCAACTGATTCCTTGCATGCTTGCCATGTACGATACACAAGTTGGGTGTTCAAAAGACTAAAGGTATGTTATGCGGACTACTTCAACAATAGTTTACAATGCGTTCACTTTATTCAAGAAAATGCCCACCTGCTTAGAACGTTCTTCAAGACGCTTGACCCAATTATCATCGACCCCTTGTCAGTGATAGAATGTGCCCATATGCGCATGGCTTCTTCCCTCATAATGACGTCAGATGTTGAGAAAAAACAGTACATTTCTAGCAATCTGTCTAAATCGGCAAAAACTAGCGAATTCAGACTATTCCAGCAGATTGAGGACGCTGCTTTTGACATTGATGAAGGAGTTTGGAATAAAGCTGAAGGAAAATTAATTGATTCAGAAAACAATATAGCTTTAATAAGTAACGACAGCAGATCTTTTAGACTTTTGAGATCACACTTATTATATCATAAGGGGAGATTGTTAAGGAAGCAGAAACGATTAGATGCAGCTGAAGAAGTACTACAATCTGCTTTAGCTGTGCTTGGGCTTGATAACATACGAGATAACTATGTCGTGTCAAAGACGGCTGTTATACAGAATGCGATTGGAAACGTTGCATATGACCGTGGTATGAGAACACGTGATCCAAAATATTTGGACACTTCGCTTTATTACCACAAGAAAGCCCTTGAAACATTGGGAACGATTGTCGGAGATCAGGTCCACAAGGAAATTGCCATGTACAAGTTCAACATAGGTACCATTTCGTTCGCCAAGGCTAAACTCCTAGAAAAGGGAAGGTCAGAAAGTGATAACAACACAAAGAAGGACTGTTTAAAAATGTGTTTGAGTTGGTTTGACGAAAGCATTAGTGGCATTATGAAACTAGGCATGCATAATTATGATGATTTCGCAGAGAAGTTACAAATTCGCTCTAACGTACGTTTGTATGCAAAAGACTTCGATGGCGCATTGAGTGATGCACAAGAATCTAGCACAATACGGCAGAAAACTTTGGAAGAAAAACACCCAAAGAGATTACTCTCAAGCTATCACATCGGTAAAATCTATCTAAAACAAAGAAGTCAAGATCACATTGGCGAAAAAGGTGAGTTATTTCAACTGATTTGGTAAGACGTTGATACATTTCGGTGTACAGCTATACACATACATTGTCAAGATTGTCATTTTCCCATTCTCTCAACCGATTCGTTTTTTCCCCTTTCCCTGTCCTATGTTTATATGAGCGGAACATTTAAGAAACTAAAGAAACAGATCTATCAAATTCCATTAGCAAACAGAGCAGACCCTGATCAGACGGCTCTAAGGTTAAACATCATATATCTCAATAAAGTTTTGAGAAAATATTGACCGAACGCCAAACTATGCACTATTTGTTACTCGGGGTTTAATCCGGTGTAATGAGGAAAAGTGACCCCCGTAGTAGATCAACCGGGGGTCGATTTATTATATAGTACTATGACCCCCGGTTATAGTACTATGACCGGGGGAGTCGTAGTACTATGTCCTCTTTGCATATAAAAAGTTGGCCACTTATATTAAAAGCTGAGCCCATAGTAGATCGACCGGATCAAGTTATTATATAGTACTATGACCGAGTGAGTCATAGTACAATGAACCCCTTACGTATGAGAAACTGACCTCACATACGAGATAACAAAGCGACCATAAAAAATGTGCATAAAAGTGAAGTAAATTCCTTCTTAGTTATCATTATAAATGTCTCTATCAAATGTATATGGGGCATATTGTTTTTGCCAGAGTTGCCCTTCCGTCTGTCTATATATCACAAATTTTGCGACATGCGTAACTCAAAAACTATTAAGATCAAAATCTTGAAACTTCACAGGAATATTGCCCAGCATGAGTTGTTGTGCACCTCCATATTTTCTGTTCCCCCCCTGGTAGTTTTCGAGTTATTGTCCCTGAATAGTTTGAATTTGCCATAATTAATGACGAATTTTGCGACATGCATAACTCAGAAACCGTTTAGGCTAGATTCTTTAAACTTTACAGGAATGTTGCCCAGTATGAGTTGCTTTGCACATTCATATTTTCAGTTCCTTCTTCTTGATAGTTTGGGAGTTATTGGCCCTGTCAAGTTGGACTTTGTCATAGTTATTACGAACTTTGAGCCACACATATCTCCGAATTTAATATGGTCAGTATCAAGAAACTTCACAGGAATATTACATAGCATGAGCTGTTGTGCATCTTTATATTTTCAGTTCCTTCCCCGGATAAATTTGGAGTTATTGCCCCTGAATAGTTTGAATTTTACATTAATAATAAACTTTGCAGCACTCATAACTTTTAAACTAATTTGGCGAGAGTCTTGAAAATTCACAGGCATGTTTCCCAGCGTGAGTTTTTGCACCTTTATGTTTTAAGTTCCCTGTCCTTGATTATTTTGGAGTTGTTGTCCCTGACAAATTGGAATGTGTTATAGTTTATTACGAACTTTGAGCCACACATAACTCAAAATATAATAGGGCTAGTCTTGAAACTTCACAGAAATGTTTCTCAGCATGAATTGTTGTGAACCTTTGTGTTTCAGTTCCCTCTCCCTTGTTATTTTGAAGCTATTGCCCTTGATTAGTTAAAATATGCGTTAAAATAGTTAAAAATCTGATGATTTGTACCTTGTTCAATTGTGTCAATTCAATATTTTGTTTGCGCCAGTAGTTACATAAATGAAAACTTCCTTTGAAAACGTGAAGGAACATAAATTATTTATAGATGGATAGATAATTAATGACATTGAAAATTGCTTTAACGTCGTGTGCCCACCGGAGCGGGGATATGTGGGTGGGTGGGGGCGTCTGGTTATATGAAATGACGAGCAAAATATGCATTATGTTCCATTTAAAAAAAATCCCAAGTAGAGAAAATCGATGGGGTTCGGACTGCCCATCCCATCCTCTCCCCGCTGGATCCACGCTTAGAGACTTTACAATACGAGAAAAAGTGACCTCCTACGAAAAACAGACTGAGTCAAAATATCATAAGGTGGGTTTATTATATTATGGCAAGGGAGTCACTATATTTAATAGTAAAATGGCTTGGAGGTCATAGTCTCTTATTATATATATCGATCCCCAGTTGGATGTATTTTATCAAGGGAGTCACTATATTTTATAGTAAAATGACCTGGTGTCATAGTACAATATGATATATCGACCCCCGTGGTGGATGTATATTGGCAAGGGAGTTACTATATCTTATAGTAAAATGGCATGGGGGTCATAGTACTATATAATATATAGAACCCCCTGGTGGATGTATTTTGGCAAGGGAGTCACTATATTTTATAGTAAAATGACTGGAGGTCGTAGTAATATAAAATATATAGACCCCTCGGTCGACCTACTACGATAAAAAGAGTGGGTCACACTATTATAAGGGGGGCATTATATCACGGCAAGGGGGTCAGTATATTTTATAGTAAATATCCTGGGTCATAGAACTTTATAATATATATCGACCCTCACCTTGGTGGATGTATTTTACCAAGGGAGTCACTATATTTTATAGTAAAATGGCCTGGGTCATAGAACTACATGATATATCGACCCCCGTGGTGGATGTATTTTGGCATGGGAGTCACTATAATTTATAGTAAAATGTCATGGGGTCATAGTACTACATGATATATCGACCCCTTGTGACTGTATTTTGGTAAGGGAGTCACTTTAATTTATAGTAAAATGACCGGAGGTCATAGTAATATAAAATATATAGACCCCTTGGTCGAAATACTACGATAAAAAGAGTGGGTCACATTATTATAAGGAGGAGGACATTATATTATGGCAAGAGAGTCACTAATTTTATAGTAAAATGGCCTGGAGTCATAGTACTTAATAATAAATATTGACTCCCCCTGGTGGATGTATTTTATCAAGGGAGACACTATAATTTATAGTAAAATGGCCTGGGGTCATAGTACTATATAATATATCGACCCCCCGTGGTGGATGTATTTTGACAAGAGAGTCACTGTATTTATAGTAAAATGGCATGGGGTCATAGTACTATATAATATATCGAACCCCCCCCCCCCCCACTGGTGGATTGTTTTGGCAAGGGAGTCACTATATTTTATAGTAAAATGACCGGAGGTCATAGTAATATGATATATAGACCCATCGGTCGACCTACTACGAGTAGGTTACATTATTACAGGGGGGGGGGGGGGGGGGGTGGCATTATATTATGGCAAGGGAGTCACTCTAATAGTAAAATGGTCTGGGATATACCGACCCCTGTGGTGGATGTATTTTGGCCAGGGAGTCACTATATTTTATAGTAAACTGGCATGGGGGCCTACTACTATATAATATATCGACCCCCGGTGGGTGTATTTTGGCAAGGGAGTCACTATATTTTATAGTAAATTGACCGAGGGTCATAGTACTATAAAATATATAGACCCCTCGGTCGACCTACTACGATAAAAAGAGTGGGTCACAATATTATAAGGGGGTCGTTATATTATGGCAAGGGAGCCACTATATTTTATAGTAACATTACCGGGGGTCATAGTACTATATAATATATCGACCCATCCGGTCGATCTACTACGGGGGTCACTTTTCCTTATTACACCGGCTCCAAGCTGTTTGGCGGGTGAGTAAATTTGCAGTTAAAACTACTTGTTTAAACATCATCATGCTTGGTACCAGACCAAAGGTTAAGCAGAGAAGAATTAAGTGTAAGTGACATTGCAGGTTTTGTGTTGAGTTCTACAGAAGATTGTGTACAGTAGAACCGGTCTTAAGTGGACATCAAAATGGAGTCCAATTATGAGTCTGTAAGGTAGATGGTAGCTTAATGCAGGTCAAAAATAATACATGACGCTCCTATAAGAGCTTTCTGTATTACTTATGCCTTGCATTAAGCAACCAGCTGCTTTTCAAGACACCAATATTCAAAACAAATGAATGTCCGCTTAAGACAGGTTGTACTGTATTACCCATGGTTGAACAGAAAGTGATTTTATTACACGTGTTTAAAAGTATACTTATACATCTCAAATGCAAAATCACCACATACATGTATATATATGCATACATTAGGCATCAAAGACAGATAGCTTAATACAGGAAGAAAAAATGCAGAAAGCTCGCACATGAATTCTTCATTACCTTCGCTCTACATTAAGCACATACCTGCTTTTAAAATCAACCATTGTTGTTTGTTAGACGAAGATCAGGCGACTCATATAGGAGATGTCTGACCAGGGTCTGCTCTGTTTTGCTCGTGGAATTATATAGATCTTAGAAAAGCAGTTCCCAGTTTAGTAAACATGTTTATGACGAATTTCGTTGCAATGGATACACAAACGTACATGACATTTTAATTTTGTTCGATCTTTATCTTTTTCAGAAGCGAGCGAGCTGCTTCGTAAAGCCAAGGGCTTTTTTGACAAGGTTTCCCTGTCCATTCAAGATGGTGATCTCACTAAACAGAGTGAGGGAATCGAATTTTTCCTAGAAGACTACAGACGACTGGCTAGAGCAACGGGAGCGCGAACATACATAGCCTGTGTCGAGAAGTTATGTTTGGTAGGTCACATTAATTTTGACATATAGAGTAAATCTTTTTCACAAAATATGAAGACGATTGTAATTTTCAAAAGAACTCTTTCTTTCACTTGTTTTCACCCCAGAGCTAGAACACTGTACAGGTTAATTCATTCACTGCCGGAAAGAAACTGGCAGGACTTGCTGCAATGGGCGAATCTTGGATTACTTTTGTAAACAGTTTGGATCCAAATGAGACATGGAGACAACTGGTGTCTCAACTGGATCCAGACTGTTTGACACACCACTTACATATTAGAGTAGAGAAGTGTATATGCTTTGGCAAACACTTTCGATCCTAATCAGACTTTTTGAATATTACCGATATTTGAATACTGTTAAATACTTAGAAAACTTTTTAAGAAACTGAAAATAGCGGAAATAATCAGACATGTTCAGCGAAGCTCCCATTGACTCCGAATCGATTTCCAGTCGATGCTTAGAATATTACACCTGCGTTCACAACAAAAGCTGACAACATCTCGATCGAAAGTTGAACAGCGCGAAACAGAATATCTTCTATATACTAGTTTACCTTCATGTACATCAAAAGTACTACACCCAGTGTACATACAGTAGAACCTGTCTTAAGCGACCTTATATTTAATGGACACATGAATCTTACAAAACAGGTGGTTGCTTAATACAGGGCAAAAGTAATGTTTTCTGCATTACTTTAGCTACCGCCTGCCTTAAGAGCCCACACTTAGATTAGACCTCTCTTTGATGGTCTCTTAAGACAGATTCTACTGTAATTGATGTTTATGACAGGTTCCGGTCAGTCTGCTTGTTTTCACAGTAATCAAATTGTCTCTGTTTTTCGCTACACAACTTTTCTCTTAACATACAGCTAGATCTAGTTGTAATCACAAAAAGTAGTTTCATGTCACACAGCTTCAGATTCTGAAGGCATTTTGGTACGCAAACTTTGTAAACATGTTAGCAGAATACACCGTTAACTTTCCCCATATAGACGACATTGGAAACATTTCCCAACAGAGTAGATCCTGATCAGACAGTTCATGTAGGAACAGTCCGGTCAGGCCTTGTTCTGTTTTTACGGAATATAACAGATATGATTCCATAGTGTCTGCCATGGCCAAACACACTGTGCTATTTTGAAAATCATTTAATTAATAACCATTATAAATGTCAGTGCATCTTACATAAATATTCATGAAGTAAGGCGTGAATTTAGCAGCTCGGTCAGGTACAACTACGAATAAACCCTTCATATAGCCTAATACGTCTTACAGAGGGCAATCGCCGGTGAAAAGGCAACCTCGTCTACCGACACAAGTAGCTCGTCCGATGAGGAGGAACCGGACTCTCCGTCGGATATCTCCGATGAAGACAGGTCCCGCTTAGACAGTGGTGTTCAAATGGACCTCTCAAGTGCAGAGGTGAGAGAATCAGAGACAGCTGATGGAGACCCAGGAGAGAGGGAGAATGTATTGACGTCATTTAAAATGATGTCATCGAATGACGTGTGTATGTCGGATGACGTGTGTATGTCGGATGATGATATAGATGCAGACCAAGTAACTGAACGATCGACAGTACAGAAGCGGAAAAGAGATTCTGATTCGGACTAAATACAGAAATTTATTCAAGTATTCCAGGTGAGATAGTTTCAAGATTTCTCCACCAAACCCTATCATGATGGTACTTATGCGAGTTCCCTTATAAATAACACCAGGACAGGGTTAGGTGGAGAAATCAGTACGCCTCTTGTTTACAACGCATAAACGTTATTTCAGCTTTCAGAGTCCATGCTTATAAAACTTTTCTTGAGTCTGAGTTCGTTCTCAAGTTTTTGATTGGTCAGATTTGAGCCTTTGGCTCAAATCTGACCAATCAAAAGCTTGAGAACTCAAAACTCAAATCTGACCAATAAAAAGCTTGAGAACGAAACTCAGACTCAACTAAAAGCTTTATAAGCATGGACCCACGTCCCAAGGTTATAAATATTTTGCTTGAGTCTGAGATCATTCTCTAGCATCTGACCAATCAGATAATTGAACATGATCTCAGACTCAGACTCAGTTTTATAACCCTGAACCCATGAACAGTTATCATGTGTCACTCTGATTAGCGAGTGGTTTAATGAACCTTTTCTATACACTTGGAGGGACAATAATTGATTTCACAGTGTCTCATCAGGATACAAACCGTTGGACACTTTGATTGTAGCTTTTGAAGAGAAACAAAAATCCATCCGCCAAAGGCAGCTTCGTGTACATTTATTTTTTCTAGCATCAGAAGATTCAGCTCCATGTGCTATGAACAGTTTAAAACACTGTCATTTGTCAGCGTCACTGTTAAACAAGTGAGGAGCGTATAGTTTTAGGTGTAGTAAAGTAGCCTCTTGTTATCTGAAAGAGACACACATGCACGCATTACATATTAACCAGATATGAAAATAAGAGAATTTAGGAAATCTAAGTAAATCATTTTTTATATTTTCCCGTTAAACCCTATAATCTCGCAGCTAGTTACTAACCCAACCCTTTCCCTCATATACACATGTTTTCACGCATCTGCAAATAGAGTAGACCCATATCAGACGGTCCTTTAGGAGCCGTCTGATCAGCGTCTGCTCTGTTTGTTAATGAAATTTGATAGATAAGTTTCTATACTTTCTAATGGCTACAGTGTTCCACCTTCCATATTTCATTATAACTAATGTGTCGATGAATATTCAGTAGGTATTGAAATACATGTATGTAATAAACATAGATCAGGGAAAGGATTTAGATCGCCTCTGCGAATCGACTTGAACGAGTGGCAATAAGCTAGGGTTTGGCTGAGAAATACGAGAGTTTGTTACATCAACACGCATCTTAACTACACGACTTGAATGAGTAGCAGTAAGCTAGGGGTTGGCTGAGAAATACGAGAGTTTGTTACATCAACAGAACAGAACATAATTTTATTCAGATTTGTACATAGTACATCATCTTAGTCACATATAAATATTCACAAACATATAACATCACGTGACAATACGAGGATGAATACATCAGTTAAGTTTCGTTGAAAGAATGTCTTAATCTTAGAGCATCTCTTATATATATAACTAAATTATACAAAACATGCTTATTTGTTGATTTCATTAATTCAATAAATTTAAACATTGAAGGTCTTTGAATAAAGTATTTATTTAGATAGTTCACTCTCAAGTCAACAAAACGAGGACAGACGCATATGAAATGGAATTCATCTTCTATATCCCCAGAATTGCAGAATAAACAGATTCGCTCATTACGAATCAATCTATTCTGTGCAAATCTGCCAGTTTGTATTCTAAGAGAATGAGAAGACAACCTAATTCTAGAAAAACTACATCTTAGTGAATAAGGTAAAATATCCAAATAACCTTCATAATCAATACTACTTTTCAAAAATCTGTAAGTGTTTAAAACAGGACTATTATTAACTGAAACATGCCACTGCTGTATAAAATTATCAATGACTCTTTGTTTAAAAACATAAGGAAATTTCTTGATATTCAATTGATCTGCATTATAAAAAGCAAATCCAAAACCGTAATTGTTCAATAGATTTTTAACACTCGCAACCCAATTTTTTTGACCCGCTTCACAGTCAATAAGTCCTTGTTGATACAAAGATTTAATTATAATATTATCATTATTATTAGCTAATTTTAACCAATACTTAATAATACTAACATAGCGAGATACATATAAAGGATAACGACCAAGTTCACCGTATACAGCATTTGAACTCGTGTTTAACCTTACACCGAGTAATCTCTTACAGAATTTCAAATGAATTCTCTCTATTTGCTTTGATTTTCCGAAACCCCATATCTCCGAACTATATCCTAAAATAGAGCCAACGAAGGAATCAAACAACTGACACAGAATTTTGGGCTTTAGCTTAACTTTCTTGCAATTATATAATAAAACATTTAGTGCTTTTAAAGATTTTCCAATTAAATGTTCTTGATTTTTGGAAAAGTTACCAGTGTAATTAAATACAGTACCCAAGTAATTAAAATCATCAACCAAATCAATTAATTTACCATTGTTAGTCCAGGTTTCATTTCTTCGTGGTTTACCCCTTTTTCTGAACACCATAATTTTAGTTTTCTCTGTATTTACTTCCAAGCCCCGAGTAGTACAATAAGTGTATAATACATCTAGATACCTTTGTAATTCTTCAACACTATTAGCTAAAATTGCCATATCATCCGCAAACAACAATAAAATCAATACTATATCGTCAATCAATAAACCTGAGTTAATGTCATCTTGTAGAAACAACTCTAAGTCATCCATGAATAAAGAAACTAAGACAGGAGATATTACCTCCCCTTGTCTTAATCCAACTGCATATTCAAAATAATCAGAATAACTATTACAGTGTTTCACGCACGACTTAACATTTTTGTACATGTCCCTGAGAATACACAGTAATTTCCCTTGAATACCTGTCTTGTAAAGTTTATACCAAAGTGCATTCATATTAATGCTATCAAAACATTTCTTTAGGTCTACAAAACACACATACAATCTTTTATTTTCATTTAGATATTTCTGTACAATAGAAGTAAGTATAAACATCGCATCAACAGTTGAATGTCCCTTTTTAAAGCCAAACTGAGCGTCGGAGATTTTATTGTTCTCTACACAAAAGGATTCAATTCTATTGTTCAGTATAGAGGTAAATAATTTTGACATACAGCTGACTAAAGTAATGCCTCTATAATTATTTGCAGAACTCTTACTACCTTTCTTATGGACAGGTATGATTACACCTTCCATCCAGCTTTCCGGAAAAAACCTGAATTAAGGATAGCATTAAAAATATCACATAAATGCGATACTAATATGTCGACACTTTCAACAAAGTATTCATTTAGAAGAAAATCACGACCAGGGGCTTTGCCAGCCTTAAGTTTCCTAACAGCTTTTAAAATTTCGGCACAACTAATTGGCGCGTCAAGTTCATCAAAGCAGCAAGACTTATCATTAAAATCATGAGTATCACAAAATGCTTCAGCTTCATCATTTTTACATTGATAAATATCATCGCCTAAAGTAGAGAAGTATTTATAAAACTCATCTATAGATATTGAGCTTTCCTGCTGATTATCATTACTCTTAAAATACTTCCAAAATTCTTTAGGTTTGCTTTTTCGTAAATTCTCAATTTCAGTTAGTTTTTTATTTTCGAAATCTCGCTTCTTTTTACGGCAAATGTCTTTATACTTCTTTTTACTTTCGCACAATACTTCTCTATTTATTTGCGATTTTCAAATGTTGAAGACACGAATAGCTTCTAGATATACAGTTTTAAAGTGCATGCATTCATTATCAAACCAATCCGCACCTGCAACAATCGACGTATCTGAAAATGAATACTTTTTACCTTGTTTTATGTGTTTAACAAATAATGGATCCGCAACTTCACGTATAGTGCTTGTAAATTTATTAATTAAACTATTTATAGATAAACGGTCACATGCTTCAAAGTTACTAGTTAAATTATTTAGAAATGGCAATTTCCCTATCAAATTAGATCAACACGCATCTTAACTACACGACTTGAATGAGTAGCAGTAAGATAGGGGTTGGCTGAGAAATAAGAGAGTTTGTTACATCAACGCGCATCTTAACTACACGACTTGAATGAGTAGCAGTAAGATAGGGGTTGGCTGAGAAATAAGAGAGTTTGGTACACCGGTAGGTGTCTTAACTACAGCCCGTACTATATCAGTACAGTAGAACCTGTTTTAACCCTGGAGCCGATGTCTGTCTTTAACCCTTTCCCGCATGTAAAATCCTTTTCACGCCTTTGCAAACAGAGAAGACACAAATCAGAGGTTCCTGTAGGAGTCGTCTGATCAGAGTCTTCTATGTTTGTTGATGATATTATATAGATCTGATCCTATAGTTTTTGGCTAAGCCAACAATCCCATTTTGTTTTTTTACTCTATAAAAATTAAGTTAATGAATATCCATCAAGTGACCAATTTATTCAAATATATTCATTAGGGAATGGGTTAACGATATGCATCATGTGTTTTTCTTTTCTGTCAACACCGAGACCAGAGTTGTATTCCGTTCAACATCATGACAGTCTGTGTTTATATGCCGTTATGAAATTTCCGCTTATTGATATTCATGGTGTCATTATTTCTTACATTTATGTTATTCCGCCCCGTAGATCTATACAACATTTTGTCCATTTCATTGATAAACAAGTTCAGAATGAGGTGTGTCAAAGCAGCTGTGTTAGCATAAAGGGCGTGACATGATGCCCCGTAAATGTATTCAATATTCATTTTATTGATAAATGTGCCCATACGAGACGCATTAACCCTTTATTCCAGGGATATTCATGTGAGAAATGATTATCAGCTTAATCAGTGATCTGGGGTCTACTCTGTTTGCAAAGGCGTTAAAAGTCGTATCTATGGAATGAAGGGTTAAAGCAGATGTGTAGCCTCAGATGGACTTGGCCTTGTAGATTCCACATACAACAGCAGATGTGTAGCCTCAGATAGACTTGACCTTGTAGATTCTACATACAACAGCAGATGTGTAGCCTCAGATAGACTTGGCCTTGTAGATTCCACATACAACAGCAGATGTGTAGCCTCAGATGGACTTGACCTTGTAGATTCCACATACAACAGCAGATGTGTAGCCTCAGGTGGACTTGGCCTTGTAGATTCCACATACAGTAGAATCTATCTAAAGAGGCCAGCTCATGAATTAACGTGTCATTAACGTCAGCTCGCTGTTAAAATCAGACAGAAAAGTCTGCATGAAGCTGCCTAATATCTTACCCCTTTCGCTGCCAATGTCGCATCCGTGATTACCTATGCAAACAGTTTGGATCCAGATGAGACACCGAGTAACTCGGCGTCTCATCAGGATGCAATCTGTTTGTTACTGTGGATATGTTTTTGAAACAAAAATGAAGAAAATTAAAAAAGAAAAAGAAAAGTGTAGCAAACAAAAAAGTCGTCTGCTGCAGACGACAAAATCAGCAGACGACAGAATTTGGAGACAAAATTCTGCATGAAGCTGCCAAATATCTTCTCTCTTTCGCTGCCAATGTCGCATCCGTGATTACCTATGCAAACAGTTTGGATCCAGATGAGATGCAGAGTAACTCGGGATTCAAATTGTTTGTTACTGTGACAAAAATGAAGAACATTTTTTAAAAAATTGAAAAGTGTAGCAGACGACAAAGTCAGCAGACGACAAAGTCAGCAGACGACAGAATTTGGCGACAAAAGTCTGCATGAAGCTGCTACATGTATGTATCTGAATTCTTTCGCTGCACATGTCGCATCCGTGATTACCTATGCAAACAGTTTAACTCGGCGGCTTATCAGGATCCAAACTGTTTGTTACTGTGACTATTTAATGAAACAAAAATGTAGAAAAATAAAAATAAAAATTTGTAGCAGACGACAAAGTTTGCAGACAACAAAAGTTGGCAGCGAACGAGCTAAAGAGCCAGGCTTAGATTTGTTTGAGTGGTCGTTGTAGAGGCTGTACCTTGCTTTGTGTTCATTGGTGCTCTCAGTGTTATGGTTTAGTACGTTTCCTATTATGGTATGAGCATCGGTAGCTTTATAATAAATGTAAACTTGGACAATCATAATGGACCAAGCTGAACACACACCCCGCCCGAAATATTCCTCATTTGTGTGTGTTCGTTGAAGAAAGGTTTTGCAGTAATTCACCATGCTTGAAAACAAATCACGATCTGTCTCGACTAGTTGAATGAATTTTGTAAACCCTTTACTCCATAAATACGCCTTTCTATGCCTTTGCAAACAGAGTAAACCATGATGGGACGGCTCCTATGGAAGCCATCTGACCAGAGTCTGTTCTGTTTGCTTATGGACTCGTACATATCTGATTTTACAGTTTCTGCAATGGTCCAAATTTCATATGCTAATGTGATTTTATAAAACATATCTATATATTTGGTATTAATGATGCCATTATCTCTTACATGAATATTCATGAAGTAAAGGGTTAATTTGTTTACACTTTACACAACAGAAACACATTTGACGCCTTTGTAGACGTTCCTGCAAACCTAGTATGTACATGTATACCCAGATCAGCCGGCTCCTGTAAGTGCCGTCTAATTAACCTCTGCTCTGTTTGCCAATCACATTTTTCAGCTTATTAATATTCATATAGATATACATGTAGTCACTATATTTTACATGAATATTCATCAGGTAAAGGGTTAATGGTTATTTACAGATTAAAGGTTGTAGCGTAATGTGATTTGAAAATATTAAAAGGTTGATTAATTATAAGGATGACATTTGTATGTTTGCATAATTTATATTTCATATGGATCTCAATAAACACATGTATAAGAAGAGATTTAACATTTAAGTTATTTGTTCTCCCAATTGTCGTTATCCCAGTGTCTGAAAATAGGAACAACCAGTATTTCAAACCTTTGAAATATGGTAGATATTGATCTATAATTTATTTATTTCATTAAATAAATGAATAAATATTAATAGAATAAATAAATCGCTCTGTGCACGTGTTTTTGTCTATCCCAGAATTCCAAAGTCTCGAAACGATACATCTATATACTTCTAGGAAGTACTATAACTTTAGCAGATTTGCAAACGTTTTTAAACGTGTTTGAAACGCCGTTTTCCAAACTTCATCACAAATCATGAAATATGCTATAAATATTTCTATATCCATGTGGAGAGACATTGCTAATGCTTTAAATTATTGGAATTGTTATATACTATATAGAGATGTTAATACATTTTGCACTCACGTGATATTTGACCTACTTTCTGACCTCAGAGAGGTTTGCTGGTGGCACGGACAAGAATCTAAAAAAGTTGTATATGGCAACACAGTTATTGTATTCAAAGAATTCCGTTAAAATGCCATGGACTTATAAAAATAAGTGCATTTTGTACTCTCGGAGTCCTAACTAGACGAAGCTGAGACAAACTGTGACTCTTTGATACTTTCTAGGACTCTGTGAGTCGATTTGAAACGAGCTACTTGACCATTTCAAAATTTTAAACATTGACTGCTTGTACTTTTTACTACTTTCGCTAAAACTAAAAGAGCAAAACACACCATCGCCAGCATTACCTTTATCATCATAATTATTATCATCACCAGTATCAGCAGCACCACAATCACAGTAACCATCATTATCATCAGATGATAATGATGATTGTGGTGCAGCTGATACTGGTGATGATACTGGTGGTGATAATGATGGTGATGATGATTGTGGTGCCGCTGATATTGCTGATGATAATGACGGTGATGATGATTGTAGTGCTGCTGATACTGGTGGTGATAATGATGGTGATGATGATTGTGGTGCTGAAGATGATAATGATGGTGATGATGATTGTGGTGCCGCTGATATTGCTGATGATAATGATGGTGATGATTGTAGTGCTGCTGATACTGGTGATGATAATGATGGTGATGATGATTGTGGTGATGATGATGATAATGATGGTAATTGTAGGGCTGCTGATACTGATATAGATGACTCGAACTCCGGTTATCTCGAGTTAATTTTGATGGTCCCTTAATGTGCAAGATATCGAGTTTCCATTTAATTTGAACCAATAAACCAATATATTGCAAAGAGAACTTCTACCCGTGCAAACGAACGCAGATTACAAATGTACATAAACGAGGTACTACAATATGTGTAGCGACAAAAGCCACGCACAAACGCCAGGTTTAATTATGTCCGCATAAATAAGATGGTCATCAATAGAAGACTGGTTAACTGACCTAAAATGAAGCCATTTTATTGGTGTAAAGCGAAGTGTCGTTTATTAAAATTGCCATCTGCTTCAGCTCTTAAATACAAATATAATATTATCCGTATGACGGAAATACAATGTTAGTATCCGACAGTTTGAATCAATATGAGACACACATACGAGGGGATATCAAAAAGTTTTGAGCCTCGGGCATTTTTTTCATTCAGATTTATTAATGCTTTCACGCCTGATGTGCATCAATGTGTTAACTATTGAGTACATAACGGATTATCTTGATTATTGTAATCATTTAGTCACAGCACTTCGGTAAAGAGGCATACCCCTAGTAAGTTGGTCAAAACTGGACAAAACGTAGTACAGAGCGGTGATCAAGTTTTTAGTCCTGGAGGGTCAGTCAGCAAAACAGGCTAAAGAGCGATTGATGGCTGTTTATGGAGCGTCTTCTCCTTCTTCTGCAATTATCAAACCCTGGGTGAAGGAATTCTAACGTGACAGAGAGCGGGTTTAGACGATGACCTCCGGTCAGGATTGCCGACCACCAATACCCGCCCTGAAAACACCGAGCTATTCATCGGACCTAGCCGAATGGGGATTATTATGCCGACTTACTGAAGCAGGTGCGCCAATCCATCAAGGAAAAACGCCTAGGGAAATCCATCGCGGGATCCTGCTCCATCAGGACAGGACCCCAGTTCACAGTAGCCGAGTTGCGATGGAAGCCGTGCGCGAGTGTGACTATGTACTTCTTCCTCACCACCCTACTCACCAGACCTAGCCCCAGCGACTTCCCCCTCTTTCCTAGGCTGAAAAAAATTACTTCGGGTCGGAGATTTGATGATGACGATGAGCTGATGACTGCTGTGGAGGGGTGAACAGGGGGCCAATATAATGACTTCTACCGTTCAGGTATCATTGATCGGAAAACTAGGTTGAACAAGTGCATGGAGTTGGAAGAGGACTATGTCGAAAAATAAAGCAGTAAACTTCCAAAAATCCAACTCTTAATATGTGAGGCTCAAAACTTTTTGATATCCCCTCGTAGTGATCTAGGACTCGCATAGTGATTTGGGATACACATAGTGATCTGGGATACACACAGTGATCTGGGACACACATAACGATCTGGGGTACACACAGTAATCTGGGACACTCATAGTGACCTGGTTCATCATCTAGATTTAAGCTTTGTGCATTTTCACCACAGAATCTTAAATACTGTTTTGGTCATTATCCCGCTCTTCGCGACCTAACGCGTATAAGCAAACAGCTGGGTCCAGATTAGATGCTGAATATCTCGGCGTCTCATCAGGATCCAGGATGTTTGACAGTTGCTCAATAGTTTCTCAAAAGTTTGATCGAATTGGACGTAGTTAGCCGAATTGGAAATAGTCGAACTTACACCAGATCGAAATTGAGCGGACATTAATTCCTTCACAGTGGGGTAAGACTTGAAAACTCTCTCAACCTACCGTGACATGATCGGCTGCAGGACACTTGTCATCTGCTTAAATATTTGTACGTTCAGGTTTTACAATCTGAGTAACTGTCGTCTGTAAATAATATCGTCTGTTTCAATTCTTAAAATATCTTTAAAAAATGAGACAGGGTGTCAAATAGTTTGGACCCTGATAAGATATTGAGTTACTAAGACATTGAGTTACTAAGACACTGAGTTACTAAGACACTGAGTTACTAAGACATTGAGTTACTAAGACATTGAGTTACTAAGACACTGAGTTACTAAGACACTGAGTTACTAATGAGTTACTAAGACATTGAGTTACTAAGACATTGAGTTACTAAGACACTGAGTTACTAAGACACTAAGACAATGAGTTACTAAGACATTGAGTTAGTAAGACACTGAGTTACTAAGACATTGAGTTACTAAGACATTGAGTTACTAAGACACTGAGTTACTAAGACATTGAGTTACTAAGACACTGAGTTACTAAGACATTGAGTTACTAAGACACTGAGTTACTAAGACATTGAGTTACTAAGACATTGAGTTACTAAGACATTGAGTTACTGAATGAAGATTGTTTGAGAGGAGAGAACTTTGATTGTGAGGACAAATTTTTCTCCGAAAACCTTCATTGTGGGGACATGTCATATTCATGGGGACATCATTCGTGTCCCCACTTTTACGATGGGTTAGAAATAACGAACTATACTTGAAATGAATTTATGTGGTTTATAGTATTGTCCTCACAACAATATGAGATAGATTTTGTCGTCCCCTGAACGAAAAATTGCATATCTGTCGACAAGATGGTGTTGCATCATCTCTACATTCAGCAATATCCCACATTTGAAGGTCCCCACATGCTACTAGTTATATTAAGGTAATTTAAGATATCTGAAATTTTCAATGTCCCAACAAATGCTGGAGAGAGAGAGAGATACAGAGAGAAAGAGAGACACAGAGAGACAGAGAGACAGAGACATAGACAGAGACAGAGACAGAGAATGAGAGGGAGAGAGAGACCAGACAGACACAGACAGACAGACAGACAGACGAGAGAGAGAGAGAGAGATAGACAGACAGACAGAAAGACAGACACCGACTTAGCCAGACACAGACAAAGGCACAGAGAAACAGACATAGAAACAGATGGGGGTCTCAATTCCTCTTTACTAACAATTCGGATTAACGAGGTTTAACTGTATATCTCACTGAGTTAAAGGAGATGTAACGCGTGTAGATTCTCTGTATATCTCACTGAGTTAGATGAGAATTAACGCGCGCACATTCTCTGTATATCTCTCTGAGTTTGAGGAGAATTAACGCGCACACATTCTCTGTATATCTCTCTGAGTTTGAGGAGAATTAACGCGCACACATTCTCTGTATATCTCTCTGAGTTAGAGGAGAATTAACGCGTGCACATTCTCTGTATATCTGACTCAGAGGAGAATTAACGAGCGCACATTCTCTGTATATCTCTCTGAGTTAGAGGAGATGCAACGTGTGCACATTCTCCAAATAGTGATACGATATTCGTTTATTAAAACAAAAAAACGGCTACCCCATGGAAAACCTAGATATTTCATCTTGCAAAGACGTGTCATCTGCTAAATATCAGTTATCCCCCGCCCGGTTTCTGTTCAAATATAAAATCAGAGTGATAGTTTAGATCCAGAAAAGACGCCGAGTTACTCAGTGTCTCATCTGGATCCAAACTATTTGTAAGATTGTTCCAAAGAGTAATACAGGACACATATTATTCAACAAAATACCAACACGCAGGAGTTGTATGTGTTACATTCAGTCAGCATTAAGTTATAGACACACTGACGTACTCAGTAAGTGGCCAATGTGAAGTATAGGTAGATCTGCTTGAACTGGAGGATAGTCACAAACATGGATGTGCGAGAAACTGTATCGAATGGAAGGTAAGCCTTTCTTTAATTTGGATTATTCAGTCTGTCCGCTCATCGCGTAAAATACATGTGACTTACTATAATAAAAACAACGCCGGGCCTTGTAAACTGAAGAAACAGAGTTGCCTGATCAGGCTACACGTCAGCAAACAGAAAATGTTCTGATGGGGTGGCAAAAAAAGTACCTAGTTATATAGTCTACTTTCAGTCCGAAGCACCGCTCAGCCGACTGTACATTTGGCTGAACAGTGCAGAAACATGTTACACAGCAGTAAACAGAAAATGTTCTGATGGGGTGGCAAACAGTGCAGAGCTTGATCTGACGCCGCGTTATAAACAAGACGGCTGATCTGGATCCATACTATGTGCATAGTGTAAATGTTGATTATTGTAGTGGCTTAAACTATCTGTTGCGGGACCTCAAATTAATTGTTTAACGGCGAATGCGAACAGTTTAGATCCAGATGAGACGCCGAGTAATTGTTTTATCAGGATCCAAGCTGTTTGCTACTTTGTATATACATATATATGTACTCTTTATTTCCCCCTGTTTACAGAGATTTGCATATACATGCATGTTATGAAACGATGAAAACAGTAAAATTGAACAGATTTTAACAAAGAAGGTTTGAAAAAGAACGATATGTACATTGATAATACTTGCATCTATGCTTTATAATACAGACATATCTGCATTCTACTGTGACCACATTGAAATGTGTTATTCACTAAGTATAGTCTGTCCTATACTCATCTACAGCGGTTTATTACTATAACGACCACTAAATTGTATTAATTAGTTGGTATTTAGAGCAGGTGGCCACCTGCTTTTAACATAAAATAATTGATGTAATTTAGTGGTCGTTATAGAGAGGTTTTACTGTATATATATGGAATGAACTATGAAACAGGTGTATCCATCTAATGGCATCTATGGGAATATTCGGTTTATCTATAGCTAAATGTTGTAGCTAAGGCAGACAAATAGACATGCCTTATGTAAATTTTAACTAGGATTGGTCGCATGAATAATCATAATTACGAAACTTAGGCCTACAACCAGATGTAGCACATAGATTATATATTAGACACAGAAGATATAATGAGTGGGGTTTCCATGTTGATATATAGTAGATGAGGATTAACTCCTTTGTTCCCTCGCTATGGACCTTTACGAAACTAAACTAAAGGAGGCGAGAGAAGGGGCGATTATAATTCATGCATACACAAGGCAATAGCTTTTTAACTGAAAGAGTAACTATGCATGTATTATGTGCTACCACACTAATACACACGTGCTCATGTTAAAACAACTAATACCACCAATGAATGGACTGCAGTTAACTCTTAGTCTGCTTAGCGCGACTTAACTGACATTTATAAACAACTTGTATCTAGATGAGACACTGAGTAACTGGACGCTGAGTAACTCGAGGGTCAACATAGTTTACCACCTTTGTTAGAAAAAGTTTCTTTAAAGTCAAGTCTGAGAATGTGATAGAGAATTCATTACTTGGTGAAAGGTCTATTTTCTTGCTCAGCATGTTAAATGCACACCCTGCACAGTATATGTAATCTAATGCATGCAAAAAGAATGGCGTCTACGATTACAGGTTTAAAGTCGTGCGGTCGGAATTGATTTTTTTTATAAAATCTTAGGAATTATTTTCATTCAGTTATGGTCACCATTTGTCGCTAAAAGTCCTGAGGCACGGTCGCACCGACACGGACACTAGTTTATTCTCATCAGTCATCAGGCGGTCAGGGACTTACGGCACATGACCATTTACTATTGTATATCCGTATGCATGTTGCAACAAACACCAACGCTGCAGACAAGTCAGTATAAGTGTCATCTGATGTATTTGGGTTCATAAACAATTCGGGTTACTTTTGTCGGTCATCTCCCCAAATTCAATTTATATGTGGCACTTCCACCGAGTAAGTCCCACATTCAGATATCTTCTGATTTTATCGATCGCCATTGTATGCGTTTACTGAAGTTATTCATGATAAAATTGATCAACAACATTATTTAAATCATGTAAGTGACATTTGAACATCTTAAATATTGAACATAAATACAGTTAGTTCTTTCAACCATTTTGCACAAACGAAGGAGAAGGGGATTTGGGGCGGGGGTGGTGTGGGGCTAGACATTACACTTTCATTTTCAGATGAAAGTCCATAATTACTTTAATTATCCCAAGTAAAAGTTTGATCAATTTGTATGGAAATTATAATGTGAAATTCGCGCACAAATGGTACATGCAAATTGAAGTTAATATAAACATTGAATCATACCAATACTACACTAAGATAGAATATGTTGAAACACTTTGAAAATAACTATTTTAATCATTTCCTCCATAAATACGTTTTTCTACACCATTTCAAACAAAGTATACCCAGATCAGATGGCTCCTGTAGGAACCATCTGATCAAGGTCTGCTCTGTTTGCTTATAGAATAATATAGATCTGATTCTATAGGTCCTGCTTTCGGAAAAAAAAATGTATTAAGATGCCATTTTAAAAAATAATCTAATTAATATCCATGATGTCATCATTTCTTATATGAATATTCACGGAGCAGTTTTGATCCAGATCAGATTGTAAAAAGTGTCTAATTAGGATCAAAACTGTTGTAATATGACACCGCATATTGAATATAACACAGGGGTCTGGGCCGCTTCATGGGGGTCTACATGTACTATATAATAACAAGGGTTCCAACTAGCAGAACGGACATCCGTGTACCACAAGTACAAATATGAATGTAACTCTTGCAATTTCAATGATAATTTTGTAATTCTTTTGGCTATTGAAAGGCAATATATTTTACTATTAAATAAATATAATCTTCTCACGGTAACTTACGTGCAATTATCAATCCAACAACGATTTTCTCAAAATTTCACGTGTTTTCTGGGTCATTGACAAACGTTCGTTCACCCCGGTTTCACTATATCACAGCCATAACCTTGCGATTTTCAGTTCAAAAGATGGTGTGGTTCAATAAAACAACCCAATTATATCACCAAACTCCATTTGTTTTGTCCTCTAAATAAGTAAGCAACTAGCAACAGCGGCCTTTCTGTCTGTCGTTACGTTTCTATTTCGGATGCTGCCGTTTTGCAACAAATTTGAATGGAGCCATTTCATTGGATGAGCGAAGGAAAAGTTGGGAAATCCGTGACGTCACGTACAATGGCTCCTTCCTCGACGATTTAAAGCAAACTGACAAAACTCGCTAATTTTACATCACTCTTTTGATGCTGGGGACAAAATATCGTAGGTGGGTGATAGAATTGATTCGTTTTATTGAACCACGCCATTTTTTAAACTGCAAATTGTCAGGTTATTGCTGTGATATAGTGAAACCGGGGTGAACGAACGTTTGTCAATGACCCAAAAAACACGTGAAATTTTGAGAAAATCATTGTTGGATTGATACTTGTTCATAAGTCACGGTTATAAGATTATATTCATTTGATAGAAAAATATATTGGCATTCAATAGCCGAAATACTTACGAAATTATCATTTAAATTGTAAGAGTTACAGTCACATTTGTACTCGTGGTACACGGATATTCGTGCTGCTAGTTGGAACCCTTGTTATTATATAGTACATATAGACCCCAATGAAGCGGTCCAGGCCCCTATGGAATATAAATGAAAGAAAACTTGACTATTAGAATCGAAGCAGATAACAATATTTGCAGACGACAATTACTCAGGGTGCAAAAGGTTAAAAACATAAGTTTCAAAGTCTGAATATCAACACTTTGAACTTTGATGAGACTCTCATCCAGAATCAGCATGTTTGTAAAGGAATTCGTCACAAACTGCTACGTACGAATTCGCAATCACCAATTGCATCTTACGAATTCACAATCATAAACTGCTACCCACGAGTTCAATGCCTGAACTATTTTGGAAAATGACATTATTAACAAGAAAATGCAAGAGTCACCTTTTCAGACTTGAGCTCGCTTTTGTAAAGTTGATGAATAAAAGTACAGATATGTGTCATATGGTACCAGTTTTTATATATGGTGCCATTATTTACATATGGTGCCGTTGTTACATATGTTGCCTGTGTTAAATATGTTGTCATTGTTACATATGTTAGCCGTTATTATATATGGTATCAGTTGTTACATATGTTGCCTATGTTACACATGTTGTCGTTATTATATATAGTGCCAATTCTTACATATGTTGCCGTTGTTAGATATGTTATCGTTTTTATATATGGTACCAGTTGTTACATAATTATTTTTCAATGTTACATATGTTGCCGTTGTTACATATGTTGCCGTTGTTACATGTGTTGCCGTTGTTACATATGTTGGGATATGTTGCCTTTGTTACATATATTGCCATATGTTGTCATTAATACATATAATGCCGTTGTTACATAAGGTGCCGTTGTCACATTATGTAGCCCTGGTTACATATGTAGCCTTTGTTACATACTTTTGCTCTTACATGTGTCGTTTTCGCTATGCATAATATAGGATGTAGATTAACACTTTCGCCGTCACGCATTGTCGTCACGCATTGTCGTCTGCTCCGATCTCCTAAAACTGTATTTTCTTTTTAAAAACCTAACAATGGTCAAGAGACTGAAGCCTAGTGAGATACCAAGAGACTGAAGCCTAGTGAGATACCAAGAGACTGAAGCCTAGTGAGATACCAAGAGACTGAAGCCTAGTGAGATACCGAGAGACTGAAGCCTAGTGAGATACCGAATGACTCAGTGTGTCGTCTGGGTGCAAACTGTTTGCCAATGAGATTACAGATTCACCATTGACAGCGGCACGTTTAACCTATGTTTTTAATTAAAGCACACACATGTTAACTGATTAACAATGCAAAGGAGGTAAGGCCTATATACTGACGTTTGGTGCAATACTAGTCATAGATCTAACACTTACCCTGCTAAAAATAACATCTGCTCAAACTTTGAGTCGGTGCTATCACTTGACTATAACTGGACTAATAACTTGACTATAACTTGACTATAACTTGACTACTTCGATCAAGCCATCTTTTTAGAAACTGTTGAACGAGTGTCAAACAAGTTGGATCCTGATGAGACGCCGAGTTATTTGGCTTGTCTGGATCTCAGCTGTTTAAACATGCGAGGTCACTGACAGAGGGATAACGGCCAGAATACATCCATTAACTCTTTCGCTGCCAAATTGTGTCGTCTGCAACCTTTGTCGTCTCTTGCAATTTTCATTATTTTACATTTCTTCATTTTGTTTCAAACAACATGGTCACAGTAACAAACAGTTTGGATCCTGATGAGACGCCGAGTTATTCGGCGTCTCATCTTGATTCAATCTGTTTGCATAGATAATCCAGATACGCCATTCGCAGCGAAATAGTTAGAGGCATTATGCAAGCTAAGCTGGGATGGTCTTAGTTTCTCTGTTGTGTTTATATAAATCTGACTAGTTTCCTCTTGAAACTGAGATTGTATGCATTACTTGGTTCTATGTATTTTGTTGAATTCAAAATAGTGACGTTTGTAAGTATTTATTTTCATTTGGCTTTGCTACACTGTGTGGTGATTTCATATTATTTACAAGCTCAATTAGTGTTCTTGTAGCACAATTGTTACACAGTAAAACCTCTCTAAACTGGACGTTCAATTTAGTATAAATATCGGTCTTGGAGACAGGTGGCAGCTTAATGCAGGGTGGAAGTCGTACAGAAAGCTCCTTTATGAGCTTTCTGCACGACTTTCATCTTGTATTAAGTAGCCCCCTGCCTAGATATATGTAAATTCTTTCCTACTAGAAATCCAGTTTAGAGAGTTTTTATCTATTTATAGCTAGTATGGCTTTTCTTTAACTCGTGGCCTCTTTTAGTCAATTCAAGAGACGCATTTACCGCATTTGTAAACAGGGTAGGCTCAGACCAGCTATATTGTTAGTTTATGCAGGTCTCTCTGATTGAATGGTCAGAGATAGATTATCATAGAGTATATTTACTGCACATATACACCTTTTAACGACTTTGCGTACAGAGTAGACTAAGATCTGACAACCGCTGTATGAGCTGTCGGCCCAGGGTCTCTGACAGTTCGCTTATTAAATAATATATATTATAGACCTTCTACTGTATAGCTGAACATTTCATGTATTCACATCTCATTGTAAAACAATCATTTAATCAATATTCACGATGTCAATATTTCTTACACGAATATACGCCATGTAAATTGTAAGATCTACGTTTCATATTCCGGAAAGTATTTCTATACTGGGTAGCAAATTATTCTTAAACATACGAGGATACAACCGAACTCTAATTAACCCTTTCGCTGCCAATGCCTGATCTGTGATTACCTATGCAAACAGTTTGGATCCAGATGAGACGCCGAGTAACTCGGCGTCTCATCAGGATCCAAACTGTTTGTTACTGTTACTATGTTTTTGAAACGAAAATGAAGAAAATAAAAACAATGAAAATTTGTAGCAGACGACAAAGTTAGCAGACGACAGAATCTGGCAGCGAAATGGTTAAATTAAGTGTTCGGAGAGAGACACTTAGGCAAATAGTGCAGATCTAGATCAAACGGCTCCTGATCAGGGTCTTCACTAGTTTCTACTATATGTATTTCAGTCTAACTTAGATATAACAAAATGAAGCCAACTTGAATGATTCAGTTTTATGTACTGGTGGAGAAAAAAGAGAGAACATATACGGTAAGTATGCATACTTTACCAGTATACAACACAACCTGCCTTAAGCGGAAATAAAAAAGATGTCTAATTATGGGTCTGTAAAGCAGGCGGTAGCTTAATGCAGGTCAAAAGAAATGCAAAAATAAACTCATGTAGGAGCTTTTTTGCATTACTTTTGCCCCGCATTAAACAACCAAAAACTTTTTTAAGACTCTTGTATTCAATAAATGAATGGTCGCTCAGGACAGGTCCTATATATATACCAAGAACTATGTTTTCAATTCAGCGAACTTGAAAAGATGATAAAACAAACGGACCACGCAGTGGACACCAGTAATGACGGAAAACCCCGGAACGGGGCGGAGCCCGCAATGGCAAACAGCGAGAAGGTACTGGTGGTAGACGCCACAGCTGACGAGCGACATGCTGTAGAAGATTTCTCAAAGACGAATATCATCTACGGTGTTATGGAAAACCCCCCATTGCATGTGACCATTGTGTGTGCATTACAGGTGAGAACTTTATAAGTACCTTTTACGGGTCTGTTTCACTTATTTCCAACAAACGAGACCCGGATGTCAAACAGTTTTGATCCTGATGATATGTTCCCTATCTGTAAAACGTTATAAGGATGTCCCATTTAACGTTACCGTTATCTCTAATACACGCCCCGGGCGTTACATTGTTGAAAAGGATCTTCTTGCTTTTTTACACAGGTGGTTGTTTAATGCAGAATGAAAGCAATGCAGAAAGCTCCTAGAGGAGTTTTATGCATTGCTTTCCATCTGCTTTAAGTTACCACCCGTATTTGACAAACCTATTTCTTTAATAAATGGTCATCATACAGGGGTTTAGTCGTTTTATTGATCGTCAGCGCCCCACTAAGTAAGGACGTGTTTTTTTAGAACGGGACGTTTATTAGGAAGAACACGGTATGTTTGTAGTAAGTATTCGGTGTACAGCTATTGGTCATTGTGTTTTTTTCCGGATGGATGAGTCTAATGGATGAGAACCCTTTGGTCATTGTGTTTTTTTCCGGATGGATGAGTCTAATGGATGAGAAGCCTTTGGTCATTGTGTTTTTTTCTGGATGGATGAGTCTAATTGGTAGTACATGTTTCACGTCCGAACACCTTACAGTAATACTACTGTAGTGTTACATTGCTGACCGACAGTTCCTCTTTCATTATCAACTGAGTTGAATTAAATTTTGACCACCGAGAGACATGGCTATTTTTCGCAGCATGGTTAAATTAATCTTGTTTGCACCCTTTCAGTCTGGGAAAATCAGTCATTAACGTCCTTTGCAAACAGTGCAGCCCCAGATGAGTAGGTTCCTATAGATCCTATCAGGGTATGCTCGGTTTGTCATGTTACACTTTAAAACTAATACTCGAATAGTTACAGTAAGCTTGACCTGTTTGAGTTTTGGATTTGTCCATCTGCACTTTCAGAATTGAAAGGGTTAACGACAATAAGCATGTTTACTTTCCGATTTCTATACCAGAATAACCAATTTTCAATAAACCAATGTTCTCCTAAAAACAACATGTCAACCCATTTTCTGTTTACTACATTTTAAATGTCATATGATTCGTTTATATTTTGGGGACATTTTCTTCATTGTGGCAAATAGATTAGATCCTAACGAAACGCCGAGGTATCCAACGTTTAATTGTTATCATGCTAAACGCCGAGGTATCCGACGTTTAATTGTTCTCATGCTAAACGCCGAGGTATCCGACGTTTAATTGTTCTCTTGCTAAACGACGAGGTATCCGACGTTTAATTGTTCTCATGCTACGCCCATCCTGGCTTGCATTGCAAACATCATATTGGACCCAGATGAGACAAACAGTAACTCCGTGACTTATGACACATAATAGTTTCAGTGAAACAAGTAGACATTGTATCTTCAGCATGAACAAGATTAATCAGAGTTCAAGCTGCAGATTGCTTATCAGCAGATCTCTCTCTCTCTCTCTCTCTCTCTCTCTCTCTCTCTCTCTCTCTCTCTTTCTCTCTCTTACTCTCTCTCTCTCTCTGTATACTCTCTCCCTCATATAAACGCCTTTTCGAGCATTTGCGCATTTGCAAACAGAGTAGAACCTGATCAAACAGAGTAGACCATGATCAAACAGAGTATATCCTCAAGAGCCGTCTGATCTGGGTCTGCTCAGGATCTACTCCGTTTGCTTTGCTGACTCTACATATTTTACCAATACCAAAAACTCATGTGCACATAAATATATCCGACATGAATATGTAACAAGGAAAGGTTTTATAATTTGATACAAACAACAGATAAAGGAGAGCTACATATACAGCAAAACCTCTTTAAAACGGATGTTAAATTTAGCATACAAATCGGAGACAGATGGTTGCTTAATGCAGGGTCAAGGTCTTGCAGAACCAAACTGGTTATGTGGATACAATTAATGATAACATTACATTAATATAGTACACGATGGTACTACTCGGCATCATCCTGAAATCTTTCCCGGTTAAATATTCATGTACAAAACATTGACTTTATTAATATTCATAAGCATACACAGGAATTTCTTTTTTCATGAATGGAGGTTAATAAAGATCTGTCTTATAAACATTTTCATATAGATCCCAACACATTCTTATTTGATGAAAATACTAACTAGTGAAATAAAAACATTATGTTTAAGAGTTTTACTTCAATAAAAATAGGAATAATAATTAAAATGTGTAAATTCATGTTTATTACCTCCCTTTCTTAAATGTTTCATACATTTAGAAGAATATATGTTACTATTACTCATTATATAATAAGCTGGTATACCTTCATTAATAACCTTAAATACAGGACTATTTTGATAAATCTTAAGACATGTATTATGCCAAGCAAACTGAAATCCGATGAAATCATGTTATGGCGGCCATCTTGGACGCCATCTTGTTTCTAGAAAATCGCTCAAGGGTGCCTTTCTGGCACTCGGTTGATTTTGAACTTCTAAGGCCTTGTCTATCAGAAGAAAATGCAATAAAAAAAACTTTGCCAGCTATTGCATGCTTACACAGCTTTTTCAAACTTGGCTGCCTGACTACTGTGCAATTTGTAGAAAATCACAAGCCACTGGGAATTACTTGGCCTGAAAAATGGAAATTGCAGTGATCATACCGATAACACTTTTCAATCAGCGTCCGAAAGTACAAGTATTACGAAAACATCTAACCTGACATTAAAAATAAAAGTTTAAAATCAAATACATTTATCATATATCAGAGCTATACCCGAGTATGCCTCCATTGTATGTGATGGCTGCTCAGACAATTTTTAGTTTAAACATATTTTATTACCATATTAAAGACAATTAGAATAGGCAAAGTTTTTACAACATCAGAAGATTGTTCTGATAGTCTTAGAAAAGCACTTCAAAACGGGCATAACCGATCTCGCTAGATCAGTATTTCTTAAAAATTATATCTAGAATGTGTATGGGAATCTTTATCTGGAGGCCATAAATCTAAAATAAATATGTTTTGTATAAAAATGTTCATGAAATAGTTCTACCATATATCACTTATTTAGTACCGCCAATGGTAGAGGAACAGTCAAAATTCCAGTTTTGTAATAGCCTGATAAAATTTGAGACACCGTTCATGATTGTTCCATTGTATGTTTTTCCGGAATCAGATAATATTATTATGTTATGATAAACGTAAGTACCGTCCACTAAATACTGGCATGTTTTACAGTAAAATCCCTCTAAACCGAACGTTAAACTTAGCATAAATATCGGTATTCGAAACAGGCGGCAGCTTAACTCAAGATGCAAGTCACACAGAAAGCTCTTAGAGGAGATTTCTGTATGACTTAACCATGCATTAAGAAGTCTCCTGTCTAAAAGTATCTAAATTCACCTCTAAGAAATTTAAATGTTACGTTATCATTATTGCTACCTTTGTCATGACGGTTCTTTGATCACAAAGTATTGTTTTTATCATGCAACTTATGTAACCTAGTAACCGAATAAATAGTTTACCTACTAACCCAATACATTTCAAGGTTCATTGGGGTATTAGCTGCTGGCCGGAACTACTTAGCGTGTCTATTTATAGCTTGTAATATGGATTTCTTGGTTCTAATTATAGCATTTGTACGTCAAATGATTCGCCATTGCAAGACAATCCACCGCCTGACGCATAATGTATGTTTTGTAGCATCTGTACCTATCAGACCATTACATCGCTTGCTAAGGGTTAGGGTTAGAAAATATTTTTCAAAGCAATTAACAGTGCATCAATACATGTGTACTGTGTTTTGTGTGTAATATCATATGTAAAACTGCAGAACTGTTGCATGGATAGTCACTTATCTTAGACTATATCTTCTCTGTCTCTTTATCCCTCTCTCTGCCCCCCTTTCTCCCTCCTCTCTCTCCACTCTTTTAATACAATTTGGTGCAAAAGACTGCTACATATATTACATAGATTGGTTAGGTACATACAATGAATTATTTCGATGTTATCCTACTAGGCTACCGGCGTTTAGCATATTTGGTTACTAAATGCTTTAACAAAAACCCTGACAGTTTGGAAAATACCAATTGCTTTTTAAAAATAAAAAAGTTAAATATTAGTGAGAAATTTTAAACTTACAAATAAATGATGGTGTTTTAGACTGAAATGTGTGCCAACTTGCATAGATTTATGTTTAGGTGAAAACTTCAATCAAAGATTGTTTTAGAAACTGTCGAACAGGATTACTCGATTTACTCTGATGGCGTTCATATGAATTGATTTCAAGCACAGTCAGATGTAACATTTATCACATCACGCTCCGTCGTGACCCTACAAACAGACATAATTTTGAATTGAATCGAAGCCGAACGTATAGGAATCTGTTACCTGTAGCTGCAATTAACATGAAACGATACATTTATATATAATGATCCTTTCTGCCGTTATTCGAAAGCATAAAAATGTTAAACCCCTGGTGTAATGTTAAACCCCTGTTACACCAGGGTCGAGTTCTCACGGCGATCCCACGGCGTCCAAAAACGTCGAGCTGTGCGCAGTTGAGTCGCAAGCATCACCGCTGCAACTGCAACGCAGTGGCATCGCCAGTACACGCGGTTGAATCGTATAGCACGTCGAGCGAATGCGCGCACATTGAGCATGCACAAAACAAACGCTGTCGCTCGGCGTTCTCATAAGAGCGCATTGTATCGCCGTGAAGTCGCCGTAGCAGCGCAGTGAGGTCTCCTACAACGCAACAGGATCGCCGCGGGCGAGCACAGAGGTCGTATGGCGAACGCAATGTTTGTCGATGGCTTTAAACATGGTAATCGTATAGTGTTCTCTGAGATTGCATTGCGTCTCTACCGCGCTAATACGGCGCACATATGGCGCTTACACGGAGAGGTTTTTTTTACCGTGCTCTTACAACGCCTGTACGGAACTACCACGACGATCATTGCGCTCGCCATGCGCTTCTACCACGTCCATCGGCGTTTGCACGAGAATGAACCAACCCTTAACAAAATGGTATAAAGGAATGAGATATGTAATAACCAAACATTCATTTCACAATGACTGATGCATGGCAGCAAGCGGAGCAACTGCTTCCCTATATGAAGGTCTAGCAGATTCAGGATGATGCAGATGTTGAGTATCACATTCTGAGACGACGACGGAGGAGGGTTCCATGGAGTAGACTGCGTAGAAGGCTTTTGGTTCGACCAAGACTGGACGGAGGCAATTGCAGAAAAGTCACTATCGTGTTTATAGGTAGTACAAACGATCGTCTTCAACGCGCTGTCAGCGGTGTGAGACATTGCACACGCAGTGTGCGTGTCGTGACAACTCGATGCACGCAGTGAATGTGCTGTGAGAGCGCCGTGACAATGTAGACAATCGCCAACTAGAACTCCGTAGGAACGTCATGAGAGCTCAGTAATAAAAACGCATAGATCACCGTGATCCTTTCTGCGATTTCATGGCGTTCTGAAAATTTAGCAACGCCGTGCAATCACAGTGGCGCAACGCGGCTAGGTGTGAAAGGGGTTTTGTATAGGCTGTTTATTTTCTGCGAAATGGATATGCTTTGACACGTAACGCTCGCGGACGCCTTACACACAAATACTCGAAGTACGTACATTTAACTAACAATGTAATTATTCTCTTCCCGCTCTCCTACTCTCTCTCTCTCTCTCTTTCTCTCTCTGTCTCTCTCTCTGCCTCTATCTAAATGCAAAGATATTTATATCTTGAGTGTAACCATTCAGCTACACATTCGCACCAGTGAACAGACAGTAACATATTCTAGTTTATATACACAGCAATTCATTGAAACAAATATGAACTCTCTAATCATTGAAAGTACAATGCCATTTAAATAGTCAGTCTATAAATTAATCAACTTACGTTTTACATTTATTGTAATATTACTTTCTTGAAGCTATTAAATATGTTTCTACGCTCGTATCGCAATGGTAGGCACTGGTAGTCACAACAATTTATTCAGAATCCTATATCACCACAAAGCAGTCAACAAACAAACTTTTATTCCGATTTCTCCACCAAGCTTGATATCATTATGTCTAAAGTGTCCAAAATCGAATCCATTGAGTCGAAGGTAGCCAAACTTGATGTTATTGAGGGGCAACAACAAAGCATTTTAATACGCCTTAGCAAACTGGAGACTTCGATGAATGAGCATAAGAAATCGATTGATGAGACCATGAAAAAGCTAGCAGATATCGAAGAGAGCCAAATGTATATATCAGTAGAGCACGATAAGATTAAAACAGGCGTTGAGAAAAACACAGATAGCATTGGTAAGTTAAAAGATGACATGGAAACTCTACAAAATGTCAATAAAGAGTTGAAGTCAGTGAATGTTAACTTAAATGAAGAGGTTATTGATCTCAAATGCCGTTCCATGCGTGATAATATGATATTTACAGGAATCCCCGAAGGCCAGCAAACAATTCCTGATACCGGGTCTGATTACCAAAACCAAGCAAATGAGTCAATGACATATGCAAAAGCAGCAAGTAGGGATGATTGTGCGAAACTTGTACATGATTTTTGTGAAAATGTTCTGGAAATTTCGAATGCAAGCCAAAGTGTAATGATTGATAGAGCATATCGTATGGGTAAAAGAATCCATGGGAAAACTAGAGCTATAGTAGTGAGATTTGGCAACACGGGTTCTAAAATGAAGGTAAAAGATGCATTGAAAAATGTGAATCTTAAGGATGCTCCCTACTCCGTCTTCGACCAGTACCCACAAGTTGTCCAGGGGAGACGAAAGGCATTATACCCACTGATGAGGAAGGCAAAACTTGAGGGCAAACGTGCAGTGATGGTGCAAGATAAACTATACATCGATGATAAACTGATCACGGCTGATGATGTAGCGTAGGACCGCGGAGAAGAACGTGTCTTATCTATAGGGTCATGGAACATTGAAGGGCTGTGATATTGCTCTGATGATCTAGAATTTATTAACATAGTTGCAAACTTTGACATAGTATTTTTTTCTGAAACTTGGCAGAAATCTGAAAGTGAATTTGATGACATACTACCAGGTTATAAGTGCATTGACATACCTAGGCCTGAAAGTTTAATAAGCCGTTTAAAAAGGGGTCATGGTGGAATATGTTTGTTCTTTAAGAATGAAATTGCTCCTGGTATAGAGTGTGTTGAAAAACATGATTCAGGTGTTCTATGGGTGAAACTTTGTAAAAGTTTTTTTCAACTAGAAAACGACATTTATGCATGTTTCACCTATATACCCCCAAGTAGTTCTATATATTTCAATATGCATGAAACGGGCTTTTTTGAACTAATCGAACAAAGCATACAGAAATATTCCAAATTTGGTAAGATATCACTAATAGGAGATCTAAATTCCAGGTGTGGTTGTAATAATGACTTCCTAGAAAATGTTGAAATATTTGAAAAGTACATAAACACTGTTGATCCAAATGATGAAGCCAATATAAATACTGAAATACCCGAACGGGCATCAATGGACAAAATATGTAACTCATCGGGCAATAAACTGTTAGATTTATGTCAGTGTACTGATTTAAAAATAGCTAATGGTAGATACGGAGATGATGCAGGGGTTGGCGATTTTACATATATATCAAATAAAGGCAAAAGTCTGATTGATTATGTCATTATGTCACATGCATTGTTTTCATTAATTGAAAACTTTATTGTACATGATTTATATACATTTTCTCAGCATAAACCAATTCAAGTTAACTTCCACGTACATTGTGAACGCCCCATAGTACATAAGAATACAAATACGTCGAGGCTTAAATGGGACGAATCATGCAATGATCAATTTAAAAACGTGCTTTTTGATAAATCAAATGAGTTAAAGGACCATTGCAAACGATATTATGACATTGAATTTCAATTTTGATGAGGGAATCAAAACCTTTACAGATAAATTGTATTCTATAACGACTCATGTACATAGATCGTCACATACGACAGATACAGGTAATAATAATACATGTAGGTCAAAAACTAATATATCTCACTCGCCTTGGTTTGATAAAGAGTGTGCATTATCCCGTGCACAATTACGGCAAGCGAACAATACATACCGTAGGCATACTACTGTGCGTTGTTAATCGACAGGAGAAAAAAATAGTAAAGAGACAAGCTAAGTATAAATACCAACATAAGCGTAAAATCAAGCTGCATGACCTTGCACGAAATAACCCTAAGCAATTTTGGAACGAAATTAGAAAAATTAGAAAAAGTCCGAGAATTGATCACAATTTAACTTCAGAACAATTCTTTGAACATTTCAAATCCCTCTTCTCTTCTGATGATATATTTTCTAACGATGATGTTGCACAGCAGCTCGAGACTGATTTACCGAAATCTATAAGCGTTGACGAACTAGATAAGAATTTTACATGTGAAGAAATTAATAAGGCAATACTTTCTCTTAAACGGAGAAAAAGCCCCGGCTATGATTTGTTATTGCCCGAGATATTTATTGAAGGCGTGGAAATACTGTCGCCTATATTATGCGATCTTTTTAACCATATGTTTGTAAATAGTTTATACCCAGAGTGTTGGACAAATGGTGTCATCGTACCAGTTCCAAAAAAAAGGAGATAAAAATGATGTGAACAACTACAGGGGGATAACTCTTACTAGTATATTCTCTAAAGTATTCTCCCTTGTCTTAAATAACAGATTACGATCTTGGGCCGAAAAGGAAAATGTTTTAAGCGAGTGTCAATTTGGATTCAGGGAAAATAGGAGCACGGTAGATTGCGTATTTATCCTACATACTTTAATAAATAAAATAATAAAACAAGAAAAAAAGAAACTATATTGTTCGTTTATTGACTTTCGGAAAGCGTTCGATAAGGTTTATAGAGATGGAATATGGTTGAAATTAATTAATTGTGGATGCTCAACTAAAATAATTAAAATGTTAATCACAATGTATGAACGGGTAAAGTCATGTGTTAAAGTTAATGGTACACTGAGTAGTTTCTTTAACATTCATATGGGAGTTAAGCAAGGCGAACCGTTATCACCTTTGTTATTTTTATTTTTTATAAATGATATGGCATCTTCTCTTAACGACAACTCAATAGATACTATAACATTAGAGGAACTCCAGATATATCTTTTACTCTTTGCAGATGATACCGTTTTATTTTCATATTCAGTTGCTGGACTACAGAAACTAGTAGACCAGTTACATCAATATTGTGGTAAGTGGGGCATAGAAGTAAATATTCAGAAGACATTTGTTATGACATTTAAATCGGGTTCTAGAAAAGAACTTCTTAATATATATCTAAATGGACAAAAGTTAAAGAATGTAGATAAATTTAATTATCTGGGAGTCACGTTGTCTTCAAATGGTAATTTTTACCAAACTCAAAAAACCCTGTCCCAGCAAGCAATGAAAGCACTATATTCCTTAAATTCATTGTTTGATGTTATGCCAATGGCAATATCAGAAAAAATCAAATTATTTGATACTATGGTATCACCAATACTCAATTATGGTTCAGAATTATGGGGATTCCATAATGCTCCAGATATTGAAAAAGTACATCTAAAATTTTTAAAACAAGTGTTGGGAGTTAAGACACAAACAACAAATAATGCTGTATACGGAGAAGTTGCCAGATTCCCATTTGGTGTCTTGAGAAAAATTAACATTGTAAAATATTGGGCTAAAATTATTAACTCCGGTAACTCGTTTCTATACAAAATATATCGCAGTCAATTTAATAATGATGGAAATGTAACAAATAGGGCTTCTTGGATATATCAAGTTAAAACATTACTTTCCGATTTAGGTTTTGCGTACATATGGAGAAATCAGTCAGTAACTAACGTCCAGGTGAATATCATTAGCGATAGAATTAGAGATCAGTTTTTACAAAAATGGTTTTCTGAGTTGCATGACTCTTCAAAACTTGACACATATATAACCTTTAAAGCACATTTTATGACTGAAAAATATCTAAATGTTGTTTTAAATGACAAATATAGAATCGCCTTAACTAGACTTAGATGTTCATCACATAATCTGGAAGTAGAAGAAGGTAGATATAGAAATATAGAAAGAAATGCTAGATTGTGTAACCATTGTAATTTAAATGTAATTGAAAATGAGTATCATTTTTTGTTAGTTTTTCCAAAATATAGAAATTTAAGATGCCGATATTTGCCAAAATATTACCAGAGATGGCCAACTAAACAAAAATTTGTTTCCTTAATGAAAAATCAACAAAGTGGGGTTTTAAAAAACCTTGCCAATTTTGTATATTTAGCAAATATTGAGCGAAATCCGGATATATTATTATGAGTATATGTATTTAAACTGTGTTTTTTATACTTTGTCATGGGTAATTGAAATCAGACGGGTATAGATGTACAATTAAGATATATAAGGTATAGTTTCTTCTGTAAACTATTTCAATGTATAGAGTGTATAAGAGATAAAATTGTATTATGTAATACAAATCTCGGACGCATGTGTGAAGTAAACTGGTTCGCACACATATGTATAATTTGATTACCTGCGTTATTTATGGTATATGGTGTAAATGAGTTATTAATCCACACACAAAGTTGTGCGGGTCCATACGTGTATCTCTAACACATTGTGAATGCTCTGATCAGTCTACTGCTCGTTGTCCAGACGGATCAGGATCTACACTATTTGATTACTGAGAAGGTAAAGGTTTATTTGTGTAAACCGGGGTTAGGAAATAGTCAACTCCCGAGCAAGTTCGATGAAGTTTATTATATGGGAAAAAGCCTGTAATATAAATAAGAAACAATATACTAACTAACTATTGGTGTCTAACAATTTAGAGATTTCAACAGTACATAGCCGCGCGATACCGAAACAGAGTAAACTTACTAAATACATTCAATACAGACTTCGCTCAGTACTTACCAGACACATGGGATATAGTTGACTTATTACAAATTATTAAACCTGTTGTCGTGTGACAACAAAGTACAAGTCAAGTAACTATAAATTATCTAACTATATAAATTATCTAGATGTTGCCATCAAGATGGACTGGAGCGCACTGAGCTTAGACAGCGGGAACGCATAGGAAGAAGATAGAGAGAAAGTCCGTGCAAAGCATGTGTAAATGTAATTTCGTGCATCTCAACTATCTCTCTCTCAATCATGCTCTCATACTCTAATGCATACGTGATATAATGAGATATACATGAAAGCAGATGACATTCCAATCATTCTGATTATATGTAGCCATGGATCCATAAAACTAAAGCAGACTACACTTTAGCAATATGAAACCCTGGTTACATACTCCCCTGGGTTGAAATAAATGTCTCCTGACATTTACTGACAAGTACTTAATAAACTGAACTTGAAATATTATATCATATTACATATAATCCATATATTATATTGAAAATCCAATTCAGATGAAATTATCATTATGCTACAATAATGAAACTACCTGAATATAATACAAACTACAAACCAACCATAGCATAATTATGGTGAATTGTCAATTCACTGATATGTAACTGACAGGTCACATGATATCTAAAAATAGGATCTGTCAAGTAGTTAATATAACAAATTAAACCTGATCCCTGGAACTTGCAAACAGAGATACTGATTTAAACTGGAACAGAATTTAATTGCTTTGCAGCAATAAATGAATACTACTGACTTGGCAAAATAAAACAAACTGATTTTAAAAACAAACTGACATGTTTTTTTAAACTGATTTTAAAAACAAACTGACATGTGAAGCTACACAAACACTTCCTGGTTTGGGTCTAGCACATACTGGGGGCAGACCCACTCCCCATATCGGTCAACGGGTTTTCTCAGCCGAGAAGATTTCCTAGCAACTTGAGGGGAACTTGGCTGCGGAGGAGATCCAGAGGTTCGAACTTCAGTTGACTGGTCTACAGAAGTACTAGGATTTGCATCCCCAACATTAGTGGAAACTTCACTATAAGTATGACCAATATCAGACTGGTTGCTATGAGTGACAGGAGCAATTGGGGTATTCCTGCGCTGAGGAATGATATACCTCGGCTGACTGTCAGAGTCAGAATCAGAGGATTCTGAAGAAGTATCAGAATAAGAACTGGGCCTAGGAGAAGAATTTGCTCGAGTAACTGGTTTGGAAGGCTGGGGAACTGAAATGTCGACTTTATCAGTGGAGATGAAATCAAATGGCAACAACATGTTTCGATGAAGAGTCCTGTAAGGGCCTCTCCCATCTTCCCTCTGCACCTTGTATACAGGGATACCTTCATTAGGTATACTCTTAACAATATATGGGTCAGAGTCCCACCGGTCAGCCAGTTTATTTTTGCCCTGGAGCCCAACCTTGCGCACAGGCACCCTATCACCTGGTTCAAGCAATGACTGCCTCACCTGTCTGTCATACCTTTGCTTGTTCTGCGCAGCATGTTTGCCAGCAAACTTGGCTGCAGTATCATAAGCATACTCCAGCCTACTGGGCAACTTCTGTGCATAAGAAGTATGGCTCTTTGCACTTAAGGTATTATCCTTATCTGGTTCAATCCCCAGATAGGCATCCACAGACAAGCGAGGATGCCAGCCAAACATAAGAAAATGCGGGGAAAATCCCGTGGCATCGCTTTTGGTGGCATTATATGCCTGCACCAATGGAGCTATAAAGCTCTTCCAATCATGTTTATGGCTTTCCTCCAGAGTACCAAGCATCTTCAAAAGGGTTTGGTTGAAACGCTCAACCGACCCATTGCCCATCGGGTGATAAGGAGTCGTTCTGGTCTTTTGAATACCAGCAACTTTACACAACTCCTTAATGACCCGACTCTCAAAGTTCCGGCCTTGGTCACTATGCAGCCTTTCCGGAAATGAGTAATACCGGATAAAGTTGTCATAGAGAGCCTTGGCAGTGGTCTGTGCTGTCTGGTTGCGGCATGGCACAGCTTGGGCATATCTAGTAAAATGATCAGTTATGACCAAGATGTGCTCATAACCACCTTTAGACATTTCAAGAGATAAAAAGTCAATGCAGACCATCTCTAAAGGTCTAGATGTCAAAATAGGTATAAGCTCTGCTACTGGCTTGACTGGCTTTTTGCGGCGAATACAGCGCCCACAATGATCACAGTGGTCATTGACATCTTTTTCCAGTCCAGGCCAGTAGAAACGTTGCTTAGCCAGCCAAAGAGTTTTCTCTTTGCCCTGATGCCCAACATCCTCATGAACACCTTTAAGGGCATTCAACCGATGGGCCTCAGGGAGAACAAGCTGTCTGAGTGATCTGCCATCAAGAGAAGTGGTTCGGTAGAGAATGCCATTCTCTGCACCGGAATAGATTCAGACCTGAGTGCTTCCTCCCTCGGGCCCAAACCACTACTCATGATGGAGATAACTCTCGCAAGAGTACTGTCCTTACTTTGCTCAGTTTTCCAGTTAACCGTGCTGACAGGACCAGCCTGCAACAACTCGTCCTCAACGGCCGTTTGAGGAGAGGCAGGATCTGATACGCTGTCAGCAAGCGGCACAGAGGCCAAAGCAGCTGAACATATAGCCTGCACGACATCCTGGAAAACCTCTGGCTTTCTAGATAAGCCATCAGCATCAGTATTCAACTTTCCAGACCTATAGGTGATGGTAAAATTGTATGATGCTAGAGCTGCAACCCAGCGATGACTGGTAGCATCCAACTTCGCCGAAGTAAGAACATATGTAAGTGGGTTGTTGTCAGTGAAAACTTGAAAACTGTTTCCATACAGATAGTCATGAAACTTATCTGTTATGGCCCACTTAAGTGCCAGAAATTCCAACTTGTGAGCTGGATATTTCCTCTCGCTCTTGCGCAGTCCTCTACTGGCATAAGCAATAACTCTGTCAATTCCACCCTGTTTTTGGTACAAAACTGCCCCAAGACCAGAGATACTGGCGTCTGTATGCAGAATAAACGGACAAGAATAATCTGCATACCCCAAAACAGGTGGACTAGATAAAACTTCCTTAACCTTTCTGAAAGCTACCTTCTGAGATTCGCCCCATATCCATGAAACAGGAGACGAAACTTTCTTCTTTCTGCCCGAGCCCTTCTTACCAGTGCCATGACCCTCTAAGAGTTTGTTTAAAGGCTCAAACAGATTGGCATAACCTTTAACAAATCGCCTGTAGTAGCCTGCAAACCCTAAGAACTGACGTAATTCTTTAACATTAGAGGGTTCAGGCCAATTGGTCAAAGCACTGATTTTCTCAGGATCAGTTTGGATACCTTGCTCGGAAATGACATGTCCAAGATAGCTCACAGAAGTTTTAAAGAACTCACACTTTGAAGCCTTCAGCTTTAGATTGTGAGAAAATAAACGCTGGAAGACAGACTCCAAACGTTCAATATGCTCTTCAAAGGTACGGGAGAAGATAAGTATGTCGTCAAGGAATATCAGACATTCCTTGAGATGCATATCACCCATGCACTTTTCCATCATCCGCTGAAAACAAGCAGGACCGTTCGTTAAACCGAAACCGAGTTTATTGAATTCATAGAATCCAAGATTTCCCACGGAAAAAGCGGTTTTATGCCTATCTTCCTCAGCCAATTCCACTTGCCAATATCCACTTCTAAGGTCTAACTTTGAAAAGTATTTAGAACCATAGAGAGTGTCAACAGTGTCATCAAAACGTGGAAGCATATAAGCATCTTTCCTAGTTCTCTTATTGAGAAGGCGCCAGTCAACACAAAAGCGAAGACTGCCATCTTTCTTTCTAACCAAAACTATGTTGGATGAGAAAGGATTATCAGATTCTCTGATGACATCTGCTTCCAGCATATCTTTTAAATGCTGTCTAACCTCCTCATACATAGCAGGAGGAATCTTCCTATATGGCATTTTGAATGGCCTTTCATCCTCTAGCACAATTCTATGCTGAAGTAAATCAGTCTTTCCAAGATCCGTTGGACTCTTGGAGAAAATATGGGTCCAGTTACCGAGCACTTGTCTAACTCTAAGGACTTGTTCTTCAGACAAACAAGTAGTATTGATCTTAATGCCAAGATCATCCAAAGGAGAACTTGAAGAAACCTTACTAGGATTAGAAAAATCCGAAGCAAGATTATCAACAACTGTTGCTTCAGTAAGCTGACACAAGTCTGCTTTTGGCCTAATAACTATAGCCTTTGCTGTCATGTTGCAGACTTTAACCTTAACCTTTAACCTGTTACCACAGTGATCCATATTAACAAGTCTGGGACATACAGTATAACCTATATCATTGCAGTTTTCTGTAACTGCAGATGTAAAGGAAATATCACCTCTAGCAACTCCATTAATAGCAATGGTTTCATATGGCTTAATGGTAACAGACTTACTACCATAGGTCTTAACCTTAATGACATTGTTTGTCAAACAATTAACTGCTGTTTGCCAAGAACTAGGTACAGCGGTACATGAATTACTGCTGACTTCATGAATCTCCTCACGCAGCCTCCTAATAACATTGGTTCCTATTAAAACTGGACAAGATGAATTCAAGTCGTTGTCTGGTACAACTAAAATAGGTACCTGAATACTGTATTCTGATAAAAATGGAACTTGTAAAGTACATTCTATAAAACCAGAATATCGCAACTCTGTTCCATCAGCAACACTGATACTCAGGCCCAAGTCACCAATGCCATGTAAATCTGGCGTCTCATTCAAAGTTTCATAAAATCCATTTGATATGGTGGTGACCATGGATCCACTGTCTATGAGGGCCTTGACCTTTTGACCTTGTAAAAGGACATCAGATGTGTTGGAATCGCCAACAAGTCTATCAAACAAAACCTGGCCATTTTCATCACCATCCCCCATTTGGCCTACAACAGGAGAGGTTAATCTTTTGGCTGACTGTTATTGTGAGGACCTTGACCTTGGTAGCTTTGTTGACCTTGGTAACTGTTATTGTAATGGTAGTTCTGGTGACCTTGGTTACCCCTCCCTCTATATGGTCGGAAATAACCTCTACCCCTCTGATTCCCCCTATATCTATTATTAGACCCTTGATCACCAGGTTTAGAATCTACTAAACCCCTGTCATCAGATTTCTGACTGTCCAACTTCTTCAAGATAAGGTCAAACTTTTCCTCTATCTTGGAATCTAACCTTTTTTCTAATTCAGTGAGTTTCCTATCAAAATCAAGTTGGGAATCTGATGACTGAATAGCTGATAGTACTGGGATGTGAACTAGAGTTAGGTGAAAGCCGAATCTCCTTATCCACTGACCTAATTTCCCTCAAAAGCTCTTCATAATTTGTCAAAGAATCATACTTGTGCCTAGTTTGACTTTTAAGACTATCACTATACAAGGAGGTCCAAAACTTGTGTCTTAAAAGATCATTCTTTGCAGCAGATGTTAAATGACCATTATCAATAGCTGTCTGGAGAAGAGTCTCCAGGCGGCATCCAAAGGCAGTAACTGATTCATCAGGATGCTGATGGGAGTTGAAAAATTCCTGCATTACCATGCCCTTAGATGAAACATCTCCAAATATGGCATCAAGTTTATGTAAGATCTCTATAACAGTAGCCTTTTCACCCAAAGAAATCAACATTTTCCTAGCAGTACCCCTTAAAGAACGTCTTATAGCCTGAACAACAATAGTAAATGTAAGATCAGGGTCACTCTCTAAACATTTTATCTCAAATTTCCACTCCTGAAAAGAAATATCACCTTTTTGTGGTGGTTCATCTCCAGAAAAGAAAGGGATTTTAGGGACAGAAGGGGTAGACCTGAAAACACTTGTGTTACCTGCCATGTCAGTCTGGTTACAAGCACCACCTGCAAATTTAGGTGTACTTGCTGCATTAGGCTCCCCCATAGTAGTCCTATTGATCTTATCACCTACAATTCTTTTAAACTCATCATAAGCTTTGCTAGGGGCCATTATTGCAGATTGTAAGCTACACTATAAATCTAAAACTACTGGAGTGTGCACTTCTATCAGACTGAACACTAAGACTAACACTATGCACTATTACGTCTACCACTACAACTAGTATTACTCTATACCCTAACTGCAATCAAACACTAGGGTGGTTAAACGGACTGTTATCAAACAGTATTCATCACATATCAAAGCCTAACATCATCAAAGTCTGCAAACCAGGAGTCAAAAATCAAGCAATACTTTTAAAATGCAGATGATCAGATGAATAAATTGAACTAAGTACAATAATTCAATATAAAAATCTGTCACACTCACTCATTCTCCCAATTTCTGTATTTTCTGCAAGTGCACATGTACTCAAACTCAGAAGCAGAAGTAAAAGAAGAAGTAGTCAGAAGTAGAAGTAATTTTCAATTTCAAAATTTTATAAATCAATACTATAAATCTAAGTATCAAAACTATATGTCAACTTCAACCATGTAAATTGGATCATATCACATTGAAACAACCATACAGTTCCAAAATCCACTCTAACCTCAAGAAATTACCAAACTCTGAAATTAAATTCCCAAAGCTTTATATCAAAATACTATCAGCTTAACTAATTTAAGAAAATCAATCAGCTAAGTCAATATAAAATGATCCAATTATACAAATGCACAGGTGTATAAACAGTTTCAAACCTTTTAACTATTAATATAAACTCAAATTCAAAGCAAACCCAAATACAAAACAATAAACCAAAGAATAGGTTGTAAAATTCTTTAAGCAGGCATCATAATATAATCCTAAACAAGCATGACCTACTTGCAATACACATCTATGCAAATCAAGGCTATGACGTATCAAATAAATCACGTGACCATAATGCAGCGAAGAAATACGATTGGCTTGTCCAACTGAGGTAACTAGGTAACTAGAATGACGTAAACACTAGACATGAACGGTCTCCCTCAATATTTCAATAATATCAAGCTAAAACGAACATTTCTAGGTTGAAAACTTCCGAAAATATATAGAAAATCAAATTAATAAACAGCCAAAATTAAAACAGAAATTTACAAAAGCAAGCGTCGTCGAATGAAAATTTACAAAACAGCAGGTCGTGAGAATAAGGTGAGCTTCCGGTTAAATTACAAAACGAGGAAACCCCTCTTCGCCTCAAAACAATAATTCCAAACTAAAACATAGCCTTAAAATGCATACATTTACAAAATTACACTATAAATAAACGACAAGAATCACAAATTCCTACAAAATTTTTGAAGAAGCCGAACTTGCATTTACGGCAAGCCGCGTGTATTTTGCAAGAAAACACACACGATGCAGAAAATGTACACAGCTATAGAAAAATAAATTACGAAAAACGAAATAGACCAAAGAAACTGCAAATAATTAAAACTATCAACAGTAACAAATCAACTTACTTGTGCTAAACACGCGTCCTGTCCATATAAAACACTATATATTAAAACACAACACTATTTACACAAACACAACACATTCACAACTTTGCAGCTGGAAACAGTTCCGGAATTCCTTCCTTATCACGTGGTCCTCACACGTCACAGTTCATTTCCCGCGAAATGTCACTGGTAGTAACTGAGATGCGTACGCGCACAGATATCTTATATATGAAATGGCTCGTAAAACGAGTCCTGGGCCCAAACACAAAAAAATCACAGACACAAAACACTTGGATCCTCAATCCGGGTCTTCCTGTAGGTGGTTCCCTCGGATACTGTCTCCAACTTGGTGGTGTTTCCCCGAAGTGCCTGGCTTTATCGCCTAATCGTCGTGATCGCCATTGTAAACCGGGGTTAGGAAATAGTCAACTCCCGAGCAAGTTCGATGAAGTTTATTATATGGGAAAAAGCCTGTAATATAAATAAGAAACAATATACTAACTAACTATTGGTGTCTAACAATTTAGAGATTTCAACAGTACATAGCCGCGCGATACCGAAACAGAGTAAACTTACTAAATGCATTCAATACAGACTTCGCTCAGTACTTACCAGACACATGGGATATAGTTGACTTATTACAAATTATTAAACCTGTTGTCGTGTGACAACAAAGTACAAGTCAAGTAACTATAAATTATCTAACTATATAAATTATCTAGATGTTGCCATCAAGATGGACTGGAGCACACTGAGCTTAGACAGCGGGAACGCATAGGAATAAGATAGAGAGAAAGTCCGTGCAAAGCATGTGTAAATGTCATTTCGTGCATCTCAACTATCTCTCTCTCAATCATGCTCTCATACTCTAATGCATACGTGATATAATGAGATATACATGAAAGCAGATGACATTCCAATCATTCTGATTATATGTAGCCATGGATCCATAAAACTAAAGCAGACTACACTTTAGCAATATGAAACCCTGGTTACATTTGGATGATAATAAGTTATTAATCCACGTATGTATTTCATGCATGTAGATTTTACAAATTGTGAACATTCTGATCAGTCTGCAGCTTGTTGGGAATGTTCGGGATCTACACTATTTGATCACTAAGTAGTTTTAAGGTTTTTTTTTTTTTATTATTACGAAAGTTATTTATACACACAAAAAGATGTACGGAATTCCATACATGTATCATTAACAAATTATGAGCACTATAGCAGTCTGCTGCTTGTTGGGTAGACTGATCAGGATCTACACTATTTGATTACTGAGCAGTTTAAATGTATTATTATGTAAATAAGTTATTAATCCACACATAGAGCTGAGCTAAATGCCATACATGGAATACAAATTGTGTAGACCCTGTTCGGACCATTCTTAGGGAATGGTCCGGACGGGATTTACATAATTTTACTATTAACAAATTATGAGCACTATAGCAGTCTGCTGCTTGTTGGGCAGATTGATCAGGAGCTACACTATTTGATTACTGAGCAGTTTAAATGTATTATTATGTAAATAAGTTATTAATTCACACATAGAGCTGAGCTAAATGCCGTACATAGAATACAAATTGTGTAGACCCTGTTCGGACCATTCTTTGGGAATGGTCCAGACGGGATTTACATAATTTTAAGTTATAGTACAAAAATAGAATAGAAATGCACAATAATTATCTAAACGCCTACCTGATTTGAGCAGACGTATTCCAGAAGCGACTATCCAACAGAATAAGTAAATTCCACATAAATTATAAACATGATCAAAACATCAATATCATACATTGCTCCGCGCATGACTTGCCGACAGCTCTGGTCACCCGGGTATATGCACGGACTCTCCGTGATCGCTCGGGGCAGAGCGGACGGTATATAGTCGGGAGACTTCTCGTAGTAAACACAAACACATATACATAAAACAAACGTTAATGTAAACGATTGATCTTATCACATGGATGATTTGAAATGAAAATTTGATTTGACTATATCTGTATGTATTATTTCATGTTCTTCTCATTAACATAATCGCCCAGTATAGGGCTATGATCTGTAAAGATTAGCCGAAATAAAGATTTTGAATTGAATTGAATTGAATTGAATTGAATTGGTAGAAAGAGGGAACAAACCACGTTTGAGGTTTTGTTTCGAGGGTCAATTAGGGGATAACCGTTGCGTATTTGAAGATTTGCAGCAGTATATCGGTGGTTTATATGTCGCAAATTTAGTTTTACATGCGACGCGTTAGCGGAGCATGTAAAACGATTATTTGCGACATATAAACCACCGATATACTGCTGCAAATCTTCAAATACGCAACGGTTATCCCTATTCTAATGAAACCATAGATCCAGATGGTAAAAAACAAACAATACTTTAAGTCCTTTGATATTTTCTCTCTGTCGTCATAACATGACGTCATGAAACACCGCATATCTCCGCATTACGCATATAGAAAATAGTTCTCCCGGAACCAAGCAATTGTACTTATATTTAAACTGGTGTTTTCACTTGATGCTTTGATTTTCACAAAATAAAAACCGTTAAGTCATGGTCCTTTGAATTTCTGACGGTAGGTCCCTTTCAAAACTACGAAAGATGAATCAAATTTGACCTCGACATTGCTCGAAATTCCACAATAATTGTGCACATGGACAACGGAATTATTTATTTTTAAATTGTTTGCAATGTGGAACTGGTTGCATATTCAAGATACTTTGGCTGGTTGGTGTATTTAATGAGAATGATGATAGGCATAGTGGACGTGCAAATGGAAATTTTCAGGAGCGACAATCTACAGGCATGTTTGGAATTTGCAACGAGCCCTCGAGTGGTCTAGAGTGGGTGGGGCGAATTCTCATTATGGGACAGTCCGTCCTTGAAGAATACTGCCGCTTCTGATTGTCGGACGAGTCTGCATTATAGCTTCGGACACTGGCTTCATTCTGATGACCGACCGGACTTTTTCATTATTTCCCTGGTTTTGACACCAGCATAGGCCAACAGCTAGTGCATGATTGCGGTCTCTCGGACACAGTGATTTGTGTTTTAAAACTTTTGACGAAACAAGCCTCATCAGAAATTGTTTTCATCATTTCGTTCAGCACACGCTTACCAACAGGCCTGGATGTGTATATGATTCTTCATAATCGACTGAACGTTTGGGTTACTGAATGAAATGGTTCGATCACGGGTGCAGTTTTATCAGGTATGTTTTCAGAGATTTACAGGACATATGTTTCCTGCATGAATCATAAATTGTACTTTTTTCAGAGATCTTAGGTTTTCTATGTATACCAAGAAGAGCGAAAATCAAGGTTATGTCAAACCACTTTTCTTTGGAAAGATTTGTGATTTATGGCAGAGAGGAAACCTGAGTTTTAGTGTTTTCAGATCATTGTCTGTGATCGGTTGGTAATGTTTAAGTGTTGTCAGGTCCTTCTTAAATAGTTTCAGCATGGATATAAATCTCACAGCTACATTGTTATATACCTTAAATCTTATATTTACAGGGTGTAGGTTCCACATACACATCAAAACAGAATAGATGAAGAGAAACGTTTGTTCAAGGACAGTGAATTAGATCAACATGTGAAATAAATGGACTCAGGATCAACTTGTGGGACTTTGCCATAGATATTTGAGCAGAATCGCCAGACTCACATTGACTACAACCATAAAGTGTGTTGAAAAAAACAAGCAAATTGAAAACATTTGACATTTCATTCAGCCAGTGTCTTCGTTCATTCAGACCCATTCATTCAATTTTACTATGAATGCGCGTATGAATATTTCGTAGTAAATTTTCTAGTGATTCGGTTTCCGACAGTATATTCATTTTTCCGACAGTATATCGGTGGTTTATATGCTTCAAATTTTGTCACGTGGACCAATCAGAATGCGTGTTACAAAAATGTTGCATTCGAATATGTTCTTTTCTCTCCATACCACTAGAATACCGTGCACGACTTCCACTGTCGGGCATTAACCCGTTAAAGCATTTCCGCAAAATGAAGAACTGAGATGAATAAATGAAAATATGAAGGGAATAAACCATATACATGGGACTAGAAGTGAAGTGCCTCATTAGACGCTGCACTGAAAAGACGACGACTGATCTGGGACTGCACCGTTTGTCGTGTTGCATTCTGGCGATATTGGTGGTAAACGAGCTAATACTGATATGTCTGCTGTCACTGATATAGTGCTGACCGTAGTCTGACTGGCATTTGTAGTTTTAGTCGTCCAGTAACTTAGCGTGGTCTAATCTTTCATGTTTGAGAAGCTATTGGGCGATTGTCAAAGACCTTGTCTACTGATAAGACACCGAGTTATTGGGCGCCTCGTGTGGATTCAAGCTGTTAACATATATCAATAGGTCGTATTCAGCAGGCTAACGGGGTTATTTTAACCCTTTCTCAGTTCTATGTTTATTTCAATTTTCAATACCTACTGAATACTCATGGTTAAAATAGTTACAATAAAACGTGAGGGTGTAACATTGTACCCATTTTAGAAACTAAAGAAACATCTATCAAATATCATTAGCAAACAGAGCAGACCCTGATCACACGGCTCCTATAGGAGCCGTCTGATCTGGGTTTTGCAAATGCGTGAATAGGCATTAATTTTATATGAGGGAAAATGGTAAAGGTAAAGGGATTCACATTACTTGTAAGATATTGGAAGCATATAACGGATTTATAACAAAATGTTTAGCCAATACGGGTCATGTGATCAGGATGCATGGTGTTGGCTATCCAACGCAGTTATCTCTCTTAATCGCTACGCTGAAGAGATCCATGCCACCACAACATTCACGTGACCATGGTGTACATCATGTGATCAAACTATGGCAGACGCTCTTTTACCGTAGCCAACCAGTAAATTTACTACTACATCCATCATCATGATGTCATCTCATCATTCATCGGCGCTATATGACCTATTCAGTGTCGCAATAAAAACCCAACTCACTCACTCACTCATGCACTCACTCACATCCTGTCCCGCAAGAAAATATTCAAAACATTTAATCTGTTCGGGAATTGGGTAAATTTGAGAATCATATTCATGTACAGCGTCCCGAATTCAGTTTAACATGTTCAACAACCGGTGGCCTGATAAAAATCAACATCGGTGGTCTATTATAAATACTCGTGTAAAAGGTTACCCAAATTCTTTTTTTAGGAAAGCTGATGATGTTTCTACTTTGTTGGCTTTACCGGTGCTGATTTATGAAACAAAATCGAAAACTGTTGAAATCAACATTCAAAATAATAGAATATGCAAAAACAAACTTTAGCTAAAATCCAGCTAAAAAACTCGTGGTGGCAGTGATGACCGCACGTAGTGACAAGGGAGATCACTGTGGGGAGTTTGGCGAAAACCCCGCAACAGATATGAATATATTCAAAATGGTAGTTTAGGCGAGTTAACTGTAATTAACATTGGTGGCAATGATTGATAGCGTACGTGTATGCATCATCAACAATAGTTATTGTTGAGTACATGTGGACTGTAATTAACATTGGTGGCAATGATTGATAGCGTACGTGTATGCATCATCAACAATAGTTATTGTTGAGTACATGTGGACTGTAATTAACATTGGTGGCAATGATTGATAGCGTACGTGTATTCATCATCAACAATAGTTATTGTTGAGTACGTATGGACTGTAATTAACATTGGTGGCAATGATTTGATAGCGTACGTGTATGCATCATCAACAATAGTTATTGTTGAGTACGTATGGACTGTAATTAACATTGGTGGCAATGATTGATAGCGTACATGTATGCATCATCAACAATAGTTATTGTTGAGTACATGTGGACTGTAATTAACATTGGTGGCAATGATTTGATAGCGTACGTGTATGCATCATCAACAATAGTTATTGTTGAGTACATGTGGACTGTAATTAACATTAGTGGCAATGATTTGATAGCGTACATGTATGCATCATCAACAATAGTTATTGTTGAGTACATGTGGACTGTAATTAACATTGGTGGCAATGCTTTGATAGCGTACATGTATGCATCATCAACAATAGTTATTGTTGAGTACGTGTGGACTGTAATTAACACCGGTGGCAATGATCTAACAGTGTACGTGTATACACCATCACGTAGTTACTGTTGAGTACGTATGGACTGTAATAAACATTGGTGGCAATGATTTGATAGCGTACGTGTATGTATCATCACGTAGTTACCGTTGGGTATGTATGGACGGTGGCAATTATTTAATTGTGTACATGTATGCATTATCACGTAGTTACCGTTGGGTATGTATGGATGGTGGCAATTATTTAATTGTGTACATGTATGCATTATCACATAGTTACCGTTGGGTATGTATGGACGGTGACAATTATTTAATTGTGTACATGTATGCATTATCACGTAGTTACCATTTGAGAACGTATGGGCGCTTATAGGATTTATTGTAAGCAGACACAGTAGACCTAGATCAGACGGCTCCTGTAGGGGCTGTCTGGTTCGGCTCTACTGTTTTCCTAGACCTCTACATACACAGGCACAGACTCCTGCATGCAATGACACAGTGAACTGATTTGAGTCGTCTGTGTTTGAAAAGGCGTTTAAAATGTATCTTTGAAGTAAATGGTTAATAAGTTTGTAACAATAACAAGAATGGCGTGTCACAAATCTGACGGTTCTTTGGTCAATACCCCAAACGCTTGACATTTTTGAATACAGACCGAATCATCACTGCCCTGAAACGGTTAACATTTATCACTCCCTCGCATCCAAACGCTATTGCATGTCTTTGCAAACAGAGAAGACCAAGACCAGACTGTTCCTGACCAGGATCTGCTCTATTGGTTATGACATTGTGATAGATCTGACGATACAATTTCTATCAATAATAAACATTCATGCGGACAAATCAGTTACTATGTATTCATGATGTGATTACTTCCTACATCATGTTCAACAGGGGAAGGATTAAGAAGAATATTACCACAGTAAAACCTATTGAATACGGACTCTAATAAGTACCATTATAGGGTTTAAGACAGATGGCAGCTTAATTGGGAATTTGTTTAGGCACATGGCTACTTAATGCAGGATGAAATGCATGCAGAAAAGTCCTGTGGTAGCTTTCTGCATGGATTTCACCCTGCATTAAGCAGTCATCTGCCTAAAACGCTCCCCTGTTTTCTTTACTGAAACTCAAATTAGCGATGTTGCACTGTAAATTGCTATAATTTGATGTGTATTCTTATAGCAAGGTCTGCTGTCGTTGTCTGGACATCTGATCGTCTCACTTCTGGTGGCGGAGGCGGTGTGTGCAGCGGACAATGACGTGTTCAAGGCGAGACTACTCAGCTCCACTCTGTTCATGAGTGGTGTTACAACGTTGGCTATGAACCTATTTGGTATAAGGTGAGGAAGTTTTACCTGTTATCAATATTGCATGCCAGCGACTAATTTCTTATTTTAAATGCAAATATTATATAATATATACAGTAGAACCTGTCCTAAGCGGCCATCCGTATATTTAACACAGGCGTATTAAAAACAGGTGTTTGCTTAATGCAGGGTGACAGTAATGCAGGAAGTTTCTGTCAGTCTAACTGATATTCATGATTTTACATTGCATTAACCTCACAGCTTGCTTTCAGATCAAACGATGCGATATGTTTTTTTATCGACAGCAGCTGATGTAGCATGAATCGGCAGATTAAACAAACGCCTTGTACGAGCGTTCTGTGTCATAGAAAAAACTTCTTTCAGAGATATTGAAACGATGAACTCAATGTATAACTCAGCGTCTCATCATGATCCAAACTGTTTGACATACCACTTACGTTTCAGAGAAGACACTGAAGGAGAGTACAGTCTGATACTTAAATCAGACGATATAGTTAGCTACGAAATTTACTTGGCACCAGAAAGAGTTAATAAACAGATGTATGAACTTCATTGAAGTACATGTAATGGGTTAACTCTTTCGCTGCCAGTGTTAAAGCGCGAGCAATTTAGATCAGATGAGACGCTGAGTAACCCGGTGTCTCATCAGCGCCTAAACTGTTTGTTCCTGTCTCTAGGTATTTTGTAGGTATCTAAAATGAAAAGTGTAGCAGACAGACACAATCTGACAGCTAAATAGTGATATGTTGTAGGCTGCCCGTGTTCCAGAGCGCTTCCTCGGAGTACGTGATCCCGTTGTTACTGGTGGCCAGTGTGGACGGAACGTTCTGCTCCAGTCTTGTAGATGCACCAAGTACGTCTTGTGAACACCCAGTATTGACCCTTGTAATGCGGAAAACCAGTCATTAGTAGTATTTGCAAATAGAGATGGGGGCTGGGGGTGGCTGGGGTTAGGCATCAGTGTTTGTACTGTTTGTCATATGTTACACTTTTCTTTACATATAATATCCCTGACTATTCACGATAGCTTGACCTGTTTGAATTTTGAAATAGTCCATTTAAAACTTCAGCGTTGGAATGATTAACTTTAGCCTGTCGAGTAACTTCAGTATGCCGAGTAACTTTAGTCTGCCGAGTAAACGTTAGCCTTGTTTGATCCCATACTCTTCTCAGGTCTAAAGCATTTGTGATCACATACTTCTATAACATCCGACCTGAGAAGAGTCTAAGTGATTGTCAGCCAAAGACCGTCACCACCCTGTCACGGATGTCACGGTTCAAACTGTGTCAAATAATTTGGATCTTGATGAGATGTCTAATGATTTTGGAGTCTTGTCTGGATCCAAACCTTTAGCACCACTCTCCACAAATCGTCATATTGTTGAAAGGGTTAGGTAACAACGGTCATAATCAAATACATTTGTTATTTTGAACTGGAGACAGAGGAATAAAGGTAAAACTCATTAACTTTGGCGCGAGGGGACGATAGTGTGTTAAACCACATTCCATCATTTTCATTTTGAATATCAACCTCGTTGACTGAAAAGTATATGACACGAGCTATTGCGCTTTAAGTAAACTCGTTTAATAAAAAATGTAATCAATAAACACTAATGTAATGTTCTGCATTTATATATACTATTTGGAATTTAAGCCTTTATTCCATAAATACGCATTTCTACGCCTATTTAAACAGAGTAGACCCATATCAGACGGTTCCTATAGGAGATGTCTGATCAGGGTCTTCTCTGTTTGCGTATGGAATAACATAGACCAGAATCTATAGTTTCTGCTTTGAAAAATATTGCCTGTGTCTATATGCCATTTCAAATATTAATCTAATTACCCTTTTCTTGCTGAATTTTAAAATGCATTTCTTCTTCTTTACCCATGCCCTGTGGTATAATTACATATATCTCCACTGTCTATAATTATTTCTCTGTGCAATCATTGCTGTGGAGTGCACTTGTTGCACAATCAATTTGTAAATAGTGCAGACCCTGATGAGACAGCTCCTGTAGGAGCTGTCTCATCTGGGTCTTCACTATTTACAAGTAGGTATATTGACGTGAACAGCAAGCGAATGGTTAATATTCACGATGTCATTATTTCTAACACGAATATTCATGGAGTAAGGGTCAAATACGTCATAGATATTGGGATGAATTTGTTATTGAGTATCAATTCATTCTATTTCTCTAGTTGGCACTTTGGTAGGAGCTCTGAATGAAAATATATAAACAATATGTGCTATACTTACCAAATAATGGATTCAATGTTAAGGTCAAGCAATATGTCCACGTATTTATTGATTTCTGCTGAACGTTTAGAGTTCGCATAATGCAAACTTTATTTTGCATTTTACGTACAAAACATTCTTGATTTTGCATTGTAGTACAAAACATTCTCTTTTTGCATTGCACGTACAAAACATTCTTTATTTTGCTCCTGTATTTCGACCTCTTTATCTACAGACACAGACTCTTCAAACGGGACTGTGGCGAATGACCTTGACCCCGAAGTGACCATGGAAAGAATATTAACAAATGTTCGCTCGGTAAACTTCTACACCAACATTTCAAGAACGAACTTAGAATGACATCAGTAAAGTGCTCAACTGTTCAACAATCATTCATATTTTGTGTAAGAGAAACGAGTTACTAATGTCATTTTGCAAACAGTGAAGACCCAGTTGAGAGGACTCCCAGAGGAACAGTCTCATCAGGACCCGCACTGTTTGTTGTGTTGCACATTTCTTTTTTTAAATACCCCGAATATTTACTGTAAGACTGACCTGTTTGAGTATTGGATGAGTCCATTTGAAAATTCAGAGTTAAAAGCGTCACTTTACATAGAGTGTTACATCCGACATTTGCTTATGTTGATATGCGATCAGTATTTTTTTTAAAAAGAGAGTTTAAAACAAAACATGCTTTCGAAAAATCATTGAGCGGGCTAAAATTGTTTTTTTTTGTTTTTACTGATTTAACCCTTTACCCCATGAATATTCATGTAAGCAACAATGACACCATGACAACTAATTTGAGTAATCGATATAATAGCACATGAAAACATTAGGTATTTGCCATGACAGAAACAGAAGAATGTTATCTATGTTATACCATAAGCAAACGAAGCAGACCCTGATCAGAACGATCCCACAGAAGCCGTTTGGTCTGAATCTCCTCTGGTTGCAACGGCGTAGAAAGGTGTAGTAGTGTTTAATTGAGCATTACTAAACAATTAATTATATTTATAGTGAAAATATTTAATGAAATTCATACGGAAGATCATACAACCACATTATCGTGAGTCCTAATTTACGAGATAGCCGATATGATAACCGAAATGGTTGCCGAAATAAGGTAATTTCTAGCGACAGAAATAATCACAAGGTCTAACAAGCCGATCAAAACTGGAACGTTGCTAACATCGTATATTAGACTTCCCGATAATTTCAGTCGTACAATCTTTAATGTGATGTGAATTTATGTATACATCTCACTTGTTTATTTGTATATATACAATATGATAAATGACTTAAAATGCATATTACTAAGTGCTATCCAGACGGTTACAAAGCTGTTTCGGGTCCTTATTGTGCGACATGCTGAATAATAAATAACTGACGATTGTCAACCAGGTTACAACCCCAACAGTCAAACGTAACGTAAACAATTCGTTTCATGACGCGGCTTAATCCTTTAAATGCGGAAACAAATATGGTAGTATTTATAAACCGCGTAGACCCTGATCAGAGGTAGTGTTTGTAAACAGTGTAGACCCAGATAAGAAGGTTCCTAGAGGAGCTCTCTGACCAGGGTCTGCACTGTTTGTCAAGATCCTCTAGCAAATTTAAGCTGAATGGATTCTAGCCTTAACCTTTACAATGTGGGACACGAATCACTAATGTTCTTTGTAAACAGTGTAGACCCAGGTGAGAGAGCTCCCAGAGGAGCCCTCTCATTAGGATCTGCACTATTTTCCATGTTACACTTTTTAAAAAAACCAAAAAACTCTTAATATTCAGCATACGCTTGACCTGTTTTAATTTTTAAAATCCATTAGAAATTTCAGCATAGTAAGGGTTAAACACTAATGTATATTCTATTTTGATTATTCCGCATTCAGAGTATTACATTCCTCCATTACAATGATTACCAGACAGTTTACGTACATGTCCAGACACCCTTGCTCTAGACAGTCCTGGTTATATCTCTCTCTATATATCAATATGCCGGAATAGGGTTTTCTGCAAATATCCCCAAACTACTTGCATTGGATCTAAACAGTCTGTTTATTCTGTTTAGAACTCGGACTATTGAAAGTGTCACTTTATTTCAACTGTTTTGCAAATGTTTCTATGAATTCACCAGCAACGTGCTCACACGTGTATGCATACGTCTACACGTATTTTATTAGTACAACATCCGCCTGTTTTAAGCCGTAACTTTCTTGGTAAACAAAGACTTAAAACGAATGAATACCTGATGATGGACACAATGAGATGGTGGGAGCTCCTTTTGGAGGTTTCGGCACTACTTTTGTTCTTTCTACTTGAAGACACTGCCTGCTGTTAAGACCAAGAATCACGTTTCGTTTTAATTGTTCGTAATCCTCTACTCCATAAATACGTCTTTTCTAGACCTTAGTAAACAGATTTGCTCTGATTGCTGATGATATAATAAAGATATGATTATATACATGTAGTCTCTGCCATGTCCAAACATCCATGTGTCCATGTGCTATTATAACAACAATATCTCATCAATATGCATGCTGTCACCATACTTACATCAATATTCAAGGAGTTAAGGGTTAAAAAGGTTTACAACTATTTCAGCTTCAAGGAGGACTTATGCTGGCTGGACTTATCCATGCCCTTCTAGGCTTTACTGGGTTAGTGGGGCTTCTACTTCGGTTTGTGGGTCCTCTGACGATCGTGCCTACCATGACGTTACTGTTCATATTCCTGGCTCGACCGGCACTAGCTCTCGTCGAGGTGAACTGGCCCATTGCACTCTCGTGAGTATGTAACAATGTAATACATAGAGGATATTACATGGGTGCTCATTATACATTGTTTTTATAAAACGAGTTTACTATAATAATATGACACGAGCTTTGGCCCGAGTGTCATATTCACAATAGCAAACGAGTTTCATGAAAACAATTTGTAATGAACACCAATGTAAGATTCTTTTTATCACATAAGCCTTAAAAATGCCATAGAAAATGAAACAGGCTATAGCTGACAGCTGTTTCGGTCATTCCTTACAAACAACATAGTAATACAACGGAAGACGCACATGGAGCGCTGCGGTTGGCTAACGCTTAAATGGGCGCTACGATTGCTAATGTGCATAAAAATGCACTTGTGCATTTCCGCGATTTACGGCACTCAGTTACGGCATTCCCACAGGGAAGATAATGGATAAATACATGTCTGACCTTCATGTTCATATTTATGGCTCGACCGCCACTACCTCTCGTCGAAGTGAACTTGCGAGTATGTCACAATGTGATGCACATATACTTGACCTGACTATACAGATTATCAATGTAACATGCACTACTGGTAATCTCTGGCGGTCACCCACTTCACCCAAAATATAGTTTGTAGTGCTTATATACCTTACCCCAGAGATGACCGACACGGTCTCTAGTAGAGGTGAACTGACCCATCGTAATTTCTTGTGTATTTCACAATGTAATAGAAATATAAATTTACATTTTTATTCACTATCCACTTGAATTTATGAAATTGGTCTTACAACAATGAAACCACTATGTTAAGTTTCGTTTGTATCGTGTTTTTGAAAGACTGACAAACTCTCTAAAGGAGCCGTCTGATCAGGGACTGCTCTTTTGCTAATGAAATAATATAGACCATTTGATAAACATGATACACATATGTGTCTTTAAAAGCAAACGACTGCTTAATGCCAGGTGACTATAATACATGATCTTCTACATAACATTCGCCCTTCGTTAATATAATTTTTGCCTTCAAGACAACTACATATAGTAAGTAATTGTTACTTCATCCAAGATGTCCGTACAAATATTTTTTCAACTTAACCCTTTCCTTCATAGGTTCGCCTTTCTACGCCTCTGTAAAAGTCACATTTTGAAACCATTGTGATAAATAGAGCATCCTAAGGAGCAAATGCTCTATTTATCACAATGGTTTCAGAACTACAAAATTCTAAAAAAATCCTTTTCTCTAGTTAATACTCCTTTTCGGTAGATTTATTCAAAGAGGTTGGATCTAAAATAGTCTATGAGGTAATGGGTTAATGTTGTTGAACCCTTTGAATGCAGGACACGTGCAAACTGGCATATGCAAACATTGTAGAGTCAGATCAGGGTGCTCCTAGAGAAACACTCTGATCAGAATCTGCACTGTTTGCCATTCAAAAGCTTCAAGCAAAGTTAAGCTTTTTAAAGTAAATGGACTCTTCAGTTCAACAATGATAGGCCAGTCCACATTTACAATTTAACATTCAAAGGGTAAAGGTCAGTCATAAAACTTAGTATAATCATGTTAACCATAACGGTTATCCAGTCGGTCATAGCCTCTCCTATATGTTTTACATCTTCCGATCTCATGTAAGAATAATGACATCACGAAGTCTTTAAATAATTTTAAACCTTGGTAGAAACTGCAGAATCAGGACTAAGGAGCCATATGATCTGGGTCTAATCTGTTTGCAAATATGTCAACATGTGTTTATATATAATAAATTAGGTGGTAGCTTTAGAGAGGTTCTACTGTATAATCATATGAAACAGTTGATTGGGTGGGGTGGAGGGGTGGGGGTAGTTGGGTATACGATGCAATTTTATTACATAAGTGATAAATCATAAATCTTTCTCATCAGAGTTTATTTCCTTTCCTTTAAACACAGTATAATCACTAAATTGATTTACATATACCTGTTTAAACACAGATGGCTGCTGAATGCAGACCGAAAGTAATGCAGATAACCCCTGTAGGAGCTTTGTTCGTACAGAGCAAACCTTCTAAACAGGACAAACAAAGAGTAGGACGAGCATGATTATCGGTCTTACAGACATTCAGCAACTTAATGCAGGATGGCAGCCATACAGAAAGCGCCTTTCACCCTTCAATAAGCAACCACCTGCCTAAAAACCATAATTCCTCTTTATTTAAATTCCGATTTAGAGCAGTTTTATTGTATTTCTCAGTCTACATGCAGATATCTTAAAACCCAGAAATATACCTCTGTAGAGAAGGTTTAGAGAACTGTTTTGCTGTACCATGATCAATGTGACATTCATAGCGCATGTGTTTGACAGAACGGTTACCATAGCAGTGGTCCTGTGTCTGTACCTATCTAAGTACAACATGCCCATTCCTGTGTGGACACCGTCGGAAGGCTGTAGGATCATACGCTATCCTCTGCACCAGATATTTGCGGTAAGGGATTCCCCATGATATATCAACCCACTACAGGTAAATAACGCTTGATTACCTTTGCAAATAGTTTGGAACCAAGGTGAGATGCCGTGAGATAACTCAACGTTTCATCAGGACCCAAACAGTTTGAGCTCATGATAACGTTTTAGTGAAATATTTTACTTTGCCTTGTATGTAGACCGTGAATATTCATGTAAGGGAAAATGGCATTATGAATATTAAGTAGGTTATTTTATGTTCATGTAATAGGACATGGACACAGGTTTTTTGTTTTGACAGGAATTGTAGAATCACATCCATATTATATCATAAGCAAACAGGACCCGTCTAATCTGGGTCTGCTATGATTGCAAAGGCATATTTATGGAGTAGATGGTTAAAAGCAACGTGGAATCTTCTTACACGCATTTATTGCCCGTGCTAGATTTTTTAACTGTTACCTGATGAATAGACACTTAAGAAATGATGGCATCATACTTGTAGAATGACATATGAAACAAAGAAAATATTAGCCATGGCAAAAGTCTGTTATTCCAATAGCAAATTGAGCAGACCCTGATCAGGCGACTATTGAAGGAGTCGTCTGATCTTGGGCTACTTTGTTTGAAAGGCGTTTTGATAGAATAAATTCTTAAGCCGAATATTATAATTCTAGCAGTTTCTGTTACATGACAACAACATCTTGAAGTGCCATAAATGATCAGTGGCAGCATCATATCGACACAGTTTTTGAATACGACCTTTTGTATTTCATTCACGGATTGACAGCAATTTGATATATGCTTGCTAACATAGTGTATTCTTTCATTTTCACATTAACAGACATTTGACATATGCATGCTTATACATTGATTTTTCTCGAACAACACTTCTTTTGAATCGGTAAAATTCATCTTGCTATATTGTTGTTTTGCTCATGCAGTGTTGTCGTTAATATTGCTTCTGGTAGTTTTATTTACTGTATTAATACAGTGCATTTGTATTGCTTTATATATATTGGCTTCTGGGAAAAAAAATCTTCGTTTCTTCGATGCTACCTCACGTTTTACATTGTTTATGCATGTTCTTTTCCAGGAGTTTGTGTTGTTTGTGTACGTGTGGGTATTATTTCTTCAGACTGCTAATTTCGGATATTTGTGTTTTCTTTGTTGATTGAGGTATTTTTACTTCCTTTGTTGATTTAGGTTTTCCTGTCTTCTTTGTTGATTTAGCTATTGCTGTTTCCTTTGAAAATTTAGGTATTCCTGTTTCCATTGTTGATCTAATTTAGGTATTCATGTTTCCATTGTTGATTTAATTTAGATATTCCTGTTTCTTAATTGATTAGGTATTGCTGTTTTTCTATCTTGATTTATGTATTGCTGTTTCCAGGATTTGCTGTTTTCTTCGTTGATTCAGTTATTGCTGAATATTAATTCAGGTATTACGGTTTTCCCTTTTGATTGCAACTGTATAGTTTTACTCAGATGTTGGGCAGTTTCAGGTTTTGCTAGCATCTATTATTATCATTTTCAAGTTGATTCGGTCATTAATGCGTTGCCTGTTCAGTTGTTACCTTCCGTTCTGCTGGTTCAAACATTGCTATTTCCATGTTGATTGGAACGTTGCTGTTCATTATGGTTACGTTTACATCTGTATGCCTGTTGGTCCACTTGGCATGCTTCGTCTATGTTTCGTTGGTAAATGCAGTCGTTTTTGATAATTAAGCATTGCAATTTTATAGTACTCTTTGGAAGTTCGTGTTTTACTGTCTCCTTGCATATAAGTAAAGATATTAGATGGTTCAAGTATTATTTCTTTGCCGGGTGCTTGTAATTTTCATGCTGTAAAACATGTTATCATAATTTGTCCTTTTGTTGTTTCAGGTTCTTATATCTATTTTGGTCAACTGGGGACTTTGTGGTATTCTTACCGCCACTGGTGCTCTCACAGATGACCCGAATAATATCGGGTACAAGACCAGAACTGACGCAAGATTTGATGTCATACAGAAAAATCCCTGGTTCACATTTCCTTACCCGGCACAGTTTGGTCCTATTGGTTTCAATGCTTCCGCATTTGTATCTTGCATGGTTGCTACACTGATATCAGTGTTAGATTCCGTCGGTGACTATTACGCATGCGCAAGGGTATGCCGAGTTCCAGCTCCACCAAAGCATGCAGTAAATAGAGGAATTCTTGTAGAAGGAGTTTGTAGTTTCTTTTCTGGTTTTGTCGGATGCGGTCATGCGACATCTACCAATGGTGGCAATATAGGAGCTGTAGGTGTGACGAAGGTAAGTTATATGGTGATTTCTCCCTGATGTTTTTAGAATTTCTAAGAGACAAAATTTAACGTGATTTTAGTGTCAATTGTGTGATATTTAACTGACTGCGTTTTCCATCAGGTTTTTCAAATGCTATATGGGTGTGTTTGATTTTCCGTAAACGTGCTTTCATCTTGTTGTTTCTTAACATCGAAACACGGTTAAAATGAAGCTATAGGAATTGGCCAGCATGAATAAATTACTTGTCCTGTCAATGATTAATTTCAGTTTACTAGTAATAATACCAAGTTCTTAGAAGTTCGTAATTTATAGGCACCGATATTACTCCATTTTATTTTAAGCTCTCGGTTGTAGTGAGACTTTGTTAGATTGACCTATCTGAAAGTTATAAATACGACATTTTGACTGATTAGTACGCACCTTATTCACATCTTTGTAATATTAGTAGTAGTAAATATTTTAAAACTTGTCTGTGTCTTTTAGTTGTACATACGCAGATGTACATTATTTTTTATTTCAATTTCATCAGGGAAAATAGACAAATTACATTTTGTATTTCATTTGATATTTGAGATAATTATGAACTTATATTAAATGTTGCCGATTGCTAGTCTCATATATTTTCCATTGTCGTAAACCAGGTAAACAGACGGTGTGTATTATTTTTGTTTGTACATTCCGTTTGGACTGTATTTTGTGGGTATGTTGTACATTCCGTTTGGACTGTATTGACTTTTTCCAGGTGGCCAGCCGGCGTGTTTTCTTTTTCACGGGTATATTGTACATTCTGTTTGGACTTTTCGGCAAGTTCTCGGCCTTCTTTATCACCATGCCATACCCAGTCCTTGGTGGAGCCCTGATTGTGCTCTTTGGAATTTTCTTCGGTGTCATCATATCCAATCTAGAAGTACGTATTTCTCTCCCAATGAAACAATCGTAATACTGATCATGATAGTAGGTCTCACAATTCACATTTTTCATAATGTTATTTAGATAACCCAGTTTATGTCCATAAGGTAAAACAAATAACTTACGATTTGTTTTATATCGCAGCTATACAAAAATGCCGGTCTGCTTAAAATTAGAACTCTTCCTAACTGGTGATATGAAGACTGCTACCTTTATATTAAACTTTCTGAAGGGCAAACTGTTTTTAAAATGTCATAAACACAATAAACCATCAACACACACTACGCCACACTACACACCATAGTACACACCACGTCACATCACCACATAAAACCACACCATACACCACAGAGCATACCACACCACATCACACCTCACTACCACACAACACACCACAAAACATAAACCTATACTAATTCACACGCCACACACCGCAACACAACGCAACAAAACATCAAATTACATCTCATCAAACCATGCCATCTCGCAACCACACCACACGACAACAACACCAAACTATACTACACCACACCACACCACACCACACCACTGCACTGCATAACATAACAAAATACAAACGCAATACAACATAACACGACCTTAATTGGCAATGTTGCTGTCGTCTTGTACTAAATATGTAATCGACTTAGAATAAAGTCGTTATTATTATTATTATAATACATATGGTGATTTCAATTCCTCCTCCGTTTGCATACGTAAAAACGAAACCAAATACTTTTAATTATTTATTAAAGCCGTGTTTTGATATAACACTATTATTGGTCAACATCAGGTTACACATATGTCCTCACCAAGAAACATTGCTATTCTCGGTCTGTCCACATTCCTGGGTCTCATGGTACCAGCCTGGATACAGAAAGTGAAAACACCTTTTCACACAGGTAAGCTTGTCCATTTTAAACCTCAATTCCATGAATATTAATGTAAGAAATAATGTATATATGAATATTAATTGGCTTAATATCTATAATAGCATATGAAAGTTTACAGACCGGTAAATCCTATAGAATAATATATATTTAATTCCTCAAGCAAACCCTGATCAAACGGCTCCTACATGATCTGTCTGGTGTGGATCGAGCTTGTTTGCTCAGTCGTTTAAAGTGCGTATTTATGGAGCAAAGAGTCAAATGGGAAAACGAATAACAAGCACGCAGCTCAGGTGCAAACGTTTCCTTTTCACCAATTTCACGTCTGTAATGGAGATTATTCAAATTAATGCTCACAACTTTCGGGTTTGTTGGAGAAATTAAGAACTATTGTGAAATATTTTTATATCTATTATTTAGGACCAGGGCACTAGAACATGACACTACAAGTTCATCTTCTGAGTTTACAAAGCAAATTCGAAAAGAGCTGCCACTGCAAATAGTGCATGCCCTGGTCACTCGCTGCAGATAATTTGGATTTAACATATATAAATGGAAAAGCAGTAAAGTCAAGCAGGCAAAGCCACATACAAGACGCAACCACCACCAAAACACCGATAGACAGCATGACACACATACACACACACATAACCACACACCCAAACGCACACTCACACACGAGATGAACACAGAAAAGCCGCATATCTAAGCGAACCTATCCAAATGGATATTTTGAACGAATCTATTTTTCAAAAGTAGGGTAGATTTCATTTGGATTCGTTGTTTTGTAATTGTTCCGATGATTTTGTTTAATATATCGACCCTCTATGTCATTGTACAAACTTTTGGAAAGTTTCATTTGAGATTATTTATATGCCGGAAATGTAATTATCAATGTTAATAATATATATCTAATGTTCTTAGAATAGAGCCATGCTAATGTTCCGGAAAAAAGAACCATGATAATGCTCTTAATGTAGAACCATGCTAATGTTCTCGAAATAGAACCATGCTAATGTTCTCGAAATAGATCCATGCCAATGTTCTCGAAATAGAACCATGCTAATGTTCTCGAAATAGATCCATGCTAATGTTCTCGAAATAGAACCATGCTAATGTTCTCGAAATAGATCCATGCTAATGTTCTCGAAATAGAACAATGCTAATGTTCTCGAAATAGAACCGTTATAACGCTATTAAAATAGACCCATGATGCTAATGTTCTCGAAATAGATCAGTACTTAACATAGACAAATGCTAACGTTCTTAAAATAGACCCATGCCTCTATTCACCCAGCCACAATAGGTCAGTGATAATGCTAACTCTTGCATATACACGACGTATGTTGTTGTCCTTTCAACATAATTTAAGTACTGTTACATGCAAATATTTCGTCTGCTTCAATTCTTGAAATACATTATATATGTATTTCTTTTTAAAAAAACAGTTTCTTATTAGCAATGAGTCTGGATCCTGATCAAACGGCGTCTCGTCCGGTTTCAAACTGTAAACGAATATCATCTCAAACCGATCCATATGTTTTGAATGATTATCTAACGTCAATCATAGATATTATAAGGTTTTAAATTATTATTATCATCTAACGTCATTCATGGATATTGTAAGGCTCGGTGTGTTGGTGATGATGGCGTTTTGTGTGTGGCTTTTCCTGCTTGACTTTACTACTTTTTCATTGGAATGATTATCTAACGTCATTCATGGATATTGTAAGGCTTGGAATGATTATCTAACGTCATTCATCTTTCATTGACCGGATAAACAATCACGTAGTTCCTTCCGGGTAGTGAAATCATAATATATTATATATCTATTGTATATCCTTCATTGTCTGAATAGATAAGTATGCGGTTCGTTCCGGTAAGTGATTTCATCCATATGAAGCGCATTTGAACGCACATATCCATTGTGAAAAGAGCGCTATATAAATGTGGTATAATAATAATAATTCATGGATATTGTAAGGTATTAAATTATTATTATCATCTAACGTCATTCATGGATATTGTAAGGCTCGGTGTGTTGGTGATGGTGGCGTTTTGTGTGTGGCTTTTCCTGCTTGACTTTACTACTTTTTTTCATTGGAATGATTATCTAACGTCATTCATGGATATTATAAAGCTTGGAATTATTATCTAACGTCATTCATCTTTCATTGACCGGATAGACAATCATGTAGTTCCTTCCGGGTAGTGAAATCATAATATATTGTATATCTATTGTATATCCTTCATTGTCTGGATAGATAATCATGCGGTTCGTTCCGATAAGTGATTTCATCCATGTGAAGCGCATTTGAACGCACATATCCAGTGTGAAAAGAGCGCTATATAAATGTGGTATAATAATAATTCATGGATATTGTAAGGCTTTGAATGTTTATCTAACGTCATTAATATATAGAGTAACATTAGCGCATTTGTCCATTTTCGTTCAAATTATATAAGGTTAATACTTTGTTTGGATAAAGGTTCTCCGGTTGTCGAAACAGTGCTGGCCTATTGAAGGACAGTGGCCCCCAGTAGCTCCTTATTTATCAGATTAGTCATGCAAAACCTACTGAATATCAAATATAATTAGTTCTCATCAGTAATTCCGTTACTTTAATTTGAACAGGCAGCGAAGGATTTGATAGAATTGCAGCCATGTTACTAGGCAACCCAACACTCGTGGGCACAATCCTGGCTGTGGTGCTAGACAACACAGTAGCAGGTATATAGCAATGTGTGTGTCATAATACGTCATATAATGTAGAAGATTTGTATATACAGTGCTCCCTCTCTACAACGTCACCCTTTGGGATACGAAGACTGTACGTGTTTTTCAGAGGAAATTGTTATAGGAAGGGAAAATAAAACATAAATAGCTTGTTTGCAGATCCCCAGATAAGGTGTATGTCTAGAACTAAAACTGTTATGCCTCAATCAACCCTATATTGTGACCACTCTTTAGAATCGTCACAAAGTGACGATTCTAAAGAGTGGTCACAACATAGGGTTTGATGGAGGAATAAAGAAAATACGATGGAAAAAAGTTGTTTCTGGGCCTTGTTGTTTCGGAAACAGTGACATGCGTTGTTGTAAGGAGGGAATCGTTATTCAGAGGGCCGTTGTAGGGAGGGAGCACTGTACCAGGTCGTTATGTGATGTAGAATATTTGTATATATTTACTTATTTATATATGTATTGCAAACGTGTTTTTCATAGTTGGTATGTACTGTAGAAAGTCTACTTCATTGTAGCAAATAAATCGTGGAAAGTATATGTCGAAATGGAATATGCATTATAGATGTTATGTGCCGAAATAGGTCATATATTGTGCAAGGTATGTATCATTTAAGGTATGCACGCTCGTATTGAAATTGTACTAGATGTGGTAGGTATGTAAAGCAGTAGTATATGTGTTAGTAGGTATGTGCTATTTCAGTATGTATGATAGTTGGTATGTGTTATTGCAGTATATGTGTTAGTAGGTATGTGCCATTTCCGTATATATGATAGTTGGTATGTTATTACAGTATATGTGTTAGGTATGTGCTTTTTTCAGTATATATGATAGTTGGTATGTGTTATTGCAGACTATGTGTTAGTAGGTATGTGCTACTGCCGTATACATGTTAGTATGTATGTGCCGTGTAACCTATTGGTCACAGTAGACATATAATGCAAACTCCCCACATTCTGACTGAACTTGTTCACATTTGCGCCGAAATAAGAGACAGACTGTATTCATGGTTAACTTTACATTTACTCATATTGCCCATATATTCACAGAATCTGATTTTCCGCGCATCTCTAGTGCCGTATTAATATCGCTCAAAAAAGGAGCATTTAGCTGAATAAGTCCACAGTGCAAAAACTAAAACATTGCTTTCACGTTTAGTTCAGATCTTATAGTTAACCAGTTAAATATTTTGTTTGCAAAAGTGTGCCAGAATAAATAACTCAAGTATCGTAAGGACAACACGGTGCTATAGAAAGTAAATTATGTGTGTATGTATTTGTTTATGGAAGGTGACATATTTCAATGTATTGATTTAATTCTTTCAACAACAGTAATAGTCCTTTGTTGGGAGGCAAACTGCGTAACAGAAAAGGGAGAAGGCTGGCTCCGGGGTAGCCGCACTCTCCGATGTCCTATAAAGCAAGAATAGCTTGAGCCAGTTCCCTTCCTAATTATTGAAGGTGTTTATTACACCGTGTGGTTCTACAGATTCAATAAAAATAATTTTCCATAACTTGGGCATTAGTTCTCTGACAAGGAAACCCGACAAACAATTCAAACATATTTAACTTTTTATTCTTTAACCTATTTTTGGCAGTTGTGTGGGCGTGAACCCAAATATTGTCGCATACAATGTTAAGTACCAATACTTAACTTTAAGCCAATTCACTGAAGTAAATGCACATCAGTTATTAGCAAATTCACAGCACCAAATATAAATATCACAATTCACTAAAGCAAATGCAGATCAAATATTAGCAAATTCACTGCCACAAATTTCAATATCAAACCGCCCCAAATATAATTATTAGAAAATTAACTGACATTCTGCAAATCTAGCACAAAACATAATGTAGCAAAGTGGAGCCGCAAAATAGCACATTGGCACCTTTAGCAAATCAAGCACAATGTATGATGCAAAGTGGCGTCGCAACATAGCACGTTGGCACCTTCAGCAAATCAATCCCAATGTATAATTCAAATCTAGCACAATGGATAATGCAAGAAGGCGCCGCAAAACAGCAAAGTACAAATATTGGGACCCGAAGAAAGCATGGTGCCCCATGCCTACTGAATCTATTGTATTGAGTGTACCTTGATGCAGCAAACTATAATTATGGTGCATATACATTAAAATACAGTCCCGAATAACGTGGTGTCCTGAATACTAAAATGGTTTGGCCGAAGCTGAGTTCAGGCGCCGTAAAATAGCACGTTGGCATCCTCATTAAAGTACACAATTATTGGGACCCGAAAAAGCATGGTGCCCCATACCTAATTACTAAATCTATTGTATTGATTGTACCTTGGTGCAGCAAACTATAACCATGATGCATATACGTAAAAGCACAGTCCCGAATAACATGATATCCTGAATATTAAAAGAGGTTTGACCGAAGCTGATGGCCCATTAGGGTTCACGCCGTTCCTTGGATTGCATCTTGATCTTTTCCTGGTCCCCTATGTCTTGCAAGTTTCGGCACACCGGCCATTGGAATGCGTCCTCATCTTCTTCTCGTCCCCTAATTCTAGCAAGTGCCCCTACACGGTCCATTGGCTTCCATCCTCATCTACGACTAGTCCCAAAAGTCCATGCAAGTGTCAGTAAATGCTCCGTCCCATTTGATTAAAACATATAGCAACACAAAATACCAAGAACTATCCTCCGAAAACGGGAGGGAGGATGGGTTGTTAAAGCTTGAATTTCCTGTCCGGTGTATAGAGTATCTAGCAGAGGCGGTGTCAAGTGAAATTGCCGGTATAGAAATTTAATCTCGCTTGTTACGAGGCACGCCCCGTGGACTGAGTGATAACAGTACGTTCACCCCCAAACAATATGCGTTATTCCTAGACAATAACGCTCCCTATTGGTGTATGGATTATATAATCTGTATTCTACCACTGAAAGTCATAACCTGTACTTGCAACGTGTTTAAAACTGCCTAAGACTAAATAAAGCATTTGTTTATATGATGAAAAGAATAACAATCGAACAATCGAAGACAAAACTGACATGTTTTTGATATCAAAGACACGATGTTATTCGACAATATATTAGTATTTATTCGGGTTGCGTTTTAGTTTCGTTAAATGTTCTTTATAGGCCGATGATATTTTGTTAGCATCGATGAAAACGGTTTATTTTGTATCAGGGGAGGGGGGGGGGGGGCATTTTCTGATATAAGTTCAAATTGACAGTCTTCATAATAATGATTGAAAATAACAAATACCAAGTTTTATGTTGTTATTGAAGATATACGTTTATTATAGAATTTTTTATTTTAAACCATTAAAATGTGGTATTATTAATTGCTTGCAGTTTTATTTCAAGGTCCAAAGAAATGTCTATCTTTACTACATGTTAATTCTATCTGACGTTTATTCGTTTATAAGGTACCCCAGAGGAACGAGGTATTGCCGCATGGCAGGTTCTGGACGAAGACTCGTCTAAACTGGACCCGGCTCAGTATAACGAAGGATACGAGGTGTACAATCCGCTGGTACCAGCACGGGTATTACGATGGCCTATAATGAAATACATACCATTCTTGCCATACCGCGGAAAGCCAGATATGTCGCCACCACAATTGTAATCATATGATCGGATGATATGGTTGACCACTTAGTTTCTAATCAAAATGGACAGAAATTTTAATTTTGTGTCTATGGTATTTAGCACATATAAAAAGTATCTTTTATGTATCATTTTTATCCAAATACCCATGTATACATTTCTGTATACATTAAAAATTATAAATTCTGAAGAGAGGTGATCCCCCGAAAGCAAAAAAAAATGCAACACAAAAGGAGAAAATTGCAGACTCGGTTTTATTGAGTCTGTTCATGAGCAGTAATTGAAATTAAGTCTATATTGTTAGCTAAGTTGAACAAGAATCCTCTATTCTATATTCACTCATCATATTTAAAGCTTTAATCCATTCCCTTATATTGACGCCTTTTGACGCCTTGGAGAAAAATCTCTTAACAAGCTAAATGAATGCTAAATGCAGCACGATATATTTGCTCATTTGAAAGCTTTGTGCTTTCGTCCTGCAGTAAAGATCAACCATTAGACTAAGACTGGATTCATACTGGTTTCACTATACAGTTAAACCTCTCTAAACTGGAATTGCAAACAGCTTAGATACAGATGAGTTACTCAACGTCTGATCAGGATACAAACTGGTCGTCACCCCCGAGACAAACACTTGCATTATGGAATAGCAGATAAGTGGAAAAACAGCACATTAGGTTTGAACAGAATTGTTTTTGACAGGATTAGAATTAATAGAAAACAAAAACCTATCACACATGGACCAAAGGCTTAGATAGGATGTGTAATTAAAACAATTACAATAACATCGTCTTTATTTCTCCACCAAACCCTATACTGTGACCACTATTTTGGATGATTTCTTCGTGACGTTTCTAAAGAGTGGTTACAACGTAGGGTATGGTGGAGAATTGACGATTTTGGTATTTGAACATTTGGGTTTATCTATTACTCTTATAAACCTCGAACTAGTCCTACCATATACCCTTTCACCGCCACAGTCGAGTAAATGCACCACGACAAATAGTGCAGTCCCTGAAAAGGCGGCGTCTGATCAGGGACTTCACTATTTGTCTCAATATCTATTTCTATATATGTGCTTTATTCCTTTGAAAATTGCATTTATTTATCTCATTTCCTTATTTTACTGAATGACTGAATAAACTTGGATTGCAGACGACAATTAGAAATTTGGCGCCGAAAGGGTTAAACAACAACCTTAGTCATATTAACTCTAAATTGAGTTCTGATACAGTAAAACCATTTACCTCATGAATATTAAAGAAATTCTGACATGAATTATTTGTTTATTCTCAATTAACTAACGTTTCAGTGGTGTATGAGCACTGGAAGTTTTTGCCATTGCAAAAACTGTATACAAGTAACCAGTCCATAAACAATGAGAACAGACTCTGATCAGAACGTGCCTACAATGCAAATCAAGTTGGGTGAAGAAATCCTACAGATCCTGGTGAATAACAAACAGTGTATTCCCCCGATCGGTTGCTGTGGCTATGATATAATTGCATATCTCTTTCTACTGACCTAGTTTTTACATTGTTTACAAAGTTTGTGTTTTTCTTCGTGCTGTGCCTTATGAATTCTCACTTTAGATAGTTACTGAATTCTCAGTTTAGATTGTGATTGAATTCTCAGGGTAGATTGTAAAAAATCAGTGCCCTAGCTTATGTGTTATATAATGTTATTTTATTCATTATAGGCTGTGTCCGTGTATCTGGTCATCAAATTAAATAATGAGTAAAGCTGAATCATTGATCTGTTTATTCTTCTATATGCGCCGTTTAACCCTTTACCTCATTAACCCTTTCACCGCCAATGTCGCAAAAATGCGCAACGACAAATAGTGCAGTCCCAGATCAAACGCCGCCTTTTTAAGACGGCATCTGATCAGGGACTTCACTTTTTATCTCAAACTCTATTTCAATATATGTGCTTTATTCCTTTGAGATTTGCATTTATTAATCTCATTTCCTTTTTTTACCCCAATGATTTAACAAACTTGGTTTGCAGACGACAATTAGAAACTTAAGAGTTAATGCTGTTTACAAAAACCTGGGATATTATTAGCTAATTATTGTTCTGTGATATAAACTTTTTTTCATGTGACCATGGCAAAGAACATATATATAGAATCTATATTCCATCAGCAAACAGAACAGATCCTGATCAGACGGCTTCTACAGGAACGTCTGATCTGGGTATACTCTGTTTTCAAAAGGCATTAATATCAGGTAAAGGATTAGAATAGAATAAAGGTGGACTATTTTCACTATAACTTTTCTTACGCTTTTTATCCCTTTACCTCGTGCATATTCACCACGAATATTAGTTAGAATGTTTATAATGGCATATAAACACAGGAAGAGTATATAATTTGCAGAACTAATTAATTAATGCATTTGTAAAATCGGATCTCTATCATTTCATAAGCAAACAGCGCAGGACCTTTATGAGCTGTATGTGCCTACCGTATTTGCAAAGGCTTTAAACGATTTATCGATGAAGTATAGAGATTTGTGGGCATACCTGAGTATTTTTTCAAAACATTGCCTGTCGTGAATTCATTTGGAAAATTATAAACCATGTCGATGCTAAACCTCCTCTCTCATACAATCCCAGATATTTGCAATTACAGGGTACCAGAAGACGGGATAATCTGAACAATAATTGTCCTCATTTCACCACTACGCTCATAACTGTGACAACACGTCATTTAGTCACAACAATGGGGTTGATGAAATAGGGATGTTTGTATCTGGAACACTTCCCTTCTCTTGAGTTATAAAAGTGTGAAGTCTGGACGACCAGTATGCTGCCAGAATTAACTTCTTAACTCTTTACCTGAAGAGTAGCTTTTTATGCTTTTGCAAACAGAGTAGACCCAGATCAGACTCCGTCTGATCAGGGTCTGCTCTGTTTGTGTATGAAATTACATAGATCTAATTATACAATAGTTGTTTTTACGGTCAAAACCGCGAGTTCTTATACCATTAAAAACTCCAGGTAGTACATATATATAATGTCATGATTTCTTACATTAATATTCATCAGGTAAAGGGTTAATCATTTGACTGCTGAATATGGTCCATAATGCTTAAAAGACACAGTTCATTCGGTGTATAAGGGTATACTTTGCAAGAGGACAAACAGCAACAGTGCAGACTCCGTGTTTAGGTTTGATCCACGAAGAGGCTTCTGTTCTGGGGCGACGACACAGTACACGTATCAAACTGTTCGCACTCCCATTTCTCTCATTCAGAGCAACTTTTATAAATAACTCTCATAAAGTTATAAGTAATCCTACTCACACTATGTTTCTGTTACACTTTATTAAAAGATACAAGGGACGAAAATGATAAAACAAACAATACGACAAAATAGTCAATGAAATCAAAAGGGAAAACATAATAAAAGCATACAAACAAACATAAAAGATGGGAACAAAAACAAAGGAACATGTAGGAGGCAGACACACAAAACAAATATGTAAACATATAGAAAACAAACAAAGTCATATACATATAGGAAACAGAAAAAACAAAGGTAAAACGTATAGCAAACAGGAAAAACAAAGATAACAGAAAACAACGGTATAAACACATCTATAGGAACATAAAAAACAAAGGTATACATATACAGGAAACTGAAAAAACAAAGGCACAGCCATGTAGGAAACAGAACAAACAAAGGTACAAATAGAAAGGAAACAGAACAAACAACAAAGGAACAAACATATATGAAACAGAACAAAATCAAAGGATCAAACATATGGGAAACAGAACGAAAACATCAACCACAAAGGACAACAATAACACACAGGAAAAACAGCATACATCAAATACAGCAACAATGTACAGCAAAACCATACAAAACCATACAAAACAAATATACAGCAAAAACAATGCAGCAAAACGTATAACAAAATTATACAGCAAACATATACAGCACAAATATACAGCAAAAACAATGCAGCAAAAACGTATAACAAAATTATACAGCAAACATACAGCAAAACATACAGCAAATTTTACTGTAAAAAAAGGGGAAAATGGTAATCGAAATTAAACCAAAAACATTAGAATAAACGGAAAGAATATTAAAAAGTACATTAAATACATATATTTACAGTAAACTCTAAACCAAACAATTAAAAAAGCAAGCGAGTGTATTAATGAACCAAGTAAATAGAAATAACATAGCATTGGATAACAAATCACACAGACAAGTATGAACCTTTCAACACTAATGTTTCATGTGGACAAGTCCAAAAGTGCAACAAATTAAGCTTACCATGCAAAGTTAGGGTTTTGTTTTAGAGAAAAGTGTAATATGACAAACAGTAACATCTGATTAGAGGATTTCCTCTAGAAGCCATCTAATCTGGGTCTACACTGTTTGCAAAGGACATAAGTTTCACGTATCCCACTCTGAATGGGTTAAACCTTAGCGCCATTAAAGAGGTAGTCCCTACAATGAACGCATATTTTCAATAATATCAACAACTTGGTATTTGTTATGCTCAATCGTTATTATGAAGATTGTCAATTTGAACTTATATCGAAAAATGCCTCTACAAAAAAATACAAAAAAATCGATTTCATCAATACTTATAATTTTTGTTCTACAACAAAGTATAATCGGACTTTTCCGTTCAAATTTTCCGCGTTTTGCCGGTGATCACCCGATCCCTCCATTGTTTACGTAAAAGCTTTCCTCGGTAGTGGTCGGAGAGGCGTGTATAGCGCGAACAGATACGAAACTAAATCCCAACCCGAATAAAACTGAAATATCGGGGAATAAATTCGGAATCGTCGATTTCAAACACGTGGATGTTTTTGTCATTTTCAACGTTTATTGGATAGGTTTTCTTTTTTGTACTACTTTTCAGCATATAAACAAAATGAGTTTTGTATATTTTAGGTACTTTTGAAACGCGTCGAATTTGGGAATTCCCCTTTAAGTAAGAAATGACATTATGAACATCAACTTGATGAATGTTTTATGTGTATACATGGCATGTTGGCGCTGGCATACTCTGTAGGATCAGATGTATATTATACCATACGTAAACAGCATAGAGCCTGATCAGATAGCTCCTGCAGGATATGTTTGATATGGGTCTGCTGTGTTTGTAAATACTTTAAAAGAAGTATTTATGGGATAAATGTTTGATACATTAATAAACAAGCATTTGTTTTTATTTTGAGCAAAATGGAGTAAATCCTCTCCAAAGCGGTATTCTAGCAAAGAAAAAACCCAGATATGTTAGGCAGGTGGCTGCTTAATACAGGGTGAAAGTCATGCAGAAAACTCCTCCATTTGTTTAATGCACGGTGAAAGTCATGAAGAAAGCTCCTTTAGCAGCTTTCTGTATGAATTTCACCCTGCATTAAGCTGCCATCTGTCTCCAAGATCGATATTTATTCCAAATTCAACGTCCGGTTTAGAGGGGTTTTACTGTAATAGTTGGGTGTTTGTTGTAAATAAAACAAATTCTTAACGAAGTTTTATTCCCACGAGTATTAATGCTTGGTTTTTATGTTCTAAATTATGAAGTTAGCAAACTTAAGTAGCAGACACTCCTTTGCTTTATACACAGGGAAACCATCAACGAATCTATGGAGCAGATGATAGCTAAATGCAGGAAGAATGTTCTGCTTTGCTTTCGTCTTGCTCCGTTTGTTTGTTTAAGTGGTCCTTGTAGAGAGGTTAAACAGTATATGGGGAAGCCAATGAAAAATGAGTTATCAACCATTTGAATTAATGATTTAGATGTGTGTGTAGTGGTGGATGTGTTAGGTTGACAATTTACAGAATGATATTGAATATTGTTGAGATACTTGTAAACGCTCATTAAATGCACCAAACTAGCCATACTATTAGTCCACGCGTTTAACTAAGGGTAACGCTCGCAACTGATGCCATCAGTTTGTAACGTTTATCACCTGAACGATCCAAAACGGACCGTTGAGATGTTAAACGGTACAAGCTGTTTACGAGCTGTTACCATTTGTTTTACTAAAGGTCATCAAAGAACCTGCCGTGCAGGCTGTAAGGTACTACTGTTGGCAGGTATGCTCTGTTTACCAGTTGCATAGTGTTAGCGTCTATCAAAGCGATATAACTGCTATTTTTCTGACCATCTAGGACGGGTACCATCAATATGCCATCGTCCTCGATTTGACTATTTGGCGACGGCACGAACCATGGTTCCACAGGATAGTGTCCCTCCTCGAACCAAAAGTTGTCCAAATGCTCCTCTCCACAAATGTTCTTCTTGGCAAGGGCAATGTGACTCAATTTAATGTTATCTTTCTTCAATACCACACCATATACATAGCAGTACTCTTCATGTCGATACCTTTCATTTATTACAGGCATATCAAGTTTATTCGAAAATGGTACCAGTGAAGGCGATTTGAATAGAACTGGTTCCACGTTTTTTGATTGCAGGTCTATTATGTAGCGAACTAACATGGCGCCCGTGTCAAAGTTGTTACGTTTGGTAGGATCACGTAGGATATTCAGCTGCAAGTTTTTGACGAAATCTGGGTTTTTGTATGTTGATATGTCCACAACAATTACTCCTGAATCTCTCTCGAATGCATTCACGTGATGCATGCCGAACATGTTGTCCGTTTCCAAGGTTGTGACTATTCCGGTCTTGGTATTAACTACATACACTTTAGTTTGCTCTTCTGGAAACCAGTCAAGGCTTTCGAATGGTTCTGCACTTTTAATCATTTTGCCAGTATTCACGTAAAATGGACTAGCGAAGAAAATCACGTAGTTCTGTGTAACGGAAAACGAATGCATGTATGGAACTTTGTCAACAGACCAGCGGGCGACAAGTTCTCGTTTATTTACAGAATTTATTCGTATTAAAGAAATCCTGCTATCTACCCACGGGATGAGGCTCACACTTGAGACGAAAGTGAAATGATTTGTTGTTCCATATTCTGGTAGAGGGTGAGCAGAGGAAAGGAAACTGAGAAATGTAAAATGGCCGCTGATGGACTTTCCTTGGGGTACGTCAGCGTTAACACTGGATACTGTTGTAAGGTTAACCGGGTCAAAGGAGTAGACTTTCCAGAAATCGTTTAAGGCGACGTATGTGAACACACCCCTTTCCTCGTCATAAAAGCGGTAAATGTTCACATTCATATTGTCGATGCCCCGAACAAGAGCCGTTAGTTTCTGTGCTTCGTTGAAATCAGGGGTGACGCCTTCGAACATCAGATATGGGGCTATATCCTTCATCTGGACTGAATCTTTGTAGAAGTCTGACTGTAAAAATCTGCAGATGGAAATAAAATAAATAAATTCGTGTAAATGGACAATATTTCTAGAAAAATTGGAAGTGTGCAAATAGCCATTCAGTTAAAGGATACACTTGCAACTGATGGCCACAATTCTTAACGTTTTTCACCAGAATGATCCATCGTTTACCGTTAAATGTAAAACGCTTGGAGCTGGTGTCAACGGTTGGCAAGGATTTTAGATAAAGACATTTTGTAGAATGATACAGATTTCATCCCTGCATTCTATGCAACATACATTACACCCCATATAACCGAAATTTCAATTTAACAACAACTAAACTCTGTTTAGGCAGGTGGTTGCTTTATGTGGTATGAACGTCATGTAGACAGCTATTTTGCGAGTTTTCCGTATTTTTTCAACCTGCTTTAAGTTGCTACTTGTCTGCAAGACCGGGACGGATACAAATGTTAACGTCCGGTCGGTTCAGAGGGGTTTTACTGTACTTTTATCATGATCAGGCTATTTACAACTGCGAATGAAGTCAATATTATTAGCCGTTTAAGACACGAAATTAGACGGGAAATATTCGTTGAGTAAGCTAGGGAGAAAAACCAAAAGGCATATAAGATATCATGTCGAAAGTTTTTAACCCTTACCTTACAATGCGGGACACGAATCACAATGTCCTTTGCAAACAGTGTAGACCAAGATTAAATGGTTCCTAGAGGAGCACTCTCATCTGGGTCTGCACTGTTTGTCTTGTTACACTTTACTTTAGAAAAATCCGTAAATCTTCACCATAAGCTTGACTTGTTTGAATTTAAGAATAGTTCATTTCAAAATGAAGGGTTAAGCTACATCAATATGACGTCCCATAAAAAAGGCCAAGTGGGAAGGCAGACATCGGTTGAGGTGCTATGTCACTGTCTTAAACTCATCTTCACTATCACTTTGTCTCTCCGGTTTCTATATTTGACACTTTTGTTTTGAGCCTTTTATCAGACCGAATGACTTTTAGTGCATTTGCAAACAGTGTAGACCCAGAATACACGTCTCCTGCATTAGCCTCTGATCAGGGTCTGCTCTGTTTGCTGTTGATTTTACAGTCTCTGCAATGGTCGACATGTTATACAGATTCAGTAACTAACTACGATGTATTCATACAGAACTAACTACGAGGTATTCATACAGAACTAACTACGAGGTATTCATACAGAACTAACTACGAGGTATTCATACAGAACTAACTACGAGGTATTCATACACAACTATTTCTTAGATGAACATTTATGAAGTAACGGTTTAATTATCGTATTTTCCGTGACGCGGCTTTTGTATTATGTTATTATTGGAATATAAAGCGTAGTGATGACCAAACGAATACCCACTTTGTCCAGTCTCGTGCTAGTGCATTTGTAAACATCCAAGATCTCGATAATCTATGTTTTATCTAACAAAACAAGTACAATAGAATCTATCTTAAGCGGTCATTTATATTTTTAATATAGGAGTCTTTAAAAGCAGGTGGTTGCTTAATGCATGACAAAAGTAATGCAGAAGGATCCTATATGAGCTTTCTGCCTTACTTTTGACCTACATTAAGCTACCACCTGCCTTACAGACCCATAATTAGACCTCTTTAGATGACCGCTTAAGACAGGGTTTACTGTAATAAGCCTCGGTATCCGAAACAACATACAGTAAAACCTCTCTAAAACAAACAATCAAAATAAGTGTTGAAACTTTCTAAATCTTTAGAACTCCCCTGTCGGATCAGTGATAACCTTTGCAAACAGTTTGCATATCAACGTGAAATGCCGAGTAACTCGGTGTTACATCATGATCCAAACTTTGTGTCACTCTGCCGAGTAACTAGGTGTTTCATCATGATCCGAACTGTGTGTCACTCTGCCGAGTAACTCGGTGTTTCATCATGATCCAAACTTTGTGTCACTCTGCCGAGTAACTAGGTGTTTCATCATGATCCTAACTGTTTCCCACTCTGCCGAGTAGCTTGGTGTTTCATCATGATCCTAACTGTTTCTCACTCTGCCGAGTAGCTTGGTGTTTCATCATGATCCTAATTGTTTCTCACTCTGCCGAGTAGCTTGGTGTTTCATTATGATCCTAACTGTTTGACACCCTGGCAAAGTTTTTGAAAAGGAATTAAAGAAATATGTACTTTCAGAATTGACAGACGGTAATTAACGCATACGATAATGACCCAGAGTGCAGAAAGTTAAGACAGGTGATAGCTTAATGCTTCGAGGGGAGCTTTTATCCTGCATGGAACAGCCTCCAGCTTCTTATCAACATACCTATGCCAATACATTAAGTGATTGTAACAGTAAAGTTCTAACGTATGAATTTACGACTTCGCAAAGTAAACATACTAGAACTAGGTCATTCTGAGATCATGTCAAAAACAACAATATTCTTCAGTACAGGAAACCCCCTCTAAACAGGACGTTCAAATTTGTATCAATGTCTGTGTTTAAGACATGTTTTAATATTAAAATATACTATCTAAATCTATTTATCTATGTGGCAGCTTAATGCAGGGTGAAAGTTCCTCTAGGAGCTTTCTGAATGACCTTCACACTGCATTAAGCAACCAACTGCATAAACATGCATAAATTCTTCTTTAGTAAAGTTTTGGTTTATAAGGGTTTTACTGTTTGTAATAAGACGCGTAGTAATACCTGCCTAAGACGATCACTAACTAGATGTCTATTGTAGTAGAATCCCTTTAAAGCGACTGTTGACAAGGGCTCTAGTTTTAGGTAATTTGGGCAGGTGGGAATTTAAAAGCTATGCCGACATGTCACACAGGAGTTTTCTGCAATATTGTACAACTCCTCTAAACCGAAAGTTTATCAAAGAGGAATTTAAATACTTTAGTCAGGTGACTGCTTAAATGCAGGGTGACATTCATGCAGAAAGTCCCTACATGATCTTGCTGCATGACCTTCATCCTGCTAGCACGTGTCCTACAGACCGGCAGTAATACCAATTTGAACGTCTGGTTTAGAGGGGATTTTCTGTACTGCATTAGTTCGTTTTGTATTAAGCAACTAACTGTTTTCAAAGAGATCCATGTTCACTAATTAAGTGGTTACTTTAAATGGATTTAACTCTGTTTAAATAATAACTATCGTGCTGAATTAACTAGCCATCAGTTCTTATAGACCAGCCATCAGTTCTTATAGACCAATTAACTAGACATCAGTTCTTATAGACCAAAAAATTAACTAGCCATCATTTCTTATAGACCAATTAACTAGCCATAAGAACTAGACCAATGAACTAGCCACCAGTTCTTATAGACCAATTAACTAGCCATCAGTTCTTATAGACCAATTAACTAGCCATCAGTTCTTATAGACCAATTAACTAGCCATCATTTCTTATAGACCAATTAACTAGCCATAAGAACTAGACCAATTAACAAGCCACCAGTTCTTATAGACCAATTAACTAGCCATCAGTTCTTATAGACCAATTAACTAGCCATCAGTTCTTATAGACCAATTAACTAGCCATCCGTTCTTATAGACCAATTAACTAGCCATCCGTTCTTATTTAATCCTATGTTTATTCATTCTGTGGGCGCTATGCACAGGTTTTACTGTATCTCCCATCATTAAACAGTCATCTGCTCATATAGAACCTATATACATGTATTTATTCATTATGTGCTGGCTATATGCTGGTTCTACTGTGCTCATATAGAACCCATATACATGTATCTAATCATTATGTGCTGGCTATATGCAGGTTCTACTGTTTCGCCCTGCAGTAAGCAGCCACTAGCTGTTCATCCTTTACTCCATGAATACTTATGTAAGGCCCAATGGCGTCATGAGTATTAATTCCATTAAGTGTTATTATAGTATATAGGATGTTTTGGCCATGGCATAAACTGTAGTATAATATCTATACAATATCAAAAGCAAACAGAGCAGATCCTGATCAGACTGCTCCTGATCTGAGTCTATTCTGTTAGCAAAGACGTAGAAAGGCATATTCACGGAGTAAAGGGTTGACGACCACTGTGTTTATTCATTTAGTGGCCGCTGTAGAAATATTTGTTTACATCTAGATATGGATATTTGTTTACATCTAGATATGGATATTTTATCTGAGATTAAACAATAACAACCGTAATCATCGACGTCTAACATTTATGTCAAGATCACCAAAAGGCACGAACGAGAGCACGCCACGTGAGCATCAATCACAGGCCATTGGTCCATAGCACACGCCACTCTCTATTCTCGTACACGAAATAGTAAAACTACAATTGAGCCCTTTGCTGCATTACATACGCCATTTAATGTCTTTGCAAACAGAGCAGACCCTGATCAAACAATTCCTGAAAGGAGCCATCTGATCAGGTTCTGCCCTGTTTGCTTATGACAAATTATAAGAATACAATAAAACCTCTCTTAACCGGACGTTAAATTTAGTATAATATAGGTCTGGGAGCCAGGTGACAGCTTAATGCAGGGTGGAAGTCATGAAGAAAGCTCCTAGAGGAACTTTCTGTATGACTTTCACCCTGCATTAAGCTGTCACCTGGCATAACCCATTTGCTCCCAGTGGATTCTTCCATGTTTATATATTGGATTAGTCCATTTTTTTTATCTAAGGGGTGCATGGCCTAAATTTTCAATTGCGTTTTGTTTTATATTGAAATTCCTATCAGCAAACAGTGTAGACTCTGATCAGACGTCGCATTATGCAGAGTCTACATTGTTTGCCTACGTCCCATATATGGGATCGTGGGAGCAAATGGGTTAAGTATCTAAATTCTTCTCTACTAGAATTCCGGTCAAGAGAGGTTTAACTGTAAATATACAGTTTCTGTCCAAACCTTCTTGTGTTCCAATACAATACTATTAAACATATAAACTTTTTTTCTGATTGATATTCATGATGTCTTTAATTTATATTTGAATATTCACCCTTTCCTGCATACAAACAGACTAGACGCAGACTAGACAGTCCCTGAATGAGCTGTCCGATCAGGGTCTGCTCTGTTTCCTATTGAAACTTTGTAGATCTGATTTAACAGCTTAAAATAATTTTCCTTGTTCCATTGTATTGATTCTGTTCATGCATATTTGTGGTGATAAAATCTTGAATACATGCCAAACAAGGAAAGGGTCAAGACGAGAAGGTTCGCATATACATTGAGCCAGGTACCTATGGTATCGAGTAAGTAGACCCAGTTTTGTAGATTACACATGAATACATGGGTGAAACAGAGTTTAGTTGGACGTCTTCAAAGATAAAATAAAAATTGCTATTTCGTTATGTGTATGGATCAGACCAAAACAACCAAATAATGCCCAACACATTAGCCCATTGGTGTCCAGTATCCCTTAAACAGGACATAGGCAAAGAGTGTAGACCCAGATCCTGAAGGAAGTCTCTGATCAGGATCTGAACTGTTTGCTGAACCCATCAATGTCAATGGATTATTCCAGTAAATATTTTATTTTCCTGTGTACCCTCTACATAAACAAATGGACGGGTCCCACAGTAAGATCTGGACGAGTTTTCCTTATATACTATATGGGGTAGCCTTTATCATGCTAAACTATTGTTCGCATAAACTCCAACGTTAAACGGACAGTTATTAGCCATTTTCCTGCTATTCACATCCTGTCTTTGCATTCGTAATGAACATGGGTCCAGATGAAACACCGTGTAAGTCTGTGTGTCATCAGGATCCAAGTTGTTTGGCACTTGATTGGCAGGTTGTCAAATCTTGACGTAAAAATCAGGCAGACTTAACTAAAATGAATGCGTGAAACGAGGTTGCTGGCATGTGCAATCAATGTATACTCAGATCGAGGGACTCCCATAGAAGTCATTTGATCTGGGTCTGCACCACTTGTCATTCAAAACCCATTCGGAGATTGTGCCATTTCATATAGAATGGACTCGTCGTAAAACAAGGAATAAGCGCTACCAGCTACGTTGGTCAGGATTAAGCGCTCCCAGCAACGTTGGTCAGGACCCCAACTACCTTGATCAAGATTCTAAACTAGATTTGAAAATGTATATCCTCACTTGTATGGCAGTATACAACTATAATGGATACCATCATGTAGCTTCGTTTCGTCTTTGCAAGATTACGAATACCCCCATATTGTCTACAAGATCACGTGTAATTGATTTACATGTTAATAGTTAGACTGTTGGGTCCTGGTCATGACCATGTCCTCAATTAAACTCATGTCCTCAATTAAACTCCTGTTCTGTATTACAAACACGAATACCTTTGACCAAAGTAAATAAACTATCCTTGCCATGACGTTATAGCACTTGATGCGTAAGTAATACACATATGTTACAGGGTTGTTTCATATTTGTATGGTGTGGTGACACCCTTTATTGATGCTATATAATTCAACAGTATTTCTGTCCTGTTTGTGTCTTAATCCATTCCCCACCATTCTATTTTTAGATCCAACCTCTGAATAAATATATCAGAAAGGAGCATTTACTACATAAAAGCAAAACTTTATAATTCTGTAGTGATAAATAGAACATTTACTCCTATGGAGCAAATGCAATATTTATCACAATGGTTTCTAAAAGTGACTTTTACAGGGGCGTAGAAATGCGTATTTATGGAGGAAAGGGATAAACTCCAACCACTTAAATAAGTGAATCAAATGTCTATTTTAAGTAGAAAGTTTCACGAAGGTTATCGCGATAGAAACTCGAGAACAGTGTTTTGAATACGTTTGCGAATATGTTCGTGAATTGTTATCTATAATTGATCATGTATTTGGATAAATTTTAAAGAAACTCATACAATATATCCACGCGGACTGGAAACTTACTTTAGATAATAATAATTATTGTCCAGAAAAAAATCGGGAACAGGTTAGTTAATATGTTTGCAAGTGTTGCTCTACAAAACCACTAAGGTGAACGTTTTATGTGATGACAGTAAATGACACAAACAAGTCTCTATTAATAATAGATAAGTATGTGAAATATCAACAGGAACCTATGGTGGCATTTTCTGCGATCATATAACGTTAAGTGGTTGCAGAACTATACTACACTGAGAGCGTCTATTCTACGTCCACGCATACACCCAAATACTGTTAACCACAGTCCATAATTCTCTACTGCTGACATTTGCTAGAAGTGGTATGGTTCAGGTTGAACTACTGTACAATGAATCAATAATATGGAAACATGATTGTGGTTTGCAGCTCCTCATCAGTAGTCTCCGCTGAGCGCCTACTCTTTTAACAAGTAAAGGGATGCCACTAGTGAGGCCTTTACTGTGTGGTCTGGTTACCTGGTTGAGAAGAACGATGAGCCGTTGCCAGGGAACCACCAGCTACTCAGCTTTCCGAATCCGTCAAACGTATGAAGAAACCGTCGCTCGTTCATCTCGAACCTACCGAGACCATTTCGTATCTATAACAAGAAATAATGTTTTCTTTTAGGTGTGCCTACGGTTCATTGTTCATTGTTTATAGAACCATGGTGCCCAAAACATATTACTACGTTAAAAACAAAACGGTCAAGGTCACTAGCAACATATGCCACATTCATGAATAAGCATTATGTAGTAGACTCCCTCTAAAACGGATATTTGAAGAATAAACATGACTGGATTTAAAAGAAGGTGTTTCCTTAATTGAAACCAAAACTAAAGTTCATACAGTAAGTTCATACAGTAAGCTCATACAGTAAGCTCATAAGTAAGCTCATAAGTAAGCTCATATAGTAAGCTCATACAGTAAGCTCATAAGTAAGCTCATATAGTAAGCTCATACAGTAAGCTCATACAGTAAGCTCATACAATAAGCTCATACAATAAGCTCATACAGTAAGCTCATACAGTAAGCTCATACAGTAAGCTCATACATTAAGCTCATACAGTAAGCTCATACAATAAGCTCATACAGTAAGCTCATACAGTAGTGTTCTGCATACATTCGTCCTGCATTTAACTACCATGTGCATCTTTGACACAGAATTAGATCTATGTTTGCTGTTCAATTTAACCCTTTCCCTGTTGTATATTCATGTAAGAAATAATAATGTCATGAATATTAATAAGATTATTTTTTATAATGGCATATGAACACAGGACATTTTGACTCAGGAAGAAGCTGTAGAATCAGATCTATATTACACCATAAGCGAACAGAGCAGACCCCGATCAGACGGCTCCCATAGGAGACATCTGATCTGGGTCTACTCTGTTTGCAAATGCTTTAAAATGCGCATACATAAGGAAAAGGGTAAAGGGTACTTTTCTCTATTCCTTAACGGATAACTCTAGTTTATTGAAACGAAGAGGATTTATGAAAGCTAGGTGTTATTAAATATTATATAAATATTTCGTTATTGACATGACATTGAAATTTTGTTATCTCGATCCCCGCTGCCGACAAGACAAATAATCTTGAGTCACATGGCCAGATGAGTACTAACATGACACACATCCCATGATACTGAAGCCCCAATAGACGTATTGAGGACGGGATTGCAACAGTTGTCTAAACTGTTTAACACCGATTATGTTTTTGAAAACATCAGAAGAATACTTCAATTGGACATCTGAGCCACACAATTTATTTGTCAGCAACAAGAACACTTCAGTTGGAAACCTGAATCACAAACTTTATTTGGTAGCAAAAAGATTAAATGTTGATGAAGTATACCAGATTGAATCGCTTACGAATACAGACGTGTCTCGCTAATCCTGTTGACAATATCTCTTTGAATACTGAATTTTCAAAGTGGAATGATCCATTATCATTGAATGATAGATTCATTCAGTATCAAAACATTTGTGAAAGAATGTTGAATGTCGCTTAACGATTGGGCTCCTAAAAGAGCATCTGATCTGGGTCTGTATTGTTAGCAAATATCACTAAAAGAACATCTGATCTGGGTCTGTAATGTTAGCAAATATCACTAAAAGAACATCTGATCTGGGTCTGTATTGTTAGCAAATATCACTACACTCGTCTCTCTCATTCATTTACAGTTTGAGGTATGTTTTATAGTAAGTGACGGTCTGTCCTTGTTTCAAGATTCGCTGTAACATCTTATTCCACTGACATTATAAAACAATCATATTCCTAACGGAGCTGTGATTTCATTAAACCGTTATCATTCTATCTGCAACAGATATTAAAAATACAGTTGAATTCAGTCTAGGACTATACTACATCGGTATCGCACCCGGATTAAAATATACAGTAAAACCTCTCTATAACGACCACGAACTAACATCAAGTATTTGTGTTAAAGGCAGGTGGATGCTTAAAGCAAAATAGAACGCCCCTATAGGAGCGTTCTGTTTAACTTTCACCTTGCTTTAAGCAACCACCTGCCCGAAATACCAACTAACACAATTTAGTGGTCGTTATAGAGAGGTTTTACTGTAACTCCCAGAAATAAAACTGACGATTATGGATTGAAATGAAATTTTCTGAGACATCGATTTGTGTTTCTGTATATTAAAAGGTTCACTCCTTCAGCACCATGGTCACGACAGAGCGCCTAACAGAGCTCGTTGCCATGGATATAGCTGTGGTTACCTTTGTTAACGGTGTAGATCAAGACGAGACGTCAGGTAACTTGAGGCCTCATCAGGGTCCGAACTGTTTGACACTCCGCTTACGTTATTTAAAGAGGTTGAAGGAGAGTCCACTATGAAACTTAAAGTTAACGATGTTGAAGATAAAATATATAATACATTCACAAGAACTTAGAAAATATTACTTACGAGTGTGCCTTTGATCCAATGAGGCAGGGGATTCTCAAACACTATAGAGACGTTGTTCATTTCATCCAAATTTGAGTCAAAAAACAAGTTGAACCCAACGTCCTCAGAACATACCGTCCCAAGAACGAACATAAAACATCCGACCATACAATATAACGTATTCATTTTGTATGACTCTGAAATATTGTAGCTACTGTTACACTACTCTCACAGCTATTCCGCAATGTTTCGTAATTATCAGTGGTACAAGAGCAAACCTGTGCAGTGTTATTTAACAAAACTGCAGGTATGGTGACACTAAATTTCATGAAGAACGGGTCGCAAGCTGCTTGTAAATAATTCCCATATGGAATATGAAAGATCTACGTGAAATAATAACCCACATTGTTTACGAAAATGTATACCATACATTTTGTATTTCGTATTTTGTATTGAGAAGTGTATGCAGATAAAACACTAAACCTAGATTTTAATCAAGAACCAGAAAATTGTGTCTGTAAGACACAGCAATGCCTCCGTGGTGGTGCCTGCCTAGCCAAGACCCCAAACTGCACTTAAATGTGACAACCAAATGCACGTACAATTATTTCCAAGTCATTTCACCTTGACCTTGGGCTAACAGGCAGCATGGGTTGGGTGCCAAATAATAGCAAAGATGGTGATTAATGTGTATGTGTAATTAAATGTGTGTAAGTGTAGAAATGGGAAAATACTGTGACAACCAACTGCACGTAAAAGCATGATACACGGACCGATTGAGGGACAGACGTACAGACAGACGGACGGACATGTACACAACATAATACCCTCTAACTATCGTCAGCAGGGGCATAAAAATCGTCTTTTAGGCAGCTTGTTGCATAATGCAGGATGTAAGTCACGACTTTAAATTGCATTAAGCTGCCACCTGTCTTCAAGACCAGTTTTAATATTAATTTGAACGTTAACAGATCTTTGAGCCTCCGGTTTAGAGGGGTTCGAACGCGAAGTTTAAAGAAGTTTGAACGTCATGTCTAGACAGATTTGAACGTCCAATTTATAGAGGATTGAACGTCTGGTTTAGAGAAGCTTGAACTGGAGTTTAGACAGTTTTGAGCGTCAGGTTTAGAGAAGTTTGGATGTCTGGTTTAGAGAAGTTTGAATGTCAGGCTTAGAAAATTGTGTGTCTGGTTTAGAGAAGTTTCAACGCCCGGTTTAGAGAAGTTTGAATGTCAAGTTTAGAAAAGTTTGAATGTTTGGTTTATAGAAGTTTGAATGTCAGGCTTAGAGAAGTTTGAATGTCAGGTTTAGAGAAGTTTGAATGTCAAGTTTAGAGAAGTTTGAATGTCAAGTTTAGAGATGTTTCAACACCCGGTTTAGAGAAGTTTTAATGTCTGGTTTATAGAGGCTTTAACATCAAAATTATAAATGTTTTAACACCTGGTCTTAGAAAGATTGGCACATGAAGTTTTAGAGAGATGTGTACGTCCGATTTACAAAGGGTTGAACGTTAAGTTTAGAGGATTTTAATGCTTCGAGAGATTTCAACATTTGGTAAGAAACGTTTGAACGTCAAATTTTGAAACTTTTGAACGTCCTGTTCAGAGAGGTTTGAACACCCAGTCTAGAGAAGTATGAACATCCCGTTTAGAGAAGCTTGTGCACTCATTTTAGATAAGTTTTATCGCCCGGTTAAGAGAAGTTTAAACATGTGGTTTAGCGAAGTTTGAACATGCGGTTTAAAGAAGTTTGAACATGTGGTTTAGAGAAATTTGTGCGCCCAGTTTTAGGAAGTTTTACGCCCAGTTAGAGAATTTTGAAAATGCGGTTTAGAGAAGTTTGAGCGTAACATTAAGGGAGGTTTGGTCGTAGTTGAGAGACATTTGAACGGCCGATTTAGAGTGGTTTTGAACGTCCAGATTACAGAGAATTAAAAGTGAAGTTTAGAGAAGTTTAAACGACGGTTTAGAGAGGTTTTGAACAACGCCCGACTAAGAGACGATTGAACGACCGGAATAGAATGGTTAGAATCAGCGGGGTATGGATGTGTTTAGAAAAGTTTGAACGCCAAGTTTACAGAAGTTGGAACGTCAAGTTTAGAGAAATTTGAATATCCAGTTTAGAGGGAGTTTTAACTTGCGGTTTATAAAGGTTTTAACTCCCGGTTTCAAGGAGTTTGAACGTCCGATTTAGCGTCCCCTTTAGAGTGGTTTGAGTGTTCGGTTTAGATGGGATTGAACGTCCGGTTGAGAGGGGGCTGAACGTCAATTGAGAAAGGATCCTCCGATTGTCCACCCACCATTAAGAATTAAAACTTACCGAATTATTGCAAGACCCCAAATAAAATTTTGAACGTTTATAAAGATGTGCCTTTAACCCTTTTCAAGACGGGTGAAAGAGTTAAATCAAAATTAGTGGCCTATGTCCTCCCCGTTATCATACTCGACGAACTCCGTTATATGACGAAAACTTACGGAATTACCATCGGTCACTGACCTCAGATCAGCCAGCTGTTGAGTGACAGACAGATCAGCCAGCTGTTGAGTGACAGATTTGTCAAAAAGAACACTCAAAATTGTCTTCCACAATCATGCCTCGTTGTTATTAAACATGTTTCTTGAGTCTGAATTAATTCGAAATCATCTGATTGGTAAAGGGTTTGATCAACTGAAAGTCTGACCAATCAGGTACGTGCAAATGAACTCAATACATGACGTTTTATAACCAAGGTAAAACGAGAGAAAAAACAACATTAGTCGCTGCCAATAAAGTTGCGTATTGAGTATGTGAGCACCAGAGTAATAAAGCCTATTTATCCTTACAGTGAGGGGAAGGCATCAATAATGTCATTTGCAAACCGTGTAGACCCAGATTAGAGGCCTCTTAAAGAAGCCAGGGCCAGCACTGTTTTGTGACGTTACACTTTTCTTTAAAATCATACTGAATATTCACGGTAAGTTCGATCTGTTTCAATTGTTTAGAAATTTGAATTCAGAAAACGTAATACTTCGGTATCGATGTTTGCAGCATAGGGGTCTATACTGCTTCACTGGAGTTAAACCTTCTCTTGCTGATTTTTATAATACATTTCTCCTTCTTTACCCATGCCCTGTTGTATAATTATATTTATAACATAACACGTGGCTTCAGCGTGACGTAACACTATCATTTATTTTTTGATAATCATGGGCATATATTCACTAGTGAATAACATTCGAACGACCGAATGACATTCGAACGATTCATACGCGCTGTCAAAACAAACAAACTGGCGGACGGTGGTCAACCTACCTGTCCACGATTGAGTCACGATAGATGGCAAAGGATTGTTGGCACTTGCGCCTTAATTTCGATAAAATAATACAAATTGTAATCGCTGTCAGGAATCATATACAAAATGTATGCCAAAAAAGACCTACCAGCTACTCTGACCCATACAATCCATTCTACATTTAAAATGCCTCCTCAACTTTGCATTTTCTTCACCGCATGTCCTTTTGTTTATGCAGATTTCTACTCATACAAATATCTCATCAATCAACAACAATAGTCATCTGATCCAGCACAGCACAAACATATTTCAAATATGCTATACTCACTAACTCAGCTGATCGCGAAAATCTTCCTCCTGTTCCAACACATTTTATGCAGCAGTTCATACTGAATCTTTTGTCCATTTCAAACATTTTCACTGAACTTGAATCGAGATTTTTTTCTCGGTGGAAATGTCCATGTCCATGTGTATACATACAACACTAATGAAGGGCTTAATATACCAAAACGAAGGCGCATTTCGAATCCCATTGACAGTGAGTGTCGGACGTGTTTGCGACTGTATGTAGGTCTTCATGTAAATGGCGCGCTTTACATAGACACATGTTGTGTACAATGACGTCATAATGTGACGTGTTTGTAACAATGTATGTCAAAACTGTAACTCAAAATTTATTTTGACGTGTTTCTGTATGTTTTTGTATCATAAACTATTACAGTTAAATTGAATACCAGAGAGGTCTGAATTAGATCCTGGTTGATATGACAGTAAGTAAAAAAATAAAGTTGGAAAATTTGGACCTACTTTGTCCCAGTTACCTAGCGAACCTAATAACACCTTTCATTCATCATTTCTATATGTAAGGAGAATTTATAACAATCCACGTTACTGCTGAAATATTGGCTGCAAATAACATTTGTGTGTGTTATGTTATAAATAGGATCTTGCATTCGTGTTCATGATTATTGGATTTATTAAATGAGTCTTTTTAAAACGATAAAAAAAACTCGCTAAAGCTCGTTTTTTATCGTTTTAAAAAGACTCATTTAATAAATCCAATAATCAAGAACACTCATGTAAGATCCTCTATATATCTTCACTGTCTACGATTATTTTTCTGTGCAACCACTGCTGTGGAGTACAATGGTTGCATAATCAACTTGTAAATAGTGCAGACCCAGATGAGACAGCTCCTGCAGGAGCTGTCTCATTTGGGTCTGCACTATTTATAGGTAGGTATATTGACGTGAACAGCAAGCGAAGGGTTAATATATACTACATACTAATCAAGGGTTCCAACTGACTGAACCCGACATCCGTGTACCTCAAGTACAAACAAGTCTGTAACTCTTTACAATTTATATGATAAATTCGTAATCATTCTTTCAATTGTTGAAAGCCAAAATAGTTCACTACCAAATAAGGATAATCTTCTGCCCGTATGCAACAATGATTTTCTCAAACTTTCACGTGTTTTCTGGGTCATTAACAAACGTTCGTTCTCACCCGGTCTCACACTATCACAGCGATAGCCTTACGACATGCAGTTCAAAAAATGGCGTGACTCAATAAAACGAAACCAATCTCCATCTTTTAGTCCCCAGCATCAAAACGACGATTTAAAACTAGTGAGTTTAGTTTTAAATCGTCAAAGAAGCAGACATAGTTGTTGTTGTTCTGTATCTTCCCCATCTTTATAGGCGAACCTCTTCTGTTGAGTTGAACTGTATAGGAAGGGGAATATTCTCCACCCGAACAAATATTTATACTGTACAACTTTTCATATCAGTTGGATTGCAGACTGGCTCTTATAATTTATGTTTATTTATGTCTATCGGATGTTTAGTTACCTATCATTCTGTATCTTACACAATGTACGGAGTACATAAGACGCCGGCAATGGAATTATACCTGATAAATATGTTATTCGTCTGGCTTTCTTAATATTAACCTCTAGAGTTTTAGTCATGGTTTCTTTGAAGCAGTTTGTTAGAGTTAAGAACAATTGTCTTGTCTGGTTGCAGCTTATACCTTTGTTTAGAGCTGTAGTCTGCTGAGTGTGACATCGTCAGCACAGGCTGTAGCGGGACACTCAACATCTCCTATCTTTATTCTATTTTCGATAGCTTTAAAAATGGTAAAGAGTGGATCTATGTAAAATTTATACAAATCAGCACTCATTATGCCTCCTGGTCTTATAACTTGTTGAATATTAAACGATTCAGAATTATTGCTATGTCATTTTGCTGATGTAGTAGCATTTGAATGGAGACTATTAATAAGTTCCAAATGTGCATCCTTTACGCCTATATGGTATAGTCTTCTCATAATGATTTTGTGATTTACAACACCGAAGCTTGTTTAAGCATCAAGTAACACAACTGCAAAAGGTTTTCTTTCATCTTAGACAATCATGCGGTTCCTTCCGGTTAATGATTTCATATCTATTGTATATGTTTTGTATGTATTTCGTTGACCGGATAGACAATCATGCGGTTCCTTCCGGTTAGTGATTTTATATCTATTGTATATATATTGTATATCTTTCATTGCCTGGATAGATAAGCATGCGGTTCGTCCCGGTTAGTGATTTCAGCCATGTGCAGCGCGTTTGAACGCACGCATCCTGTGTGAAAAGAGCGCTATATAAATGTGGTATAATAATAAAAAATAATAATAATCTTTGCAATCTCTGTAACATTCCTCCAAAACGTTAAGTGATTATGTACGAGCTGTACAATCTCGTTGATTGCCAATAATTCTTGGATTAATCCTGCTCTTTCATGATTACTTCAACGATCTTACACAAAACTGGCAGAACTGTGATACCTCTGTAGAATTTAGTATGTTTTGGAGCCTAATGTTTTTATATATTTGAATAAGCATACCTGCATTAAATATATGTTCTATGGTGAGTCCGTAGATATCTGCAGATTTCCTTCTATTTATAGATTTTATTGCATATTCTGTCTTTAATATCTGTAAGCTCACTATTCTTCACAGGCGACTTGATATTAACATATTCAATTTGGATAATGTTATGCGTGACGTCACGGAGTTCCCAAGTTTTACTTCGCTCATCCAATGGAATGTCTCAATTCATATATGTTGAAAAATGACATCATCCGAAACAGAAATATAACGACAGATGGAAAGGCCGCTTTTGCCAGTTGCTTACTTATTTAGAGGACACAACAAATATAGATTGATGATAGAATTGAGTTGTTTTATTGAACCACGCCATCTTTTGAACTGCAAATCGCAAGGTTATTGCTTTGAAAGGGTAAGACCGGGATGAACGAACGTTTTTCAATGACCCAGAAAACACGTGAAATTTTGAGAAATAATTGTTAGATTGATAAAAGTGCATACGTTACCATCAAGAGATTACATTTATTTGGTAGTTAGATATATTGACTTTCAATAGCTGAAATAATTACGAAATTATCATTTAAATTATAAGAGTTACAGTCATATTTGTACTTGGATACCCGGATGTCCGTTCTGCAAGTTGGAATCCTTGTTATTGTATAGTATATATAGACTCCAATGAAGCGGTACATACCCCTATGGTTTGCAGTACATATAAATGACATACATTGAGTTATTCATATGTATCAATTGTGGGTTAGAACTTGGTTGCAAGGATATGTGTAAACAAATCATGAAAATATCAAGTAGTTATATATAATTTATTGTCATGTAAATGTACACTCGTATTACAACAGTATTACAATACAATTAGAAATATTTAATGCCTTTGCAAATAGAGTAGACCGAGATCAGACGACTCAAATACTAGTTTATGAAATAGTATATTCTACAGTTTCTGCCATTGCCAAACGTTCATGTGTCATTTTTTAAAATAAATTCTAACTCATATTTATTATTTCTAACATGCATACTCATGGATTAAAGGGTTAAAGAGTCCTTTAATATGGATATACACTGTTTGAAAGCGATTGTTCTCAATATTCAGATGGATACCCACAGCTTATATATAAGTTTTATGGTAATGGCATAATAAGCATCCTTTACTGATTAAATCTTATTCCATTGACATCATCAAAAAACCATATTCATCATGGAATAATCAGTCCACTTGTTTCTTGTCCATAACGGAAACGCCAGCCAATTCGTTGCTTGTCAATACCTGAATAACCAATCCACTCTTTTCTTGTATACAACGGAATAACCGGTCCACTCTTTTCTTGTCAATTACTGAACAACCATTCCACTTCTTTCTTGCCCATAACGGAATAAACAGTCTACATGTTTCGTGCCATTATAGGAATAACCATGGGCAGGTAGTGGGTGTGATGTTACGAAATCACGATAGAAATTTCATTCATGAAACATCTCAGCATACTAGAACATTGCTATTACTGCAAGAAATTATGTCGAAAAATTTAAAGTTTTTTTTTTATAATATAGACATTAATGTTTGTTTGATTGTTGTCTCGGTCATATATGCAATCGCATGAAATCTGGCAGGAAAGCCTGCAACTAACTATACAACACATGAGCTATTTTCCCACCAGGTTTTACGCCATTTAATTTTTGACCTGGACAAAACTTAAACAGTGATATATTAATATGGAATTACTTATAAAATCTTATATATCATTATTAAATCTAAAGTGGTAATAGCATTTGTAAAGTAAGACTCGATCCATGAATGTAATTTGAGCAATTTGCTTTAAACAGAACAGTAATTAATAACTATTGAAATAGATTGATATATTGGTGGTCAAGATTGACTTGAAATATTGTACTTCTCTTTCACAAACAATAAAAAAAAACCTCGTTTTAATCGTTCTTTGAAAATATCATGTAAATATGTCCCTCATATAAAAAACGATTTATTCACGCATATGCAAACAGATAAAAGGTTCCTGTAGGAGTCGTCTGGTCATGATCTTCTATGTTTTCTTAAGCAATAATATAGAAAACATGGCTAACTATTGTTATTTTAGTAAGTAATAAGTATTATTTTTAGGGGGATGTTACTGGAAGTAAACATGTCCATTTTGAAAGTGTATGTACGAGTCCACAGTAGAATTAACACAATACAATTGTTATTGTAGTAGTTAAATATTAGCCAACTGAGTACTCAAGGTGAACTATTGTGACAGTGGTGTTTCCGTTGCACGTCGTCCGCCATCAACAATTTATATAAACATCCCCTCTAAAATACTTGAACCTATTGTGACCAAAGTTCACAGAAATCATCCTTTTGATTTTCTTTTTCGTTTATTTTTTGAAGGTAATTCCATGTAGCACTCAAATCCATGTACAGTGCTCCCTCTCTACAACGACAACCTTTGGGATACGATGATTGTATGTGTTGTTCAGAGGGAGTTGTTATAGGGAGGGAAAATCAAACATAATTAGCTTGTTTGCAGATTCCCAGATAAGGTTATTTCGAGAACTAAAACCGTTATGCCTCAATCAAACCCTATGTTGTGACCACTCTTTAGAATCGTCACAAAGTGACGATTCTAAAGAGTGGTCACAACATAGGGTTTGATGGAGGCATAAATAAAATACGATGGAAAAAAGTTGTTTCTGGAGCCTTGTTGTATCGGAAACAGTGACATGCGTTGTTGTAAGGAGGGAATCGTTATTGGGAGGGCCGTTGTAGGGAGGGAGCACTGTAGTACTCTAAGTGCAATGGCAATCGAAGCGAAAACATTGTCAATCGTGTTGTCTGGACTCGCCGGGTCGACTTCAATGCAATTTGTTAAGAATAATTGTTAGGTGACAGGCGACCCTCTACCAAAAGTCTTTAAGCAATCTTGACACGTTAAAAACATTGCCTCTAGGATTGGGGCTAATTGCCCTTATATGGCTATAGTGAAATTTAAAACAGTATTCTCTGAAACGAGCGGACATATTAACTGTGACTGAAACTCACGTTACATTCTACCAAAAGCGTTCAAACTATTTAGATTCGTTGAAACACATCGCCGTCAGTTGTGGGGCTAATTTTCTTTGTTATGGCTGTGGTGGAAATATCAAAGATCTTCTGAATAGATATAACTTTGCATCCTCTACCAACACTGCTCAAACCAGTTCTTTTCGTTAAAAACGTGCCCACCAGGGGCGGGGCTAATTTTCGTTAAAAACGTGCCCACCAGGGGGCGGGGTTAATTTTCCTTATATTACTTCTACTACAGAGAACATTCTTAAAATTTTCTTTTTCTGAAACCAATGGGCAGATTCAAAAATGAATTTACAGGAATGTTCCTTAGCCAATCCTTTACCAATTCATTCAAACCAATGTGATTTCTTGAAAACTAACAGGTATGGGGATAATTGTTTCCTATTTGGTAAAAACACCAGCTGAATTTCAGTAAAAGTTCCCAGGAATGTTTGTAGTAAGATGTCCGTTTACCAGAATTGTTTAAGCTATATTGTTGATAGAAAGATGAGACTAATGTTCTGTTTATTGTTATATTTAAAGGAATATTCCTTAGATAACACTTTGTCAAGACTGATCATATTATTACAATTTCTAGAAACATGACGTCAAGGTGGTAAGCCTGTTTGATATTATAAACAAATATACCTATGTTCCTTTATACACAATAGAGAACATAGCCTATTTGTCTAAGGTGAGCGATACAGGACCACCAGGACCCTCTTGTTCAAGATAGTTTTCGTGTTGTGTTTACTTCGAACTGATAAACAAGAACGATTTGTCCATATCGTAAGAGAACATATACATATCTTTGGAGGAGTTTGTGATAACATTTCTAAACAGTGCACCCCCTATACACCGGACATCACCATTAATATCAAAACCGGTCTCTCAGACAGGTGGAAGCTTCATCTAGGTTGAATGTCATACAGAAAGCTGCTCCCAAGGGATCTTTCTCTATGACTTTCGCCCTGCATTAAGCAGCAACCTGCCTAAAACACCCACATTGTTATTTACATAATTCAGGTTTAGAGAGGTTCCACTGGAATTTGAATCAAGGTGAGTAAACACAAAGTGAATCTGAGAAAGAAAAAAAATTGGGGTGTGAACTAATCCGTGCACACAGTTAAGCATAGACCTTGTATAACGCTCGAAACTGTTGGCAACATCGTTCAGATGGTCAACGGTATGAGTTGTTGGCAATAGTTGCAAGCGTTATTTTTGGATTTTTCAGATGAAACCTCTTGCAAGTTTATACTAACAGTTGCGACAGTTATCTTGACATGACGGCAGATAACAAAGAATTATCAAAAGATGAACACGTTGACCAAACGGTACCAACACGTTGACCAACCGGTACCAACAAAACACTGCTACATTAATGAGCTGTTTTCAGTATGGGCGGTCACGTTCAGCGTGGTATTTCACTAGGTTAGATTTGCACCTCCGTGAGCATTGAGCCTGACACGGTTGACGGGACGGGAGGGAAAATCAAACATAATTAGCTTGTTTGCAGATTCCCAGATAAGGTTATTTCGAGAACTAAAACCGTTATGCCTCAATCAAACCCTATGTTGTGACCACTCTTTAGAATCGTCACAAAGTGACGATTCTAAAGAGTGGTCACAACATAGGGTTTGATGGAGGCATAAATAAAATACGATGGAAAAAAGTTGTTTCTGGAGCCTTGTTGTATCGGAAACAGTGACATGCGTTGTTGTAAGGAGGGAATCGTTATTGGGAGGGCCGTTGTAGGGAGGGAGCACTGTAGTACTCTAAGTGCAATGGCAATCGAAGCGAAAACATTGTCAATCGTGTTGTCTGGACTCGCCGGGTCGACTTCAATGCAATTTGTTAAGAATAATTGTTAGGTGACAGGCGACCCTCTACCAAAAGTCTTTAAGCAATCTTGACACGTTAAAAACATTGCCTCTAGGATTGGGGCTAATTGCCCTTATATGGCTATAGTGAAATTTAAAACAGTATTCTCTGAAACGAGCGGACATATTAACTGTGACTGAAACTCACGTTACATTCTACCAAAAGCGTTCAAACTATTTAGATTCGTTGAAACACATCGCCGTCAGTTGTGGGGCTAATTTTCTTTGTTATGGCTGTGGTGGAAATATCAAAGATCTTCTGAATAGATATAACTTTGCATCCTCTACCAACACTGCTCAAACCAGTTCTTTTCGTTAAAAACGTGCCCACCAGGGGCGGGGCTAATTTTCGTTAAAAACGTGCCCACCAGGGGGCGGGGTTAATTTTCCTTATATTACTTCTACTACAGAGAACATTCTTAAAATTTTCTTTTTCTGAAACCAATGGGCAGATTCAAAAATGAATTTACAGGAATGTTCCTTAGCCAATCCTTTACCAATTCATTCAAACCAATGTGATTTCTTGAAAACTAACAGGTATGGGGATAATTGTTTCCTATTTGGTAAAAACACCAGCTGAATTTCAGTAAAAGTTCCCAGGAATGTTTGTAGTAAGATGTCCGTTTACCAGAATTGTTTAAGCTATATTGTTGATAGAAAGATGAGACTAATGTTCTGTTTATTGTTATATTTAAAGGAATATTCCTTAGATAACACTTTGTCAAGACTGATCATATTATTACAATTTCTAGAAACATGACGTCAAGGTGGTAAGCCTGTTTGATATTATAAACAAATATACCTATGTTCCTTTATACACAATAGAGAACATAGCCTATTTGTCTAAGGTGAGCGATACAGGACCACCAGGACCCTCTTGTTCAAGATAGTTTTCGTGTTGTGTTTACTTCGAACTGATAAACAAGAACGATTTGTCCATATCGTAAGAGAACATATACATATCTTTGGAGGAGTTTGTGATAACATTTCTAAACAGTGCACCCCCTATACACCGGACATCACCATTAATATCAAAACCGGTCTCTCAGACAGGTGGAAGCTTCATCTAGGTTGAATGTCATACAGAAAGCTGCTCCCAAGGGATCTTTCTCTATGACTTTCGCCCTGCATTAAGCAGCAACCTGCCTAAAACACCCACATTGTTATTTACATAATTCAGGTTTAGAGAGGTTCCACTGGAATTTGAATCAAGGTGAGTAAACACAAAGTGAATCTGAGAAAGAAAAAAAATTGGGGTGTGAACTAATCCGTGCACACAGTTAAGCATAGACCTTGTATAACGCTCGAAACTGTTGGCAACATCGTTCAGATGGTCAACGGTATGAGTTGTTGGCAATAGTTGCAAGCGTTATTTTTGGATTTTTCAGATGAAACCTCTTGCAAGTTTATACTAACAGTTGCGACAGTTATCTTGACATGACGGCAGATAACAAAGAATTATCAAAAGATGAACACGTTGACCAAACGGTACCAACACGTTGACCAACCGGTACCAACAAAACACTGCTACATTAATGAGCTGTTTTCAGTATGGGCGGTCACGTTCAGCGTGGTATTTCACTAGGTTAGATTTGCACCTCCGTGAGCATTGAGCCTGACACGGTTGACGGGACGAGATTTAACCTCGTAGCTCCACTCGAACCTGATGGCTTGTTTTGACTTATTCTGCTGACCATCGTCTGACAGTTAATACTCGAGTCGGCTACAGCTGACTTCTGGTACACGACAAGCACCTGTCATATATAACAAAAAACCTATTAACCCTTTCCTTCATATAAACGTGTTTTCACGCATTTGCAAACAGAGTAGACCCAGACCAGACAGCTCCTATAGGAGCCGTGTGATAAAGGTCTGTTCTGTTTGCTAACTGGAATTAGAAAGATCTGTTTCTTTACTTTCTTAAATGGTTACAATGTTTCACCTTCCATATTTCATTAACACCATTTCATTAGGTATTGGAATCTGGAACAAACATAGCACAGGGAACCAGGTTTAACTAGTCTGAGGCTAAATGTAACCTGATTGCCATTTGCAAACAGCTAGGGTCCAGATGAAGCACTGAGTAGTTCCGCGTCTCATCAGGAACCAAGCTGTTAGTAGTGTCTCAAAGTCTTGGACGAACTGGAGGTAAGTTTAAATGGCTGATATATTGAGTAGACGTTATCGTGTCAGCATTATACGAGTTAAATATAAGATTAAATGAGAAATACAGGAGTATCTATAAATATTTATCCGCGCTCGTCGTCATTATCATCAGCAGCATCAACAAGAATAATAACATCCTCATTATCATCATCATTGTCGTCGTCGTTGTCGTCGTCATCGTCAGCACAGTCAGCACAATTGTTTTAATCATCTTATTGTAATGACTTAATTGACTAATGACTTATCTTATTATTAATAATACTTTTTATTAGTTCTGTTATTTTGTTAGTAGTATCAACAGTCACAATTTCTATCATTATCATTAGTCTTATTATACTATACCTATAGCATTAGTCTCATTAAATTAATAATGATCCTAGATAGTATTTGCATTATTTTAGCAGTAACATTTTAATTGGTATCATTATATGTAATAAGCAAACGTTCTGACGTGCATATACCAACCTTTGGGACAAACACTACAGCTTGAGTAACGGTAGTGGCGATCAGGAGGCAACCAGAGGTCATGCCGTACAGAATAACGACCTGCTGGTCTAGTAAGAAGGTCAAGGCCAGCCCCACCCCGCTCAGTACCACCACGTTGTACAAACAGACGCCAATATGCTGGGAGTCGTTCAGTGCTGCAATCTTCACCTGTTGGAGAACAAGAAAATAAACAATAATGAGATCATACATTCAAATCAAGTGGTTAAGTACATAATGTACATTTTCATTAGTTTGAACAGAACGACACTCTGTCCAACAGACCCTTTAACTAGTTCCCTCTTGAATATACATATAACGATTTATTACTACATAAATATCCATCAATTAGTTATGTTGTAATATCACATTAACAAGGCAGTGTCTTGTCATGAAAAGAACTGTAAAATCAGTTCTATACAGTTCTATAAACAAACAAAGCTGGCCCTTATCAAGCGGCTCCTGTAGGCTTACAAATGCATTTCTATAAGGTAAATGGTAATCAAATGCTTAGCTATTTCGATGCCAAAAGGCATTTCTGTGAGGTTAATGGATAACTCTTTCAAATGGCATTTTTATAAGGTAAATGGTGAACTCTTTCGGTGTTAAATTTCTAATTGCCGTCCCCAACCCAGAACAAACAAAATGGTTCAAGGGAGAATAATCTTACTACAATAATATAAGAAACTGTAATTAATTAACTCCCTTTGTAATATACTCTATGTACTGTCGCTATGTCGCTATGCACGAAATTACTATAAGGGTATATTGAACATTATGGTCTGTTGTCAATAAACTTGTCAAATTTTGAGAGCTAGTTAAATAATTATACATCTTCAAACATATCACCCATTCAGTCTTGGGAAAGTTTCGTACACGGATGTCATTGCTTATTTGTAAATCTAACGATTTCGTCAAGTTCTTAAGAGAAGCCCAATAAGAATGCCAAATAGTTTGGATCCCATTGAGACGTCGAGTAATGGCATGTATAGCACAGAATCCGAACATCGACATACTTCGGTATATTCCGTAATGTATCCGAAAACATATCTATCCGACAGTGTATTTCGGCAATTTTCGGGTAGATATATCGGACGACCGTTTCATTACGGATTATGCCGAAACATGTAAATTTCGGACTCAGATATTGCATTATACGTATGTAGAGTCTGATATGGAACGCCATTCTGCCATGCTAATTGCTAAATACAAAATGCGAAATGCTTTTTACCAATTGTGCAAATTGCTAGGGAATGTACATTTGCTAAATGCATGTTTATTTACATTAAAGCTTATTGCTTATTGCACTACTAAATTAAAAATGGCTCTGTTCATTGCTAGTAGTACAAACATGCATTTAGAAATAAGCATTTCGCATTTCGCAATTGTCATTTACATCCATCATTTGGAACATTCCGGTTCTTTCCCTAGCAATTTACACAATTGGCAAAATGCATTTCCCTTTTTGCATATTGCATTTAGCATTTAACATTTAGAAAATAGCATGGTAGAAGTCTGAAGAAGTATGACAGAAGCGTGTGACTATGCAAATATGTTAGAAATGTAGAGATTACAAGTCCAGTTGATATGTGGTGTTTCAACTCACGTGTCTCGTTTCCCAGGCAAGAAAAGCCCCAAAAGCGAGTAGAACTCCCTCTAAGACATACAGAGCCCAGGAAAAGTAGGTGGAGTAGTTTGACTGGCATATCCGTACAAACGGACGAACCTCCGTATCATTGTCAGTTATATATACCTGCATTATAAAACAGTTTGTGTAACAAGATAGGATGCAGGGGTTCTTATTCAAGTGTACATGTATATAAATATGTCTTTGAAAACTATGTTGTAAATATGTTATAAACACATCCCAATTATACTATCTTACATCCTATAACCACAGGTAGCGTCATCACGAAATCAGTTTGGTACCGCTACCTGTGCATATTATATATGATGTTTACATTCTTCAGTCTCATCTTTGACGGAATACGTAATAGAAGACATCTTTTATTACCTCTCACTTAATCAATATGTATGCATGTGCTCATAAATATTAATTAAGTGAACTCTTATTATCGCAAATGAAACAAAGAGAGTTAGTAATAACAGACAGTGTAGACTCAGATCTATAAGAGCAGACTGAGACCAGACAGCTACTAGAGGAAGTATCTAAGCATGGTCTGCTCTTACCGTTTGCTAATGAAAAAAGACGAATACTTCATGATCATTAGTGTAGAAGATAATGACACCATGAATATTAAGACGAATACTTCATGATAATAAGTGTAAAAGATAATGACACCATGGATATTAAAGATATTACTTTTAATAATGGCATATTAATATCGCACATTTCTTTTTGCAATAGCAGAAATTGTAGAATGAGATATATATCCAACCGAGCACACTGATAAGAATGTTTCAATAGGGGCATTCTATTTGCAAAGGCATGAAAAAGCGTTTATATGATGAACAGGGTTAAATGATAGTTTCAAACAACGATAAAACGGCGATTGTCGAGTCAGCTTTTATTGTTTTTGAAATACGAAAACAATGGTAAGTATTTTAAGAAAAACACACACTATTTAGTCTTCATCAAACGCGTTGGTGGTCTTACCTCCTTGTCCAGGTATTTTCTCACCATGTACTGAGGACTGGCGATCTCCCAGGCTATAAGAACCAGCAGTACCACTGACAGAAGGGCACATATGATTGCCATAAGCTGAGTGTCTTTGATTGTCTGGACAAGAATGAAAGTTATAATACAGTAAAACCCATCATAACTCTTACCAGTAAAACCCATCATAACTCTTATCAGTAAAACCCATCATAACTCTTATCCGCTATCTACGACTTCGTTTGCATTTGCAAGCGGTTTGGATCCAGCTGTGACACCGAGTAGCTCGGCTTCTCATCATGTCTACGCTGTTTGACACTCGGTTAATAATTTCTTAAAGCCTAACCGAATAGGTTGTAGTCAAAATTCCATCAGATCTCAATTTGGGCAGACAGACGTTTGTACAGTGGGATACGACTTTACATTTTGAATGAGAATAGTCAATGTGGAATGACCCATGACCCATTTCAGCGCTTTTGAACGCATATATCCTGTGTGAAAAGAGCGCTATATAAATGTGGTATAATAATAATAATAATAATATACATACACTGCGGAATTTTCAAATTGACTATTCCAAAATTCAAACAGGTCAAGCTTATTATGGTGAATATTTAGGGATATATGTAAAGGAAGGTGGACCATGACAAAGAGTGCATACCCTGATATTGGGACTCCTCTATGAAACCTTTCATCTGGGTCTACACTGTTTTGTCAAGGGACATTAGTGACTCATATCCCGCATTGTAAGGGTTAAACTATAGACTCCAACCCAAAGTAACAGGCCTAAATTTGTTTGAGGATTATGAATGGCATAAAGTGCAGACCCAGGTCAAAGGGATCTGGGTATAAAGGGATCTGGGTATAAAGGGATCTGTATATAAAGGGATCTGGGTATTCACTGCTTGCAAATGTCAGTAAACGCTATTCCCGCATACAATGGGCAAAGTAACCGATTAAAAGAAGCTTGATTAATTATATTTAAGACAGGTGATAGCTTTATACAAGATGAAATTAATGCAGAATGGTACACAGTCAAACCCCTATCAACCGAAATTCGAATAAAGAAGATATAGATACTTTTAGGCAGGCGACAGTCTAATGAATATATATTGACTGCAATTTTAAAATGGTAGTTAAACAATGAAGCCTTTGGCAAAAAGGATTATACCCGGGGTAAAGTGTTAACAGACGGTTAACGGTAAGTATTATTCTATTGGCACTTTTTATTCACTGTTATGGCAACATAATGCATTGACCACAATAAAGAAGATTTTGTTCGAATCTTGTTCATTTTAAGAATGTCAAGCTATCGGTTCATTTCTTACAACATGCGTAAGTTAACCCGTTACGTGTATGATCGTGTAGGAACCGTCTGATCACTGATCAGGATCTGCTCGGATTGGTTTAGGTTTATGAGATGCTGTAGAACACTGTTTAGGGTTACAGCTTGTCACCATTGGCCTTGCAGAAACGCCTCGTCACGCCTTTGCAGATAGAGTAGATCTAGATCAGGCGGTCACTATAGGAACCGTCTGATCACGGTCTTCTCAATCTCCATAGGAATAACCACACCTTACTAACACCATATTGTTGAAATGCTTGTTTGTTGTAGAGACTGTAGTAGAATCCATCTAAACAGGAATTATAGCAGAGAAGAACTATATACGAGTAGGCAGGTGCTCCTTAAGCCATTACCTCATAGGTTATTTTAAGATACACCCACTTTGAATAAATCTACCGAAAAGGAGCATTAACTAGAGAAAAGGAACATTTTAGAATTTTGTAGTTCTGAAACCATTGTGATAAATAGAGCATTTGCTCCTATAGGAGCAAATGCTCTATTTATCACAATGGT